>CM077186.1:12051140-12576140 GCA_039654105.1 Coreius guichenoti | reverse complement strand
ACGATAGATAGATAGATAGATAGATAGATAGATAGATAGATAGATAGATAGATAGATAGATAGATAGATAGATAGATAGATAAACAGACAGATAGATAGACAGACAGATAGATATATAGACAGACAGACAGACAGACAGACAGACGATAGATAGATAGATAGATAGATAGATAGATAGATAGATAGATAGATAGATAGATAGATAGATAGATAGATAGATAGATAGATAGATAGATAGATAGATAGATAGATTCAATTTGGTATTACCTGACAGATTGAAAGATTTAATTTATTGTAATGTTCCGTTGAAAATATATATAAACAAACCTGGAAAGAGGGAGAGAGAAACTGACACATGAATTGTGCATGTTTATATATAAATATAATTTTAGAAATTGCCTTTAACCATGCTGAAATAGTTTTTTGAGTGGCCTCATGCATCCTTGTCACTAATCTAAAGAGTGTGGAGGTTCCTGAGCGGAAATTACAATTGGAAGATGAGGAAAGCTTCATTAAGTGACGTTTTTCTAGGCGTGAGATACATCCTATGAATCAGTTTGTTGTGAATTAATTAATGTTTGTTTTTTTTTTTAAACAATTTGTCCATATTGAATCCCAGCAGATATCATCATCTTCTATTTCCGTACCATATATATCTCTGTACCAGATATACCAAAATTGGTAACTGCTTATAAGAAGCTTCCAATGACAATAAAAATTGTACGAAGATACTATACCCCTTGTACTTTCATACATTTTCAACTCTTGCATAATAAGACAAGAGATATTAGTAGCTCATGGAACCCTGTATGCTCTCATGGCGTATCTAAGGCGCAGATAAAAGAAAAGGGAGGTCCCTGGTAAATGATATGCTTTACACAAATCATTAAACGACCGAAGACCATTTCCCTCCCATATGTCAGCTAAAACATGAATACCTCTATCGCTCCATTCTGAAAAAACAAAAGGTTTATTGTCTGTAATGAGACTATGATTATGAAATAACAGAGTGTGAGAGTGCCATTTAAGGTTATTTAAGGTTAATTGTGACAGAACTTTGAAGCAGCACGCCAGATAGAGAGAAGATATGTTATTATTGGGCCAAAACGCAGTTTCACATTTTTCAACGGAACATTACAATAAATTAAATCTATTTATTTTTATGTTATAGATTGTCTATGGATGTGCCTAATGTGTTTTGAGTTGTATGAACTTGTTTCTTTTAATTTAGACAAACTGGGCTGGGATTTCCCAGCATGCTTTGTCATGACACTCGAAAGGGAGAGTAAATGCTAAAATAAATGGGATATTTAGCAGTGTTTAATGTTTAGTTATGTTAATTTAGAAGAGTTTCTGTTATGTGGCATTTTTTGGGGGTTACCATCATGGTGACGAGTGAAGCATGAGCTTAGTTTGAGAACAGATATATGTTAAATGTTCTATATTGCTGTCCTCATTCAGCAAGTGCTGTGCTATGCTATGGCTATCAAAGCATTGTGTTACCAATTAGCAAGTTAGCATTTATTGAATTAGGTAGTTAAAGTTTCCACTACTAAAAATATATAAATTGAGATTACTTTAACTTTAAGTTAAATGTATGAATTAGCTTACTCAAATATTTCAAGTTGAGTAATTAAAATGTATGAATACAAAATAAAAATCTGCCAGTTCTGTTTACTAAAACATTGAATTCCTTAATTAAAAAATTCAGATGTAACTGATTACCTCAAATATTTTGAGTTTTGCCAACTTATTTGGGTTTACAGTGTACATGTAACTGCAATTCTTAATAAAAATTTGATCACAAAAAAATAACAGAAAACTTTGCATTTTTTTCTTTGCATCTGACTAAAGAAATATGTCTATATATTTTTTTTCCTCTTTTGGAAAGTCATAGAAAAGCTATTGTGGATTCTTTTTTGTGCTATTGAGGCAAATGGGAACACAAATTTGTTACACACTAAAATTTGTCATACACTATTTGTTCGTCGGCCAGAGGAGAACTGGCACCCCGACTGAGCCTGGTTTCTCCCAAGGTTTTTTCTCCATTCTGGCCCTGAAGGAGTTTTGGTTCCTTGCCACCGTCGCCTTTGGCTTTTGGCTTGCTCAGTTGGGGACACTAATATTTCAACTATATTACTGATCTGCCCGCATTGACACTATATGATAATTGAAATGAGCTGGATGACATCACCGTTTTCACCAGAGCGGCTGTACAGCCGAATCAAATTCTGTTGCATTATTTTCCTGTTACCACTGTGAAGCTGCTTTGAAACAATTGGCATTGTAAAAAGCGCTATATAAATAAAGGTGATTTGATTTGATTTGACAAAAATTATATTTGTTGTAGTTTTTATTCCCTAGAAAAGTTTACCCTATATGATGATTTCCGCTTATGAGAAACCCGGAAATATAAAAAGCGTCTGTACATTTCAGCCTTGTTTTTACATTTGCCGAGTGCCCTTATCAAAACAAAACAAAAAAAAACCCTATATTGTTTTCAGGGTATATCCTGCATTCATTTTCTTTCCTTCTTAGAAATTAGTTCATGCATTTCCTGGGAATCAAACCCATGACCTTGGCTAGTGCCATGCTCCAATGTTTGAGCTACAGGAACACACTGAAATTTAGACGAATGAACTGAAGGATTGCAAACACAACTGATAAAACTGAACAAAAGTATGTTTTTATTATAGCCGTGCTGCTATGTTTAAGGTAAACCATTTTTGTGAAACTGCGCATACCTGCCTTTACTAGCAGTTTTAGGCAAACATACATTAAATATGCTTTTATCTTGACTTTTGTATTTGTTCTCAACAACATGTCAACTAAACAAGCACATTACAGGTGCATTTGTTTAACACTTTGCATTCAGGCAGTATCTGTTTACACTGAGTGCAAATAGCCAACCCTGTTGACAGAGGCTAGTTTAGTTTCACTATCTCCGCCCACCATTGATCAGATTTTTTAACTTTAACACAAACAGTATACTTGCATTTACATTTTGTGTGAGTATCACCAATCACTATTACAGTAGATAGCACCCACAGGCTGGTATACAGTCATTTTGCCCTTTTATGGTATTAATTTTATTTGAGAAGGTCTTAAAAGAGTTCATAAAAAGCCTTGTTAGTTCACCCAAAAAAATAAAAAATTATCCCATAATGTACTCAAGCCATCCTAGGTGTATATGACTTTCTTTTTTCAGCCAAACAACGGAGTTACATTAAAAAATATCCTGGCTCTTCTTTTTGAAGCCCAAAAAACTGCATCCATCCATTATAAACGTACTCCATTCGGCTCCAGGGGGTTAATAAAGGCCTTCTGAAGCGAAGCGATGCATTTTTTGTAAGAAAAATATCTATATTTAAAACTTTATAAACTGTAATCACTAGCTTCCGCTAACAGCCGTCTGTGCGGATTAAAGTCTAGTTCCAGCGTATGAGGATGTAGGCGTAGCGTAAGCTTAGGTGAGAGTAGACGCCTCTCGCGGTTCAAACAAATAGGGCTGGTCAACAAACTCAAGCTCCTCCAACATTTCTCTTTAAAAATTCTCATTTTAGACTTCTAATTCGTGACCGGTGTTTTGTTTTGCTCTAGCCTCTGCGCTTCCTCGTTCGTCAATACGTCAGGTCAGAGGTCACTCTTCCACTGGAACTAGACTCGCGTACGGCTGTTACCGGAAGCCATGCGATTATAGTTTATAAAGTTATAAATATGGATACTTTTCTTACAAAAATTCATTGCTTCGCTTCAGAAGGCCTTTATTAACCCCCTGGAGCCGTATGGGTTATTTTTATGATGGATGGATGCACTTTAAAGCAAATATTAAAAAAATGGGTCTGAGGAAAAGACATTGTGACATTTCATTAATTATTTAGTTTAAGTTGAGGACAGTCCCCCTGTTACCCTTAATTCTAAAATATTTTGAATCACGTTTTAATAAAAACATTACGTTTCTGTAAAGGAAATTCTCACTCAAGACTCCACATCATACTGTATATTAGAAGAAACGACCACTGATTTAATTCGCTCACAAATGAAAACACAAAAAATAGTTGTAATAAATGACTTGAACTTTATTGCATTTTGTGCAGACAAGTCTATAAAATGGTCCAGAGAAACCATTATTCATAGAACATAGAAGCTTTTGACAAGATAAAACAATAATTTAAGATATCTAGTTTAAATATATTTTCATATAACACAACTGAGACACAATGTTCTATTTATTTTTAAAATATTAAACTTGCATGGACACACAAAATAAACAGCTAGGCTAAGATAGAAGACGACTATAATGTGTCATATATTTACAAAAGCAACTGCCACGGTTTAACCTCTCTTTTTCCAATAAAGTGATATGTCATATGAAACAGAAGCACTCCACCTTTTTCCCTGTTACAGTCATGCTCACAAACACGCACTCCTTTTGACTCCTTGTGAGAAGAAAACATAAAACACATCACTAATCAAGATCACTGTCTTTGGATCTACACTGACTACCATACAAAAACAAAGTGTCAAACCGCCCTCCTATGGAGAAAGTAGAAATGTCGGCTGTGTAGAAATGCTCTTGCACACACTGCTGGGAAAGTTTCAGAAGTATCAGAAGACGTACGTTGCCATTAGAAAATCACAATCAGTGCTTAAGAATTGGAGGTGAGTCCTGGAGATTTTGGGTTAACACACCAACATGCTAAAACGGGTATCGGGAGCACTGAATGAATGATGAATAATTCTCCTGCCAATCTAAAGTAACTGCAAAGCCCCTTCTGTCTGGTGTATCCCAACATGACAGGATAAATCACCTGTGGCAACTTCTCTTCCCATGATTAACTTCATCAAGTCTGGCTAAACAGCCCATTCTATATGAGTCAGCATTCTCAATATTGCATCTGAACACATTTTCATACACGCCGCTTCAGCAATCACTCTGAAATAATCATTAGCACCTTCTGAAACACCTGCAACTTCAAATTCAATTCGCTGGTTATTTTATAAGCCCTGTTAGTCGACTAGTAAACTGCATTATACCAGTATAGAGCGCAACAGATCACACTTGGCTCTGGAAGTAATTTTTCCATTAATTTCTCCCATAGGGATCTAAAAAATCTTTGTTAAAACGTTATAAGCCATGAACCAAGCCAACCAGCTACGAGATGAATCATAACTTTACAAACTTTGGTTGGAAGCAAAAAAATACAAAGGTTCAAAGAACTACAATCCCATTAAGCATTGCGAACAGCATAATCAAATTACGATGGAGAAATATAAGACTATGCATTTAAAAAAGTTGATTATATATATATAAACAATATATTTTAAGTTTATTGCAAAATATGCCTATTAGTGCTGTCAATCGATTAAAAAATTAACTAATTAATCGCACAATTTTCTGTAATTAATCACGATTAATCGCACCTAACATTAAAGTTTTTAACATTTTTTTATTGTAATAATTTCACAGTTAATCTCCAAATGAATGTAGAAACAACATAAAGACATTATATTTAAAATATTTGATCTAACAGGTAGGAAATATAATTAAAGTTATCAAATACTTAGTCTTCACTGCATAAATTATAATTTAAATATAGATTAATCCTTATCAAAGCTTACAAAAGTGATTCAGTCAAGAGCAGTGAGTGATTTTCTCTTTGTCTTTTGTTCTTTTATTTGCATTAATCACAGACAGCAGGTTTATTAGGCTGCTGTCACTTTAAGATCTAAAGCACATGACACGGATCTTATACGCATTTCCTTTTCTTACTCTCATCCTCTCATTTCTCGTCCTCTCACTTACGAGGATACTCGACAAAACTGGAAATTTGGCATACTTTTGTGTATTTTTCTCGCGAAGTGGCTTTCTGTGCACATGAGTCGAGTGTGTGCCACACAGGAAATTCACAGACTTAACCAGTACAGATTTGCTCTTTTTTTTGCGTCTTATTGTGCTTGAATGGTTTAACAGTAGTTGAATGAATGATAGCGTGATCATACTGTAGCGCAGCCAAATGATGACGAAAAAAAAGGTTGCTGCATGAATTGCGTTAAACTGAAAAAATTAATTGCATGCGTTAACGCGTTAATTTTGACAGCCCTTTCAATATATTGAAATATTTGAATATTTTGAGAGTGTAGGGAGACCGACTAGATTACGCTGTGGGCAGGGTTTAAGAGATATTTTGGCGCGTTTTGTCTGTTTCGACTCTCTGATTGGTGGAATTTTCTGTACAGCATCATGGGTAATGTAGTTTTTCACCACGAATTCCGCAGTTAAACCCAATTATTTTAAAACTAAGATGAAATAATGCAGGCTGATCGCTTCAACAGAAGCAAATGCTATCAATTAACAACCTCATAGCTCACAGTAAGGCTGTCTTTAAAGGTTTATAAGTTATCGTTAACATTTTTTTTCCCTATGGAGTAAATTAATGGAGCTTTTACTTCTGGAACCAGACCGTTGCACTCTATACCATTGTTGCAGGATAGTTACACGTCAACTTTGCATAAAAACATCATGATTCATCTATATGCATTCTAAGGGCACATTCACACAGAACGTGTTTTTTTTCATTCCACTCCTCTACTTTTCCATTCTTTTTCAATGTAAACATGTACTAGACAAACGTCTTTAACCATTGCGCTTGTGTTTTGCGTCCTTTGCAGCGTCTTGCGCATGACATGGCTTGCTAAAAACGTGGCACTCAAATTAAAATGAATTAAAACGCGTCTCTAGACCTTGCACTTTTTTCCGTTCTACCGACCGGCGTCTTGCGTTTTTAACTGCAAAAACGGACCCTAAGGGGCCATACACACAGAACGCGTTTTTCCATTTCACCGTGCTACTTTTCCATTGTTTTTCAATGTAAACACGTACTAGAAGGACGTCTTTAACTGTTGCGCTCGTGTCTCGCGTCTTGCGCACGACACAGCATTCTAAAAGTTCTAAGTTAAAATTTGTTAAAACGCGTCTGTAGACCTTGCACTTTTTTTCCTTCTACTGACTGGCGTCTCACGTTTTTAACTGCAAAAGCGAACCCTAAGGGGCCATTCACACAGAACGGATTTTTCAATTTAACCGCGCTACTTTTCAATTGTTTTTCAATGTAAACACGCGCTAGACGGATGTGTTTGGCGGTTGCGCTCGTGTCTTTTGCAGCGTCTCGTGCATGACGCAGCGTTCTAAAAACGTGGCGCTCAAGTTAAAACAACTTTTTAAACATGCATTTTTTTTCCCACTGACTACTGTTTTTAACAGCGAAAGCACGTTCCAAGTGAATCGGCCCTAAAGGTGTTTACTTTAGGTTCCCTACAACAGTGCTCCACAGCGAGGACACGAAATAAGAATAAAAACACCAACAAATGTGATGTAGATATGTGAGAAAGAAACACTAACTTTGAATTTTCACAGTGCTCATTTCTAGTTATGCTTTGGCCAATTTGGGGTGACTTTAGAGTTTACCGCCCCTTTCGAGGGAAGATAAGGAACGACATGCTATACAACACAAGGTTTATGACACTTCTTTATGTCTTCAGCCTTGGGGAAGGATAAGACAAATCTGATAAAATGCTATCGAAAAGCCCTTTGCATCGATGTGAATTCAATTCAGATATTCTATATATATCATGATGAACGAGACTTCAGACATCATTGTCATCCGCAGAGTGAAACCTCTGTTATCCAACAGCCAATATGGCTTAATCGCGACATAGTCCCGGCATGTTTTTCTTTGCATGACTTTAAATAATGTGGAAAGTTCTCATAAAACTGCAAGTCACCCTGGCAGATACGGAAGCTCTGATTTCAATCTATAATACCTATACCACTATACACAATTCAGTAGAAAGTAATTTTAGATCCTCAAAGAACTTACTAAACTGTAATTGCATAGGACTCCAAAGAAGCCAAACTCGTCTTTTGTGTTGTAAATTCTAACGTACGGTACAGCAATGCAAAAGTTCCTTCAGATAAGATTATCATTTTAGAACTGAAGCAATAAACTTGGAAGAATTATGATAGGTAGCACTTATTACGTACTTTGCAATTTCTGTTTTGGATAAAAAAGATCAGTTGAGCATAACTAGAATACTGATAAAGAAAACATACTTAGCTATAATTCAAATTCTTTTTGCAAACAACGACTTGGTTAAAGATCACTTCTAAGAACTTATAGACCACAACCTTTACACACTACCTTTCTACTACAAGTGTGAACTTTGACATGACAACATATGAGGAAAGATGAGGTATGTTTGAATAGTATAAGGACAGACTGGCGGGGACATTTTGACCAAACCATCTGAGTCGGTTTGCCTGTCTTTGAGTTGTAGTCCTCAAAACCCTGTAAAACGTTTTTGGGTGTCTGAATGTAAATACACTTTCGATTTAAATGCAAAAAACATCTATAAATATTGATTTTTTTATTCCTTTCATGTTTTTTTTTTCAGTCTTATGTTTTGGGGGAGTGCAATATATATTTACATTTTAATGAAGGTAGCAGCAACCTCAGCACAAGTCGATTTTAAAGTTTAAAACATACATTTAGTTATTTTCCTTTTTAAGTATCACAGTTACACAAGACGATATTTTACTAGTCTATTCAGTAATCTGATATATTCTTTTTATCATTGCAATTTTACAAAAAAATAAAATAGTTCTTTAGATAAATGTTTTTAATATCTTCTATTTCTACCACACATGGACTAAATAATATGCTCGTGCTCGTGAATTGAACAGTCCGCATCAGTCGCTCACAGATGCTGCTTAAATGTAGCAAATTAGTGTCGTCTTTACAAATGTAAAAATTAATGAAAATGTCAGACATTCATGGCAAACATTAGACATGATTTTAAAATACTATGCGGTTAAAATATGCTTTTGTTCACAAATTTGATTAGGTGAAAAAGGATGATTTCATTAGAATAAAACTGCATCTGGTTTACAAAGTAACTGGTAATATCAAGACACATGATATATTTTGATGCCGTGACCCAGCACTGTCCTTTTCTATATGAAAATGCAAAGATTGGTTCGTTTTTAAAAAAAATGTTTTTCCTCTCATATGGCACGATTTATATTTTGTGATTTGGCAAGAGATGTACATATACCATGTTTTTCCATGATTACAATCAATCAAAAATTGCTGAATGAATAAATAATTTTCTTTGTAAATAAATATTTGAAATATAAATACTAATTCTTCTCTATTTACATTCCCTTAAGATATATGTTATTCTACTATTAAACGAGATTATTCAGGATTATATCTTTATGGAATATTTGTATACTGTATATGGGTTTTCAATTATACAGCAGTTCTGTTTAGACTCTCTCCACAGTATGTACACGTGTGTGACTGAGCAATATAATTCATGTCTGCTGATGATATTTTTCCATTTCATGGATCAAGTCAACATATTTTGTGAAAGGAACATATCCATCAACCCTCCAATATTATAAAACCCCTTTAAATCTCCTCCAGTACAAACACACACACACATACACATTACACACACACACATGCGGTCCAGCCCTCTCATATCGTACAGTATATGACTCTTAAAAGGCTGATGTAGTCAGAGGACATGCAGATGGTCAAGGGCAAAGCTGATAGTCATTGATCCAGTAGTGCTTATATTAAACACTGGCTCACATTAAACCCTGGTCAATTCCGTCCTTGGTGTAAAAACACACCTCAGACAATTACGTGGTACACTGGAAGACTTGTTTTCAACAAAGAAAGATTCCACTCTATTTACCCTATGATGGACAATAAAACAATGGAGTGACCATATAGGAACAAAATATAAAGCCTAAAGGGGCAGTCACACTAGATTTTAAGTTTCATTCACTTACATTTATATGCAAAGGAACATGGAAGAATGAAGACGTGTATTTTCATCTTTTGCTGAATGGTGGACTTTGAGCTGCCTATTTAAATAGCTATAAAATATTTGACCAATAGAGGTTTTAAAGGCGTTATGACATGAGAAATCAAATTTGCCTTGATCTTTTGACATATTAGAGGTCTTTGTACCATTAAAACACCCTGCAAGTTTCATAGCTTAAAATGTTCTCTTCATTCTAAAAAAACCCCCCAAAAAACATTTATTTAATCAAGCTCCAAAAACAGCTTGTTTTGATATTTTGATATTGAGATCTGTGATGTCACACGGGCAAAATATTTGCATATGACTGCCTCCAGAGCAAGAGGTTAACCAATATTTTTACATCATCGCACCATAGGCCCCGCCCACTGCCGTTTGCATCACTTGCATTTCAGAACACTAACTTATGTGCAAAAGCGTTTCCTATGCAATGCCGTTAGCCAATCATAACACAGTGGCCGTTTACTGACACGCCTTAAAGGAGCCGCCCCTTAAAAACTGATCATTTCAGACAGAGGGTCATATATATGAATGTATAATTTATTTTTGTGCAAAAATAACTTTATTAACATTATAAGTGAACCTCAAGGAACATATTAAAATAATAATAATTAAAAAAAAATCCATGTCATGACCCCTTTAAATGTAATATTGCAATTAAAATGGAGGAACATTTTAGTTTGGTAATCATCTATACACTGCCATTCAAAAGTTTGCGGTTGGTAAGTCTAATACAAGTTTAGATGAAAGACGCTGGATGGTTTGTAATGGTCACTGAAAACCTTTCAACATTTAAAATTGACTGTTTTTTTTAGGTCCACCCAAAATAAATGCTTAAAATCTAGTGTGACTGTCCCTTAAAAGTGTTTTGTTCAGATATATAATATTAGATAAAGTTTAGATGGATCAGAGTATTTGGTCGGGTGTCACTGGAGAACATGGGCTTTTGGAAATTAGTCAGAATATTGTAATAAAGACCAACTCAATCATTTACTGATCTGTGTGTGTTGTACGCTATTGAGTTTATGAAGAATGAAGCCAATAAGAGGAAAACTTAATCATGTGGAAGAAGTGACATCTACTAAGCTGGTGTCTTTTTAGACTATGTAGTGCAAAGTCATCTGATATGTGCTGGGGCGTTATTGCTCATGGTGTTACTGGGACGTTCCGTTTATGCAGTGAGGGACAGAGAGGTGAGGAATATTTGGTGGTTGAGCTGAGCCCCTCAAGAGTAGATGGTAATGACCTCACGTCCGCCTCCACGCACAAGCAGGACTCTGTTGAGACCTTCAGTCAAGACCTCAAGAAACTCCATGTCTGTGTGTCTGAAGTTAAGCGGCAAACTTTAATGTTTACATGAGAGCAGCCCCTGTTATACACAAGCAGGAAGTAACTTCACTGTAAAAAAAGTTTTAAGTCAGATAGACGGATTATTTTTTTTTGAGGAAAAAAAGGATACAGTTCTCTTCTCCAGTGCGGTTCCTAGGTGGTCCAGGCATGTTTAGCAGGACTAGTTTAGCTTCTTGCGACTTCTTCACAATGACCTCGTTGAGCTTCTGTGCGTGGTGCATGCGCCTGACATTCGACTGATTCCTGTATAAAACATCATACGAAGAGCATTGCAAAGACGTTTTTGTGAATGTGAGGTTTCTTTATATGACTCTTGATATGACTACATTTTTAGAATATTTCTGCTTATCAAAAAGATATGAAGCATAATTACGTAAAAAAATCTGAAGAAATCAAATGAAGTAGCATTATAATGTTATCTTGAAAGTGTACTCACAGGTTCTCCCATTCCCTGAGGCATGAGCAAAGGAAAATAACGGTGAACAACCCAGTGAACAGAGAAATACAG
The DNA here is from genome assembly GCA_039654105.1 of Coreius guichenoti. Lineage (NCBI taxonomy): Eukaryota > Metazoa > Chordata > Actinopteri > Cypriniformes > Gobionidae > Coreius > Coreius guichenoti. The sequence goes on along the minus strand of CM077186.1, from coordinate 12,564,388 downwards.
GATCACAGCACAAATTCAACCGCATTTTAAAATGAACGTAATTAAATAAAAAACAACCTCAATGACTTTTTTTTAAACATAACTACAAAGGTAAGGATGTGCCATTGTATTTATGATATATTTATATCGCGTACAATCATCAGCATGTCGAGTGTCAACATATATATTTACATAATGTATATATGTTTTTATTTATGTATTTTTTATTTTAATTTAAATTTAATTTACACACACACACACACACACACACACACATTTTATTTAAATAGATTTTAATTATTTAAAATTTATTTATTCATTTAAATTATAAATATAGTTATTAATTTAAATAAATGTAGGATTTGAGGGTGCACCAGACACAAATGAATCTTCCAGATGATTCGTTCAAACATAATTCCACACAAAACTCAACTCAGCAAATCAACAATCTATGGCCTTAAAAGAAGTGGGCTCCGTTCAGTCTGCGCCAACTAACAAAACCCCCACTTTATGGCCTTGCAAGCTTTGGGCCACACCAAGATAACGGCAGAGATTGTTTGATCCCCAAGACAAAGAGCTAAAACAGATCCCCTTCTTCTCAACGACCTCTAAATGAACTCTGGTTACACGACACGGTTAAAATCCACAGGAAAACCCCAGAGACTGTTGTTACATATAAACTGCATCAAATCATTCAAAAAGGATGATAGGCGAACTTACATTCAAACATCCTTCATGTCTATAACCAATACACGTGACCATTATGCTTAAACTCAGTCACAATTCATCTAATTGTTATAACTATGGAATGGTTGATTGAAAGTCTGCCTTGCTTGGTATCAGTATGATTGTATGCTCATAATTCAGAAGATGGCTTGATTGAAATCTGTGTAGAATGTATTGTGTTCTTATAATAAGAAAACGTCTAAATGCACTCTCTGCTTAGAGCGGGAAGTTAGGAGACCAGAGATAACAGCTAATTTATGGTGAGGGGTGGGGAAGCAGTCACCTCTGAACCAGAGATGATACCTAATTGGTCAGAACCCATCCAGGAGGATGGGCAGACATTTTGAGTTTAAAATCTCAGAACACGAACAAAGAATCAGACGAAGACAGATTACGACAGAGACCGAGACCGGTAAGAGGCAGACAAAGAAAATGGGTTAATTTCATTCAAGCCATCTAAATACTCTCGTCTCACTTTCCTTTCTTTTACTTAGTTTCTTTTCTTTCCGTTGAGTCTCGTGTTCTAAGTTAAGTTATGCCGCAAAGCTTCGATCAACGATTCTACAGCCAAGCGCGCTTCAACTTCAAACAACATCCACGAGACTTTCCATCCATCCGCCAACATGCCACGTGAGTGGCTTCCCAAGACGTCGATCAAAGACACGACAAGGCCGTCAGTGAATCAAAGAACCTGGGGAACCCCTCTGCAGCCAGGACCAAGAAGAAGGGAATCCCCATTCAAAGAAGATACGAGACACAAACGCAAGTAACCTCCAGATTCTAACTGAACTGGTGCATTGATACCAAACTTAATAACCCCGCCTAAGAAACGATAGGAAGGTTAAATTAATGATCGATGGTTCGTTCAGGTCATGTGTTATAAAGGCATATATTGCTAGAAACTTGGGATTTCATCATTTCACTCTCTTAAAACTCATTCTTTCCTCACTTTCTTTCTTTCTGCAACTCGTGTGAATGTATGTGTGTTTGTGTTAGATATTAGTTTTATGTGTTAGAGTAACAATAAAGTTTCGTTTGTATTTAAAGATAAGTGTTCTTGTGTTATGTGCTTACGAATTTAATGTCTTAAACTGCTGATCTATGTTACCTGGCTATTAAATAGTGTTTCACTATTGATTGGGATATTTGCTCATTTGCTCGGCCATAAAATAATTGACTCTTTCAAAATTCCCTATGAATTAATTAATAAATTCATTTGAGCTAAATAGACCTGTTTCCCTTATACAGAGTCCTACATAAATTACTTAAATGCTTTAAAATTAAGTCATTTAAAATTAAATTTATTTAATTATCTAACATTTAGTTATTTTTATTATTATTAATATATACACATACTTATACACACACATTTGATTTAATACTTATTTTAAGTATTTGAAATGTATTTATTTGAATTTATAAATATAGTTATTAATTTCATTAAATGATTTAAAATTGTACTATTTATTATATATATATATATACACACAAACACACACAAACACACATTTATTTATTTATTTTAAATTATAAATATAGTTATTAATTTAAATAAATTACTTAAATTATTTAAAATTAAGTAAATTAAAATGTAATTACTTAAATGAGCTAACATTAAGTACTTTTTATTATTATTAATACACACACACGCACATTTTATTTAAATAATTTTTAAGTATCTAAAATGTATTTATTTTAAATTATAAATATAGTTATTAATTTAATTAAATTACTTAAAATTGTACTATATATATATATATATTACTTTTTTTTTCAATACATTTTAATCATTTAAAATGTATTTATTTATTTGTTTAATTTAAATGATAAATATAGTTATTAATTAGTTAAATTACTTAAATGATTTAAGATTGTGCTATTTATTATTATTAATATTGTTCTTTGATTTATGTCATCTATTGTATCCAACTAACAAGATCGATGAACGAAATGATTCAGAAATGATTAAATGTTATTAATCTTGAGCTTTTGTAACTCTTTGAGGAGGTGTAAATTGAGTTTTGTTGAATTAAAGTGTCAAAACAATGACCTGGTTCTCCAAAGACAAATGTGAAAATTTGAAAAATATCTTAATCAGCATTGGTCTATTGTTTTTTTGTTTTTTATTAAAATCAGTGTCGGTATAATGTTAAATCTCTATGCAAAGGCTTGACTAACATCTCCCTCTCAACTAATAGAATTATATAATGATTCAATGAATGTTTCCTTTTTCACTCAAATCTAATTTTTGAATGATTCATTATAGCTACTATTATTCACCTGACACAATATATACTTAGTACAGACCGTCATTATCTTGACTCACGGTTTCATGTTGAACATATCTTTTATGGTTTCAGGGTTGACCACTGCTGGGTTATTGGTCTTCTCCGTATCATCCGTCCAGGTCATCTGCAGCTCCTCTCCGGGGCTCATGGCCGCTGGTGTGGGAGCGGTAGGGGAGGTGGGGCTAGTGGGGGTTGGGGTGGCATTTTTTCCCTGAATGAGTTGAACCTGTCGAGGACGGGAGAGACGGAAAGACTAAGAGAAAGGTAAAAAGAGTGAGAGGGTAGAGAGGATAAAACAAAAATTAAGAAGTGAGAATTAATGCTTTTCTGGTAACCTTGTTTTCAGAAGGACAAGGAAAAAAGAGGAAGAGAGGGAGAGAGATGCACTGCCAGGGTGTTAACAGAAGAGAACGATTTTCTAGTAGATAATGACTGAGAGAAGAGAGAATAGCAAAAATAGAAAGTGATAAAGAGATGCTATCTTCATGGCTGATAGGTCCGTGTTATCATCTAATCAGTCAGAAGGAAGGGCGTGATTAGCTCAAATGGAAAACAAGTCAGACATTTGATAGATAAATGCTTAGAGACAAAAAACTGAAAGGCAGCAGCTACCTCCTCCTCGGGTTTCTCTTCGCCACTTCCTGTCACTGACTCCTCAGCGATACTCCTCTGGGGGTGCAGGTTTGAAGGGTTCTTTCGCCGTATAGAGCCACGGGACACATCTGTGATGCTCTGAATCTGATAAGACAACATCATCGCTGTTAGACTGCTTCAAACGGTTAGATTAATACTATTTACCAATGCTGTATCTAACTAAATATTGATGTCTGTTAGAATAAACCTTGTGAAAATTAAGTGTGCTTAACTGTATTGAATGTGCACTGAATGTGACATGGTCTGCAACAATGCTTAGGTAGGTGGTCCGTGTCAAAGTAACATCCACATGGATGGCAGGACCCAAGGTTTTGCAGAAGAACATTGCCCAAAGCATCACACTGCCTCCGCCGGCTTGCCTTCTTCCCATAGTGCATCCTGGTGCCATGTGTTCCCCAGGTAAACGACGCACACGCACCCGGCCATCCATGTGATGTAAAATAAAACGTGATTTATCAGACCAGGCCACCTTCTTCCATTGCTACGTGGACCAGCCTTCGCTCCCCACGTGCATCAATGAGTCTTGGCCGCCCATGACCCTGTCGCCGGTTCACCACTGTCCCTTCCTTGGACCACTTTTGATAGATACTGACCACTGCAGACCAGGAACACCCCACAAGAGCTCAGTCGTCTAGCCATCACAATTTGGCCCTTGTCAAACTCACTTAAATCCTTACGCTTTTCCATTTTTCCTGCTTCTAACACATCAACTTTGAGGATAAAAAAGTTCACTTGCAGCCTAATATATCCAACCCACTAACAGGTGCAGTGATGCAGAGATAATCAGTATAAGTGGGTCAACTCTGAACTTTGAAGTTCAGCTAATTGCATTTAATATCAATTTAAACTATAACATTTTCATTTAAGTGCATTAACATGCAATTAAGTGTAAAAAAAAACATTCAGTTTACACATAAGTATATTCTCTTAAAATACATTATTTCCATAAATACTCTTTTTAAAAGTATGCTAAAGTGTACTTCTTTTTCACAAGGGAAGACTCTGTTCTTTGATTTGATCACAGATTTGATTTGATCTGTGGGAGCATAGATACCTCTCTCTCACGCTCGTTCTTGGTAAGATGCATCTCCTTGAGGATTTGCGATCGCTGCTCCATCACCAGGGTCTTTTCATAAGTGTAGGCTGAGATGTCGCTGTCATGCTTGAATTAAATGAAAGAAGAGGTTAGAATGATGGTCGGCAGTATCAACTCGTTTGTGTGAAGTAAGCGTGTTTGCTCCTCACCATTTCAACCACCTCAACCTCAGCATCAAAGCGCAGGTGATAGAGGAACGTCATCAGGTCTTTCTTCATCTGAATGCTGTTGTCGTCCATCTGAGCCACAGTGAAGATACGCATCTTGCACTTCCTCCAAACCTACAGTTGAAGCACAGTTATTGTCCAGGGCTGTGTTTCTCAAAAGCGTTTTGAGTCAAGTTGATCGTAGAGACCATTGGTGCTAATGGTTCTACGATTTACTTAGACTTACACTGCTTTTGAGAAACAAGACATGAACTGAATGTGGTCTCAGTTTCAATCCCTAGTGAGCGGCCTCACTAGGCAGCAACTGATTTAAAGTACTGAAATGAAAGCTTAATTGCAACACTTCACATAGGCAGCAACTCCATTAATGCTCAATCACTCACTTTACATATATACAACACATAATGAAAGACTTGACACAATTCACACAGTGAATTCCCATAGTGTTTGACGTTACCATGTTGAGCAAATAGTTAGAAACTCTGACAAGCACAACAAATGTACAGCACACAAATATTGGGTCAAAAAGATTTTTAGGAATAAATTAGATTAAAAAAAAATTAAAATATGTAAAATGGAAATTGTTATATTATGTTACATATTACAGATAATTTATTATAGCATGTCCAATTTTCCCCTATTTGGGTGTGAGCAAAAACATGCCGTTTTCATGTGTGTACCTTTAAATGCAAATGAGCTACTGCTCCCCGCCATCTTCCAGAAAAGGGTGGGGAGCAGCATCTCATTTGCATTTAAAGGTACACACATGAAAACTGCTTGTTTTTGCCTTTACAGCTCGTGCTTTGGATACTCCGGCAACAACAAAACTGGAGAATCTCACGCAGCCAAAATGTCAGAAATTGTCAAGGATATAAACATGGTGGACTATGTGCGGCTCACTCAGGGAGGGATCTATGCTAATAGGACAGATTAACACCAGCCATGGGCGGGGCTTGCCCCTAATGTGACGTCACAGTAGGGGGAAATCTGGAACAGCGTATTTTCAGACACTGCTTCTGATTTATGTGGATTATAAAAAAAGGAGTGGGTGGATTTTTATTATTATAGGCTGGTTATTTACACACACTGTGGACACACATCAGTGTTCAAACACCTTATAAAAGTGAATTTTTCATATAATAGGTCGCCTTTAATTGCAGCATGCTGTAATTGCTGCCTTCAATTTTGAAAAGCCTTGGAGTTGCTTTGGTTGCACCCCTCTGATGCCTAAAATGCTGTTTAGGTAGGCAGCTTACTAGAGTTCAGACCAGAGCTGTACGGTTCTTGTCCACAATCAAGCTACCATTATCTACCATCTATAATAAAACATTTGTTCCAGCATTGTTCTGAACACTTTGCCAACAGAGTGTATATGTATGTGAGTTAGTGTACCTTGTGCTGGCGCAGAAGAAAAGGAAGGAGCATGAGCATGCCTCCATCATGGACAATCCACCACACGTCAATGTAGCCCTCAGTGAAACGTTCTCCATTTGACGGATATGCAGAGATGTTCTTCGGCACCATCAAGGCCAACTGAGCTGCGGTGGTCTCCCTAACAACCTCTGTGGGGAAAAATCATAGCAATATAGTAAAACACACTTGTTTGTGTGGTCATACATAGGGCTGCACATACAAAAGTGTGATTTTTCTGATAAAAATTGCAATTGTGTTGTAAAATGCAATTTTACAAAATTCCAGGTTTGCTGTGCTTATTTGTAAGGCTATTTCACAAAATAATTTGGACTCTAAAATTGCTAGATCAAATCCATATGTCTAAACAAGTTGTGTTCCAAATTTAAGTTGATATCACAAAAAAATTATAGTTTTAATAGGTTCAAAACAGATTTCACAGGATGCATTTTGATTGTTTAAGCTTTTAAAAGATACTTAATTTTTTAAGATTACTAAAATACAATAGGGAAAAACAGCAATAAAAAAGGGGCGCCAAGTGTCTGTTGCAGGTTATCACTTTTTACACTGTAACGCGCTTCACTCTGAAACATGCAGTGCATGTCCATATCACAAATTCAGTTTTATTTCAATTAATCATGCAGCCCTAGTCATACATATGCATGCAGTTAATATTAATCTATGACGATATCTATGTATCCTTTACCATTCTTTATCATTGCTCATAACAGTCAGTTCACAATCATCCTGTGTTATCATAAGCAGTAAATCTACGCTGACACAAAAGTCATGAAAACATGGTTAAAAAGGTCATCAACCAGATATGAGAGATCTTTGCCACACTGTCCAAACTAACCCACCATATATGAAAATCCATGTCTAGTCTTACCAATGAAGTTTCTGCAACGGTGGTGCTCCTCAGCTTGTTTCCAGTTCTTGGGGAAGCTGACCAGAACCGCATTGTGGCGGAGGCCACCTAGACCTCCAGCTTGGATCAGATGTGAGGTGGCATCCCGCAGGTTAGAGGAGATCACTACCTGACTGAATCCTTTCACCTTCTCAATCTCCATCAGCTTCCTTATGGACTGAGAGAAATGGAGGTTATTAGTGTCCCATTTCATGTAAAAATGGATTATTGCCTAGTGTCTGGCTTCAGGAGCTGTGTGTGTGCATACTTGGTCTGCTTTCTGTGCTTGTGGTTGGTTGTTCAAATAGGTGCCCTCCACACAGGCTCCCACGATGGTCAAGCCCTTGCCTGCTTTCAGCTGATTGGTCAGCGACAGCAGTCGAGGGTGCTCCACGTTCTGCTCTCCATCCAAACCCACAAGAACCAGAATCTGGGGCCTGGAATATTTATAACATTTAGAATTATGATGACCATTTTAATTTATTCTCAGTATTTTGAAAGAATGTAGTTTGACATGTGATACTGCATGCCATATACACAGACATATTACTGATCTGCCACTAACCTCCAGTTTTTAGTGTGAGGAGGACCTTGCTCCAGCCTCATCAGAGCATAGCGGGCGGCACTCAGAGAGATGCCACGTATCCCATCGCCCCACTCTTTCTCTGCCCTAAAAAGACCCAAAACACACAACCACACTCAATTTAGCCCTTTTCAATTTGCAGCCAAAAATAAGTTAGGATTCTTTGATGGGACGTAAATATTTTATTAATCAATTCCGTTTTTTTTTGTTTAGTTTAAGTTTAAGTTATAACTTTGTAAGATATTACATATATTTAACACAATAACTTGTTGATATTACTGTTTTATTTAGCTTTTTAAAGACACAAACAGTCAGAAATGATGAGATTACAATTATTTTATTCTATTCACATCACTAAATAAAGGTGTATACATTTAATATTATGGTCACACTTTAGTTCAGGGTCCAATTTTCACTATTTACTAACTATTAACTATGACTTTTGCCTCAATAAACTCCTAATTACTGCTTATTAATAGTTAGTAAGGTAGTGGTTAAGTTTAGGTATCGGGTAGGATTAAGGGATATAGAATATGGCCATGCAGAATAAGGCATTAATATGTGCTTTATAAGTACTAATAAACAGCCAATATCCTAGTAATATGCATGCTAATAAGCAACTAGTTAATAGTTAGAATTGGACCCTAAACTAAAGTGTTACCAATATTATTAATAGATATTGCTGTCAACCTAATCAAATTATAGTACCGTTCAAAAGTTTGGGGTCAATATGATTTTGTTTAAAAAAAAAAAAAAAAAAACTTTTATTCAGCAACAACACGTTAAATGTACCAAAAGTGACAGTAAAGTATACTGTTACAAATTTCAAATAAGATATTATTTAAAATAAAGATATGATCTTGCTTTCAACATTGATAATAATCATAAATGTTTCTTGAGCAGCAAATCAGCATATTAGAATGATTTCTGAAGGATCATGTGACATTGAATACTTAAGTAATGATGCTGAAAATTCAGCTTTGTCATCCTAGGATTAAATTAAAATTTAAATATATTATAATAGAAAACAATAATAATTGTTATAATATTTCACAATATTACTGTTTTTATTATATTTTCTAAAAAATAAAATAAAAAAATACATAAATGCAGCTTTGGTGAACATAAGATAAAAATTCTTACCAACCCCACACCTTCAAACATTAGTGTAAATACTCTTCAGATAATATTTTAATAATTTACTTCCTTGGCTTTAGTACATTATAACAGAGCATATATAAAATCTAATAATTGAATTTTGGAAACATGTTATCTTTATAATACCATGCTTAATATTTATCTCAAACTGTACAAAAGGGTCTTTATACAGTACATGAAAATTAATTTCCACCATTCAATTTTAGGAAAAGGATCGCTTATAAGGGGATCATCTTATTTGTGAAGCCAAAGGTTAAAAACCTCTGGATTAGGTAAAAATCCCTCATCCGTGTCTTTCACTAATAATCATCTAAAACTAGTATATACATTTACTGTGAATAATTACTAAGCCACATTCATCAGACCTTTAAATAAATCCTCTAGCAAAAAACCTAAAAACTGTACAGACAATGCCTTTTCTGCCAAGAGTGAGATTGATCTAGGCTGTGTGAAAATCATTAGGTTTTTCCCTTTTTTGTCGAGTCGCTTCCCCCTGAGGCTCATTTAGGCTTGCTTACCCGCAGAATTCGATGTACTTGTAGATGCAGCCGGCGATCCCCATGGCAATAATGGCATAGTACCAGGAGCAGAGGAACATCAGGGTAAGACACAAGCTCATGCCCAAGAGTGACAAAGCCCTGGAGAAAGATCATCTCAGTCTATCTCATGCTCATTTGTCCAGTTAGCAATTGCTCACAGTTACATAATTTTGGTATCAGCTGTGCCACAGGTGACTGTATTCTTACAGAAGAAGGATTTAATGTGGTGTGATGTCTGTAGCATTTGCTTTAACATTAAAGGTTACGAAAGACTAGACCTTTAGCTTTCATCCACTCAAACATGTGTTTGTACATGTGTAATAATGTACCAGTGGTAGAACTTAAAGCGTGGCCTCCAATTCGGGGTCCTGAGGAGTGTCTGCAGAGCACAGGCCAGGTTTACAAACATGTAGCACATGAGAAAGAACCTGTGGGAGGAAACAGAGCAAAACCTCATCAGTATATGTAATACTGAGAAAATATTTCCCCTTGAAAGTTTTTATGCTTTGTTTGGCAGCAATGAAGCATTATTTATGTACTTATTTGCCATTGATCAACAGAACTATATTTTATGTCAAACTGAAAACAAATTGGACAACTTTTATTAGTTACTAAACGTCTCGGTTACATATGGTAACCCTTGTTCCCTGAAGGAGGGAACGGCGACGTCACGTCAGTCGTGACTGACGAATTGGGATCCCACAAGGGAGACCAATCCTCTTTGAGTGTAACTAAACGAGCCAATTGACATTGGCATGCGGCCTTTGCATCTCGCGCTCCGCCTGCACAGTCCGGGTATAAATACGCAAGCGGGTGCCCGCATCAGATTGCTTCTTGCTGAGGAGCCGAGTCGGTGACCCAGTTGCAGCGAAGGCACAGCAGGTATGGCGACGGGACATGATGTCTCTGTTCCCTCCTTCACGGAACGAGGAATACCATATGTAACCGAGACGTTCCCTTTCAGTCGGTCACTACTACGTGACTGATGAATTGGGATCCCTAACAAAGCGCCATGCTGATGGCCCCTTCCAGCACCCGGCATAAGCTTCCTTAAACCACCGTACCTATGGGGCAGAGTTGCTTATGCAGGAAGAGTCATCACTGCCATTCCGCATATTGGACAACGCTGGGAAAGCGTGCCCCCTCGGAGAAAGGGAAATGCTGCAGAGCCAGGAGCGCCCAGGAGGCAGGATTTGCAAGTTCACTACCTGGTCTCTAAATGGAGTGGTAGGAACCTTGGGCACATATCCGAGCCGGGGTCTCAGGATCACATGAGAGTCAGCCGGCCCGAACTCCAGGAATGATTTGTCGACCGAAAAAGCCTACAGGTCCCCTACCCTCTTGCTCGAGGCCAATGCTACAAGGAGGACTGTCTTAACTGACAGGAACTTCAACTCCACCGACTGCAAAGGCTCAAAGGGAGGCCTCTGAAGTGCCCTGAGCACCAGAGACAGGTCCCAAGAGGGTGTGGGGTGCGGACGAGAAGGATTTAACCTTCTTGCACCCCTGAGGAATCTGACGATCAGATCATGCTTTCCTAGTGACTTACCTTCAACTGCATCGTGATGTGTGGCAATTGCGGCAACATACACTTTGAGGGTGGAGGGAGACAGCCTTCGCTCCAAACCCATCTTGAAGGAAGGAAGGAAAGCACAGTTCTGATCGAGCATCTTCGGGGGTCTTCCCGGCAGGAAGAGCACCATTCGACGAACAGGTTCCACTTCAACGCATAGAGGTGCCTCGTAGAGGGGGCTCTAGAAGAAGTGATGGTGTCTACCGCCGACAGCGACTGGACCTCTTACATCCCAGAGAACGTAGAAAAACCTTCTCATAAAGGTGCAGTAAGTGATTTCTGATGATTTTCTGTTGAAAGTGGATCAGACCGTGCACCACAACACACTTGTAGCCAATCAGCAGTAGAGGGCGTGTCCACTCATGATGGGGGAGGAGAGAGAGTGAGCAAGGGAGATTTAAAGAAAGACTGTAGAAAGAGAGATGACCCACGTTAATATTGGAAAAGCTTTCCAGTGCTGGAGAGACCTAAGTGGGAAGGCCTGAAAACTGACGCCAAGGTTGCGTTGTTTCTGCTCCATATGTGAGTAACATTGGTTTTGCTATAGCTGTAGGGCTGCCCTCGACTAAATATTTTTCTACTCGACTAGTAGTCGTTCTTTTAAGCCATTAGTCGACTAATTAATAAGCCATAAATCATAACAATGAGCATTATTGCCAATATATAATACATAGCCTAATCAGCGCTCAGACGCATGCATAAAGCTCGCCACAGCGCATCGGCAAATGTAATGATTATGAATGTGGCATGAAAAAACAGCAAGGAGATTGTTTAAACATTTGAATAATTTATTGATGTTTTCTGTTTTCCGCTGCAGAGATTAAGTCGACAATGCTGACTCTCATCGTGCCTATATGCAAGTTTCAGGATTACATAATTTGAGAATATTTGTTTTCCACTTGAATTGGTTCATTTAAAAGTATTTCTCATGTGATCGAGCCTGCACCTGCATGTCATGTAGTAAGCACGCTCTCCACACAAACACAGATATGCACCTATATAATAGCGCACATTTATCTAGGTTAACGTCAGAGCGAGCAGACTTGTAAAGTTGCTACTACTTACATGTTTCAAGTGATAAGCCATATTTGAGGTTGATGAATGATGGGCGAATGTTTGGATTTTCTGCCGTTGACGATCTGTCCGCCACAGGCTGTGTGATTCTGCCACTTCCTGAGTTTTTTTTCTGCGACTAAACTAATAATAAAATTTTGGTCGACCAAGCACGGCCTAGTTAGTCGGTTAGTCGACTATTAGGGGCAGCCCTAGTTAGCTGTAGTAACAGGACCGTTTTGAGTTTCATTGCTTGTCTGGAGCTGCTGTGGTGCTGGCGACTAACAACAAACTCTTGCTTGTATATATTCTTGTGTACTGTATGTTAAATTTTTTGTTCTTCCTTGTCGTTTGTTCGTCATCTTCACTTTATTTTTCGCAAAGCATTATTTTTCTCCACTTCAGCTATGATAAAGAAACATCCAGCAATGAAGGGAGGGGTGTGTTTGTTTGGGTTGATTTCAAATATCAACAGTGCTTCTCAGGAATCGCTTACTGTGCCTTTAAGGAAACATTTAGCTGGGACTGTAAGCCCCGGGTATACTTCAATTTCCGCATCCGGACGAGTCTCGCGCACAGTCGTGTCCGCACAGCTTTCAAAGGCTGGATCCCAAATGGCACATTTCTATGCACTTTCGGTCTTGTGGACTTACAATGGCTGCCGCGTGCGCATGTCCGTTAAGTCCACGAGACCGTAGGGTGTCCCAGTCATCATTTTAGGTTTCAGAAGGGTGCTTACGAGCGCCCCCTTAGCGGCTGTTATGCACCCTCGATGCGCACTTCAGCTGAGCCTGCAAGTTCGCGAGCTACGCAGAGGACTTTACCCGGCAGTCAAAGCGGCATTACGTCACAAAAGTGCGGACTCAGAGAAAGACCGTGAGGGTTTAGGGTGCCATTTGGGATCCAGCCCATGTATACTCAACCGCGGATGAGCGTGGATGGCCGAGTTCGCCACATGCGCAGTACAATTGTTGTGACTCTTCTGACTTTGTGTCGCATGCGCTGTTGTACGTGGACAGTCCACGAGGTCTCAAAAATTGGGCTGCACGCGGGCGGGGTTTGCGGACGCCTCGCGAACCCTCCTAATGACGAAAAGTACGTCACGCGGATGGTGCAGGAACGTGGACGGCCGAAGTATGCTTTGGGCTTTAGTGAGAGCTCTCAGTACTCAGTATGATAGAGCTCAGTCGTTCCATGGATATCATTTTAACAATTTCCCTGTGCCACTGTCTCACAGTAGGAGGCTTGGTCTTGGAGTAAAACACATCTTCTTGCAACTAAAAAAAGCTTATGTGATTGTTTTTGGCATGTATTTGTTAGTGACATTCCACCTGAGATATTCAATATAACAAATCCGGCACCATTTTTATCTCATTAAAAATCTTACATAATTCTTTTGTTATCCCCCCTCCCAAATCTATTAATTAAGGGGCATTTCCACACACAGTGAAATAAAGATTCCACCTTTTTACATTTGACATATCAAGGAGAGATTGCAGAGTTTATATTATTTAGAAACCGAGGCGTACGCTGAAGCCTGTGAAGGATTATTTATTAATGTTTTGTGAGTCTGTTGTTACATAAGAACGTTTTCCCCAAAAGACTCAGATAATATTTTAAACTAATGATAACATAATAAATATTTTTTTTTTCCAATTAAAAAATAATATATATTATATAATAATATATATATATTTATATTTATATATATATATATATATATATATACACCGATCAGGCATAACATTATGACCACCTTCCTAATATTGTGTTGGTCCCCCTTTTGCTGCCAAAACAGCCCTGACCCATCGAGGCATGGACTCCACTAGACCCCTGAAGGTGTGCTGTGGTATCTGGCACCAAGATGTTAGCAGTAGATCCTTTAAGTCCTGTAAGTTGTGAGGTGGGGCCTCCATGGATCGGACTTGTTTGTTCAGCACATCCCACAGATGCTCAAATGGATTGAGATCTAGGGAATTTGGAGGCCAAGTCAACACCTCTAACTCATTGTTGTGCTCCTCAAACCATTCCTGAACCATTTTTGCTTTGTGGCATGGCACATTATCCTGCTGAAAGAGGCCACAGCCACCAGGGAATACCGTTTCCATTAAAGGGTGTACATGGTCTGCAACAATGCTTAGGTAGGTGGTATGTGTCAAAGTAACATCCACATGGATGGCAGGACCCAAGGTTTCCCAGCAGAACATTGCCCAAAGCATTAATGAGTCTTGGCCACCCATGACCCTGTCACCGGTTCACCACTGTTCCTTCTTTGGACCACTTTTGATAGATACTGACCACTGCAGACTGGAAACACCCCACAAGAGCTACAGTTTTGGAGATGCTCTGACCCAGTCGTCTAGCCATCACAATTAGGCCCTTGTCAAACTCGCTCAAATCCTTACGCTTGCCCATTTTTTCTGCTTCTAACACATCAACTTTGAGGACAAAATGTTCACTTGCTGCCTAATATATCCCACCCACTAACAGGTGCCGTGATGAAGAGATAATCAGTGTTATTCACTTCACCTGTTAGTGGTCATAATGTTATGCCTGATCGGTGTATATATATATAGAAAATATGATTATAGAAAATATTTATGTATTATATTCAATTAAAATAAATATTAAAATATGGATTTATATTAAATAATATAATTAAAGAAAATAATATTTTTTTTAAATATATAATCAAATAAGGTCTGTGGTAAACATAACTTGATTACGTAAACTGCACACAATGTCAAGTTATGTTTACCTACATTATAAAAACCCATAGGAAAATCTCAAGGGAACCACTTCCGGGTTTTGATGTCATCCCTGCAGCACTTTATTGAAGAACAGGCTTTTGGAAAATAGGCTATTCAGCATAGTGAAGAAGTTTTATTACAGCAATAGTGAGTGGAAACTGTTTATTGCTGTTGTTTCTCTGGGAATCATAAAGAATGAGGTGCGCTGTGTGCGTTTGGGAGACTGCTCGCTTACATAGACAGAATGGGTGCGACTGAATCCAGGGAGGCGATGATGATGCCAATCTCACAGATGCAGGCCGTCAGGAGGAGAGCCCATGTGGGTTCACCGTTAGCTTTGCCATGACCAAACACCTGTAAAATGAAGAAATATTACTTAGTATGATCAAGTATCGAAGCATCAACAGAGAGATAATCAGAGGGCAAACATATACATGTACCCTGAGGAAAGGAATGATGCCATCGCGTGAGATAGCTTGAAGGAGGCGGGGTGCTCCTGTCAAACTCTGAAGCCCCGCCCCACAGGTGGAGAAGAAGGAGCCAAACACAATGACCCAGGGTGAAGGCCATGCCAGGGTGCCAATAACCAAGTTACCGTTGACGCCTTCCCCAAATCTGCGTTTAGAACAGTTGATATTGTTATTGTTATAATATCAGACAATGATATTGTTAGTATTAAAATAACACTCTTTAATTTAAATAAGGCTGAAATAATATATAAAGATTTGGTGAAAAACGCTAACCCTAAGATAGAAAATTAGAAACATCACCATGGCAATTAAAGCCACAAAATGTAATTTTTCGCCACTAGAGGTCACTTATTCAAAACAAAGGCGTAGCTTGATGACGGCTGGATTTCGCGGAGCTTTTATTATGCCGCAGATGACTGCTTCCGCTTCTTCCAGTCATGAGTATGTGGTTTAACGACTGTTTCACACTGCAAGCGTGAGCAGCGTGTATTTTTTTCGCCGTGCATGTTAACCAATGAGTGCATTCACACCGGCAGCAGGAGCAGCGCGTGAGCAGCAGTGAAGTGAGGGTTTCGGGGTTTGAGGGTTTTCCTATTTTTGCTGCGCTGCTGACGCTCAATTAAAGAGAAATCACACTTTTGATGGACAAAATAAATATGATTTCACACAAAAGTGCTCAAAATGCACAGAGTAAGTATGTCTAGTGGGTTTTAACAAGAACTGTAGTATATCAGAAAATAAAATAAAGAATCAAAGTATTTATAGAAGATTTACCCATTTAAACTGGTTTTTAATTACTCAGTCTTGGGTATAATGTATTATTAAAAAAAAAGTAAGCTAGCCAGAATATATAATATATAAACTTTCTTTTGTAATACACAGACAGGTAGCATATATAGGCTCTAGCACTACCCAAATAAAACGTGTTTTTTGTCTGCTGTCTTGTAAACATATCGGAAACGACATGATCGGAGCTGTTTTCTTGGTTGTGTTTGTTTACCATTTACATCCGAATATTGTAGCATACACCTCCCCATGTTAACAAACTTTCAAGACTATCAAGTTTATAAATGACCAACTTCTAAAAACAAATATAGTCTAGTTGTCTTTATAAAGAAATACTCACTTATATGATATAAGTGAGCATTATATGTAGCGTTGGAGCCGCTGTTGTGACGCTGTACAAACGCTTCCAGTGTGAATACTCTCGCGCGTCTGCAGCTGCAGTGACGGTGTAGTTACGCTGACGTGAAGCTCATGCACTGCTCACGCTTGCAGTGTGAAACGGCCGTAACGCAGCGCTGTTTTATCATATTAGATACATTTGAGTGTGTTGAAAGTTATGTTATAATGCTACTCTGTGCATTTGCTCGGTGGCTGCTATGAGACACTTGTTGCACACTACAGTAAGCTAGATCGATATTAAGCATGGTAAAAGATGGTACTCGCGGTAAATCAAGAAAACGAGATTTAAACAATATGACTAACTGTGTTGAGCTATATAATAATGATTAGTTTTCTGTCGATTAATGTATCCAAACAGTTGCTCACCTGTCTAATAAAACATAATATATTAAAGCATCTTTGGTGTTTCATTGGAAATCGAGGGTAATGCGGGTATGATGTCATTGATAGGCAACAGTCCGTGTCCTGGTTAAAATTGCTTATTTCTCTGGATTTAAACATTCTTGGAAACATTTGGGATAATGTAAGTACACAAGTCAACAAAATATATAACATTGTTCTAGTGGTTTTTGGATATTTTAATCCAAAAATCTTACATATTGTGCCTTTAACTGAAATAAAATAAAGTTTAAGTTGAAATACAAACATTTCTAAAACTAAAACTGAAATAAAATAAATTAAAGCTAAACAGAATTTTTTAAACAAAGACTAATGAAAAAGCACATAAAACATAACAAAATTCAAAACTGAAAATATTAAAATAAAAGCTAATTCAAAATATTAATAAATACTACAGTAGTATATAAACAATACTAAAATAAAGCTAGTTTAAAAAAAAAAATGTTTTTTTACGTGGAAATTATTCGAATGAATTAAATTGATCTGAACTGTACTGACTGAAATTGAAGTTTCAGTTAAATTGGAGGCTATACTGAATCTAAAGTAAATCAAAAGTAGAACCAGGTTATTATCATTAATTAAAACCTTAAAATAACATCCTCATTACTTAAAATAAAATATATTTTATATTTTATTTCAGCTAGTTTCTAAGGCAGCTGTCAGAGTTATGTTTAGTTGTCTTTTCCATGTGTATGTTTCTTGTGTCTCAGTTTAGTTTAGGCTTGATTAGTCCCTAGTTAGTCTCCTTAGTTACTAATTACATTCACCTGTCTGTCGGTCATTTGTTCCCCTATAAAACCTGTGTATTTAAAGGTGCATTGTGTAATATGTATGAGGATCTACTGACATAAATGCAATATAATATACATACCTATGTTTTCAGTGGTGTATAAAGACCTTACATAATGAACCGTTATGTTTTTATTACCTTAGAATGAGCCA
The DNA here is from genome assembly GCA_039654105.1 of Coreius guichenoti. NCBI lineage: Eukaryota > Metazoa > Chordata > Actinopteri > Cypriniformes > Gobionidae > Coreius > Coreius guichenoti. Next base: position 12,546,509 of record CM077186.1, on the reverse strand, counting down.
TTTCTATTTACATACACTGCAGGTCCCCTTACAACGAAGTCTCCATTTTGCGCCGCCATGTTTCTACAGTAGCCCTAAACAGACAAACTGCTCTACAGAGCGCTAGCTACTCTCTGCTGTCTAAGACGACGACATTTTTGTCCTGTGTCGGCCACTGTAGCTTCTCTATGTGCTTCGAAAGGGAGGGGTGAGCGGTGGGTGGTTGCAATTCTCAGCCTCACCGCTAGATGCCGCTAAAATTTACACAGTGCACCTTTAAACCCTTAGCTTTTTTATTCATTGTTCCATATTGTCATTAATTTATGTGGTTGTGCTATATGCTCTATTCCTGATAATCTCCTGCGTGTTCGGATTTTGGATATATTATTAAAGACTTTTCTGTTTTTGCTCCTATGTCATGTTCTTCATTACAGCCACACATGACAGCAACATTTCTCATTTTCATTAAAGTTGAAGTACTTAATAAACTTAATAAATCTATATAGACATATTTAAAACAACAAAAATACAAAAACTTTAACCAAAATTCAAATGAAGACAGAAAATAACAACAACAAAAGAATTAACAAAACTATAATAGTATGTCAGTGATACTAAGAACTACAGACTCACTTGTCCCTCAAAACGACTCCGTCTACACAGGCTCCGAACAGAATCACACTAGACATGTCTGCGAGAGCAGAAATTTAGGACAACGACAAAGCAGCAAAAAGGCATTCACCCTATTTCAGCTATTTTACCACAGATGAAAAACATCAAGTCTTATAATTTTATCATTGTCGTGTCCTGGATATCCAGTTACACTGTATTTTGTATATCTCAAGATGTGCAGTTCTCCAAGGTGTCATTTATTTAAGCAAAGCTGGAGTGGTGTTTTGCCTTTGGAGTAAAGGATACAGATGATGGAGGTGGTTGTTATGGCCAGGATGGTACCAACAGGGATGGACTTCTGAGCATCCTGCAGGTCACCAGAACGGTTGGAACCAGCCATGATACCTGTGACATACACACAATTACATTATGTCAGAAAACACTGGTGTTTGTGGGTCAGGTTTTGCCCTAGATTGAAGGAAACAAATGTCATAACAACAAAAAACAGCAAACTTTCTTTTACTGTTTACTGAATTAAAAAAAGTCATTTGGATTATTGTACATAACATAATATTGTTTTTAATTGTTAGTAATTTATTTTTAATTTATTTTATTTAAAGCTGCAGTCCATAAGTTTTGCCTCTTTGTCGCCATCTCTGTTTGAAACCTGCAATTGCAGTTATTTGCGGAATTATCGTCTTTACGTGGGTTGTGCATCCTCCTCAGGCTCCTCAGAGTGGATGAATCTAATGTTTTGAGGAGTATGTGTGGCTGTCATTCATTCAACGCACCGGCATGGATACCGTACTTCGGAATCACAGATTCTACGTCTTGGAAGTGTGACCAAAATAAGAATTTTCACCGGAAAATGTCATCTGAACAAGTAAGTAATATTTCTGCCACTTTTGTTCTGACCAACTGAGAAAAAAAGCATTACATTAAATCGCGCTACCAATGGTGATTAAATCTAACGATCACTTAGCTTATATCACATCAAACCGTGCAAATTATTATTATTGTTATACTTTGTTCTCAAATTGTTAATGTTAACAACATCAGCATTGCGTGACTACGTGTATTTAGTGTGTATTAGCATTACCTGTAGATTTCAATTTCTGTACAGTCTAATCTTTTGCTTTTGACTATGGGTGAATCTCCAGTTGTCACTGATGATTGTCGTTTGGACCTTTCTGGATTACAATCCGCCATCAAAACGATAAATTTAATTATTCCAGCTGCTGTGAGAAAAGGCTATAAATGATCCGCCACCTGCAGCATCCTCACACGCGATAGCCTACTAGCCGGACTCCTTCTTTATGTACACAGATGTGATGTAATGACGTAAAGACGAACGGCGCCATTCTCGAATTTCCCGCGGAAAGCTACCAGTACCACTCAAATTACTTGTAGAACACATTACAAGCTTACCGTTAGCCCCATGCTAAGGTAAGGAGACAGTTTTGAACACTGACTAGTTATATACTTGCTCAAAAATTGATTTTGGATAATTTTTAACCAAAAATGTTACGGACTGTAGCTTTAAATTTATCTTTATGAAAACTGATTTCAAGTAATAATTAAAAATAAAAATATATCATAAATCAGATTCAAATTAACGTGACTTTACATGTAAAATATGGCAATAATAAAGTACACACACAGACAAAAAAGTAAACTAGACATTTCTATAAATAATTCCCCTGGTAGTTATTGAACTGTCGTACTGACCTGTGACAGAGGGGAAGTAGATGCCAACCAGCAGGGTGAAGAAGCTGGTGATGTCAGCCAGGACATATCGGTTAGTGTTGGTTGGTGCGGCTTCAGGGTCGAGTACTGCCACAATACCTCGTTTCTCTATGAATGAATTTTTCTCAGCAAACATGCTGAAAAGGTTTTCTGTGAAGAAGAAAAAAAGATTCACAATTTTCCATGTATTTTTAAAATAAAATTGCATCAAATACTGAATCAGTACATTTTTAACATTAAAGCTAAACAATAACATTACTGGTTTACCCAAGCATGTTAAATATTGCAATGATGTTCAAAACTTGAAAAATTTTTCAACATCAATATTTTAAGTTTTAAGTTCATTATATATATTACCTATATATACCTATATATATAGTCAAACCAAAATTTATTCAGACACCTTTCTACATTTTCTCACATTATCACAGTTTATTCGCTATAGTTTAGAAAATGGTAGTAAAATATGACAAGAACTCAGAGTTAAACTGTGTCAGAACAAATTCATCTTGATAATGTCAGATAACTTTGATAGAAAGGTATGTAATTGATTACAATCAACCAATCAGCTGTTAAATTTAAGTACACAATTAGATAATACCAATTTAGGTCAGTGATTTTTACTGGTAGTCTACTGTATGAAGAATTTTTGGGTATAATGTGTCACAGTTTATTTTGCTATCCTCGCTTACATAAATGAACTATAGTGTCCTGCACCTACTAGTAATATAATATATATATATATATATATATATATCATATAATCATCAAAATATGGGGAAAATATTTTAAATATGAGGGAAGAACAAAACACTAAACATAGTTAAGGTATTTATCTGACAAAATTATTTGGCAAAAAAGGGCAACAATAGCGACAGGTTTTATTTTACTATGCAAAAAAAAATTCATAGAAAAACAAAAAAAAAAGCTCATAGGACAAAGCATACATTGACTACAACATAAACAGTTACTAATATTTCGTTGATTCTCTCTTGTTTTTGCTTGTGTTCATAATTTTTTTGTATGACAGCCTGGCCAAAAATTATGTCCACACAACTTGGCATGTTTCATTACAGTATCACAAATAAAACAATTGACTTAAAACACAACAACTACACAATATGCTTAAAAAAAAAGTTTGGAGTCAGTACGAGTTTTTTTGTGTGTTTCTGAAAGAAATCTTTCACGCTAATCAAGGCTGCATTAATTCAATCAAAAATACTGTCAATAGAGTACAGTAAATAATACATTAAGATTGTGAAATATTACAATTTAAAATGACTGTTGTCATGCTTAATATTTTTTGTGTAAACCTTTGATTAAAAAAGAACAGCATTTATTTGAAAAAAGTATTAAAGTATTATTTATTTAAAATAGTAAAAGTATTGTGATGAATATTTAAGTATCAATGTCTGTAAGTCTTCTAACCTGCCAGGATGCCACTGGTGACTCCAGGGATTCCCTGGATCTGACTAACGTTGTTGTTGGTGAAGTACTCATCGCAGGTGGCGTTCAGGAACTCTGAGTCACAGAAGGCTCTCCAAAGCTTGGTGGTGACCGTGGCATTTCCCTGCTCTATGGTCTTGGCACAAATGTCAAAGCTCTTTGACACAAGAGTTCGGTTCCCGAGCACACACACCCTATACAGGATAAGGTCTGTATGATTATGGAAGCTCTGTGCCCTGAAGGAACATTCTGAATCCCCAAAAATTCTACTTACGGAAACTCAGGTGGATCAAAAGATGTCTTGATGACCCCAGCGTAGACAGCGAGAATAGAGAGAATGACACAGGCGAGGAACACAAGGGCCAACTTGTTGACGTACTTCACACCAACAAAGACAACTAAAGACATCAAGGAGAGCACGATGGTACCGTACACACGCATGTTATTCAATAACGCTGCCTCAGCCTCTGCTCCCTCCAGACCCTCCATCTTGAATATGGCAGCGCCTGGCACAATGTAGATCTACAAAAAAATCAATAATATTTTAAAGATAATATTTTTTATTTAGTAATGCCCTTCAGAAGCCAAATATGATATTTACATGTTTCACAGAAGACAAAATAAGTACAATTTAGCCCGATCATCCAATACAAAAAGTTTACACTCCCCAGCTGTTAATGCATTGCGTCAAGTCATTTTCATTTATATAGCACTTTTTACAGTATAGATTGTTTCAAAGCAGCTTTACAGTGATAATAGGAAATGAATGGAAGAGAGATTGTTTTGGATTTACATCAGCTCTAGAAAAAAGTTATTGTCCAGCTAAAGTAAGTTTTTGATTGATTCATTTCCGTTGTAAAAAATCATTAGTTATTTACTTTGGGGCCACATACACTACACTTTTAACTAAAATAGACATGTTTAACATTTTTAACTAAAATAGAAAACTTTTAATGCGTTCTGGCTGTTCATTTGCATGGCAACAGTGTTCGGTGGCTTGAGAACGCAAACTTTGAAATAGGTTTTAAAATAGTTTTGAAACGATACCATTATCATCTTCGTGTAAACTTAAAAAAAAAAAACGTGAATCTGTGAGAACTGGAAAATGATCCCATAATGTACTCACCCTCAAGCCATCCTAGGTGTATATGACTTTCTTCTTCCAGCCAAACACAATAGAGTGGTACAGGTATGACATCATTTTGAAGGCCAAAACGCAGAAGTGAGTTAGCATTTTACCACTTCCGGTTACATCGTCCCAAAGTCAATGGGTTTTTTGAATGGGATTTTGTTTAAATGGATGAAATAAGGTTTCTGGTGAACACAAGCTCAAGACACTGCACCTCTCTATTGGGGTTATATTAAAAAATATCCAGGCTCTTCCAAGCTTTATAATGGGTGTGATGCCTCGGGTTAGAGGTCACTCTCCTGCCGGAATTTGACCTGTGTACGGCCGTTTCCGGAAGCCAGTGATTATCGTTTATAAAGTTATAAATATGGATATTTTTCTTATAAAAATGCATCGCAGAAGGCCTTTATTAACCCATTGGAGCCGTATGGATTACTTTTATGATGGATGCGCTTTTTTGGGCTTCAAAAACTCAGGCTCTATTCACTCCCATTATAAAGCGACAGATAGATAGATAAATAGATAGATAGTCATTTACACCTAGGATGGCTTGAGGATCAGTAAATTATGGGATAATTTTCATTTTTGGGTGAACTAACCCTTTAATTATCCTCAGTGTGAAAATATGGATCTTAAAATCATACAGTCACTGTTTGAAATGGTTTAAATACGCAGAAGATGCTAGAAAACCAAAGAATGTGCAGGACTTGGAAGATTTGTTTTAGTGGGCATATTATATTCACAGTATAAATTAAAATACAATTTGTAAAAATCATCAGTAATCTAAGAAAAGAGATGCTAAATAATGTAATTTACATTTGCCTACTGAACTTGCAATGTTTGTATCAATAAATTTGGCTTTAATTAGTTTGAATTGAATTTGTTGTCACTGAATGTCAGATTAAGCGAAAAACCAATGAAAATGTACCAGCAGGATTTCGATGCAGCCCAGGATGTACATGGCTCCTGCAAAAGTGGTCCCCAGGTAGAAACATATACCAACGGCCCCGCCAAACTCCGGCCCCAGTGAACGGGAAATCATGTAGTATGAACCTCCAGCTATAAGTACACAAACAGATTTACTATTAAGTATACACATCTAAAGAGTTAAATAGAACAGCATTTCACACTAGCTAATAGAAGCTATGTTTCCATCCAATGTGGCAAATTTTACTTATGTACAAAATTGGAATATCACATAAAACATTTGCGAATACAGCACCGTTACCATCCCATGTGTTCAAGAGAACAAAATCGTCACTTCCTGTGAAACCGGCGCCAAAAACCTGTACTAAAAATGGAAGTTGCTGCAATCAGGGAAGGAACTGTGGCTCTTTTTTCGTACATCACAAATGAATTGATGAAACGCAATGAACACTAATGTTATCTTGCATTCGGAGGCAGATGCCTAGTGTTTGGGAACGCAATTGTGTGAGACAGTTCTGGGACGTAAATGCCAAGTCATTTTGATGACAGATTTTGGCTCAGGCATTTCAGAATAACCAAACCAATATTTGAGATGCTGTACAATGAAATTGGTCCACTGGTTAGTCCAGTTATCCAATCACATTCTCTGTTGAGTCATGTGAGTTTTTTGTTGTGCATCGAGTGATTTATTCTGTAAATGTGATTCCATCTTCTTATTGGATAAAAAAAAATATTTTTTTTTTGCAATATCCCAAAATTCACATAAAAATAAGTGGATTGAGACATAAACATACTTTTCTCTTCTTGAAATGACATTCAAGAATTCAATGACTTGAAATGAAACACACATCTACAGGCTACTGTTATTTTAAATAAACACAGAGACATGCACGCATCCACACAAAAGAACACACAGTTATGAGTCCGGAGCTGATCTCAGCACAGTTGGGAGCTGTACTGTGCACTGTAGCTAACTGCCCATGAAGAACAACAGGACAGCCATCCTCTGCACACATACACAAACACTTTGAATTCTGCTCACCTGGCACAACTCCATTGGTGGCAATAGCACTCATTGAGATCGCAGTCAGCATAGTCTGTAAATAGAGTAAATAAAGATCAATACAAAGGGGACAATGAGTGACAGACAAGAGGCCCCCACTAAGTCCTCTAGTGACTCGTGAAAGAAAAACGTATTTATTAGAAAATAAACATTGAGTACATTAACTCTTTCCCCGCCATTGACAAAAATTTCCGTCATTTGTGTGACAACGCTTCCCTGTCATTGACGGAATTTTCCGGCTTTCCGTGTTTTCACTGTTATATGGTAGGGGGCACTATGACACATCTTCAGAAAGAGTTCTAAATCTCCATATCAAAACACAGGCGAAAAAGAAGCAGAAACAAGAGATAGCATTTGTAAGCAGATGCATTTGTAAAATAGCGTGATCATCAACATTAAACAGCATATCAATCAAAACTGCCTAATGTTACAGAATGAAATGTCGACTCAGGACGAGCTATAGGACTGTGCAAGCTTTGGGGGTGTTGATGGACTCGATCTACTCCGTCTATGTTTTGATCATAGTTCTGAATCCGATCTGGATGTAGGACCCTATTTTAACAATCTGAGCACATGGTCTGAAGCACATGGCGCAGGTGCACTTAGGGCGTGTCCGAATCCACTTTTTCTAGTTTAACGATGGAAAAAAACGGTCTGTGCACCAGGCGCATGGTCCAAAAGGGTTGTACCTAGTCTCTTAATGAGTCATGGGTGTGTTTTGGGCGTAATGTGCAATAAACCAATCAGAGTCTCATCTCCCATTCCAGTTGCGCTTGCAACTGGCATCTCCCATTCCCATTCCAGTTGCGCTTGCACCATGGCGGATTCGCTATTTACATGATGGGATTTGCAAGCGGAAAGACTGAACGCTTCTCCAGAGAAGAATCCTTTCATTTTTAATATTTTAAAATGTTTGTGTGCTGCTGCGTGTCCCTGTGTGTGTAAAAAGCAGAGTGTACACCTGCCTGTAGGCGCATATTACTAACGTGCTCTTTAAATAACAAAAAAAAAATACTGCTGTCACGGAGTCACAGCCAACACCCACCAACACCAACGCATCATCACCAGATCTCCACGCTCCACCCACTCGTTCACAGTCTCCTGAATACTAATCACCCGCACCTGCACTTCATCATCTAGGACACTATAAGAACACTCACTCCCTTCACATCATTGTCTGGTTTCGTCTATACGTACCTGGACTCCTTACCTGCTACTCGTTCTATCTGGAAGCCCAGTCTCAGCTCTTCGCATCCGAGCGCGCCCGAGTGGCGTTTGTCATCTCCCTGCTCTCAGGACAAGTGCTGCAATGGGCCAAGCGAAGCCAACGCCCCTGTAACAGCCACCATCGCCACCTTCTTCAATCACTTCCGGGAGGTGTTCGGACAATGTACCGCCGATCTCGCTGTACACGACCAACTCTTCCATATCCACCAAGGTGATGAATCTGTGAGTATGTATGCCCTCTGATTTCGTACACTAGCGGCCACTAGTGGCTGGAACGAACCGGCTCTAATAACAGCCTTTCACCAGGGTTTGAATCCTCATGTTAAACAGTTAATGGTCGTGTACGATGATACAATGGGGCTGGAGAACTTAATCCAAAAGTCCATCCGAGTGGCCCAGCGTTATTCAGCATGTGCGCTCCACACGCCCACTGTTAATCCTCTGCCCGCCACACCATCTGTCGCCCTTCCAGCACCAGAAGCTATGCAGGTGGATTCCTATCGCCTGACTCGTGCGGAGCGTCAGAGAAGAATTCAACAACATCTCTGTTTGTACTATGGGGGAGAGGATCATTTCATTGCTGCCTGTCCCATTCGACCACCACGCCCAGCGGTGAGTACAATCCAACTGCCTGCTCGTATTGCGTCTCTCACCAGAACCACTGTGCATCTCCTGAAACCTCATGTCTGTGTTTCAGCGCAAGCCCTCATCGACTCCGGCTCCGCAGGGAACTTCATCAGCCCCCAGATTCTCCAGAAACTGAATGTACGTCGAAAACGCTGCCAACAGGATCTCCGCATCCACACTATCCAGGGAAAACCGCTGGGCCGTGGTCACATTCGACATTTCTCCCCCACACTGACGCTCTGCATTGGCTGTCTTCACACGGAGGAAATCACATTAATGGTGCTGGAAGGATCCACCGCGGACATCATCCTGGGACGCCCCTGGCTCACACAACACCAGCCGGACATCCAGTGGAACACGGGTGAGATCCTCAAGTGGAGTGACGAATGTTTCACAAACTGTCTATCTCCAATCAGAAAATCTTCTTCCGACACTAACATCCTTCCTCTCCTCTCAACCTCCATTGCAAGTCCTGAAATTAGCCTCAACGTGGAAATTCCTCCTGAATACCAGGCGTTCCAGGATGTGTTCAGCAAGCAGTTGGCAATGCAACTACCACCTTACCAGCCATGGGACTGCGTTATTGACCTGCTGCCTGGGGCTACTCTACCCAAGGGTAGGGTTTACCCATTGTCCATCCCGGAACAGAAGGCCATGGAGGAGTACGTTTAGGAGGCATTAAAGCAACGTTTTATCCAACCATCGACATCCCCTGCCGCTTCAAGCTTTTTCTTCATGGCCAAGAAGGACTGAGGCTTGAGGCCGTGCATCGACTACCGTCACCTGAACTCCCAGACGGTGAAATTCAGCTATCCCCTTCCTCTGGTCCCGGCAGCTCTGGAGCAGCTACGGGGAGCTCGTATCTTCTCCAAGCTGGACCTGCGGAGTGCGTATATGAATGAGGTTATACGCCGGGGGGACGAGTGGAAAACTGCCTTCATCAAACCGTCGGGACACTATGAATACCGGGTCATGCCGTATGGCCTGTCTAACTCTCCCTCCGTGTTTCAGAATTATATGAATGAGGTGTTCCGGGAGTTCCTCCACCGGTTTGTCGTGGTCTACATAGATGACATCCTCATTTTTTCCCGGAACATGGCCGAACATCGCCAACACATCTCCCAGGTCCTCGAGAAGCTACGTCAACACCATATATACCTCAAGCTGGAGAAGTGCTAGTTCCATACCACCTCCGTGCAGTTCCTGGGCTACGTCATTGACCAACACGGCATCCAAATGGACCAGCGGAAGGTGGAAACCATCCGCAACTGGCCATTACCCACTACTGTGAAAGAGTTACAACGTTTCCTGGGGTTTGCAAATTAATGACTAAACCCTCACCAGGCCTGCTGGGCCCTCTTCTTCACTAGATTCACTTCATTGTCTCCTACCGTCCTGGAACCAAGAATTGCAAGGCAGACGCCTTATCCCGTCTGTATCAACCCGATCCAGAGAGCTCCGATCCGGAACCTGTCCTCCCTCCAGCCATGATCGTCAGCCCCATCCAGTGGTCCATCAACCAACGCATCTCCCAAGCTAACCGCTCCGAACCCACTCCGCCGGGAGGTCCTGAGGGGCTTCTCTATGTTCCACCGGATCTCCGTCAGCCCCTCATGGACTCTCCGGTCACACCTCACACCTCTCCGGTGAGGTTTCATTTGTTTACATTAGTTAACGACATTATTTAACATGAACTAACAATGAACACTGAACAATAGTTCTACAGCATTTAATAATCTTTCTTATTACATGGCTCTCTGAAACGCTTGATTCTGATTGGTCAGTCGCAACATTCCAAGGTCAGTTATTATTTCCCAATAATGACAGTCGTCAATAGCAACGCTGTATATCCGGCTTATCCGGTTATTTGAGGTTGGCACTTCTTTCGTGTCTCTCGTTTCACACGCTCTGTCTCATTTCATTCAAACATTCAATAAAAACAGAAGACTTCAGTAGTAACAGCAGGCCAACGATAATATTGCTGAAGTGTTTGTCCTGTTGCTAGAACGATTGTTTTGTACACTGTAATAGATTATACGATAATAAACAGGTAAGATTTTAAAACACTTCATTCTCAAATCAATATTGTCACCACATTATTTATGGGGTGGGAAGGTGTGTAATAAGCGATTTTCACTGTACATTATCTCTTTAAATGCCATCTTGTTTAAAGAAAACTTGAAATAGAAAACTTTTGCAACAATGTAAATATGTTTAGGCTACTATCACTTTTGATAAAATTAATGCATCCTTGCTGAATAAAAGTATTAATTCAAACTTATAAATGGAAGTGTACTTGAGCACATTTTACACTCATGTAACTTGTATGATATTTGATGCACTCAAATTCTAAAATAGGAAGTTAGAATATTATTTATTTGACAGCACTAAGTATTCATATACTGCAAATAAACCTTGTGAATATGACTAGTGAGTGTGGGTTGACAGAATTATTCCGCTGGGGTTTGGCAGGGTCAAAAGGGCATAAGGAATTTATGGTGGTAGAATCTGAAGGGACAGCTTTCAGCTTTTTTATATCAAACAATATTAAAAAAGATATGACAGGAGGGGAAAGAGCTCAAAGTGGGACAGCACTGCACATTTACTTGCATAATACTGCTCAAACTCACTCTGAAACGAAACACCGCAGCAAATATTCACTCGTGAGACACGAGCGCGCACAGAACGCATGCTAACACACACGGCAATCACCAGCTGCAGAGAGGCAGCTCTGAAATCAAACGCCCTAAGCATTTACATTTACGTTCTTGGCAGAAATTCTGTCTGACACGCTCACATACCGACTTACCAAAGTGACTTACAACAGAGTGATTGTATAACTGTAAGCAATCTTCAGTTAAAGGTGCAGAGGGGTAAAAGGAAACCCTAAGCTCTCTGGGGGTCATGCTGCATAATGGTAATAAAAAATTCTTCTTTTCCAGGACATCTTTCTGTTGGTGTAAATGCTATAAAATCATTCATATATGAAGGAGAGAGATGCTATTTGTGGAGTATGAGTGTTTGAGTGTATGTGGTGTAACAGACTCCCCCACGGCTCAGTGCATGTGCGTCTGAGACTGACCGTGGAGCAACACATGAAGACGATGGCGAAGGTTCCCAGGACGCCTCCAACGCCCACCAGCCAGGTCATCCTGAGGAAAAGGATCACCCCCAGGATGTTCTGCATACATGGCAGGTAAACGCCCATTATCGTGCCCATACGTGGAGCCTGTCAATCAAACGATCAACCAATCAATAATCAGGACACCATGTAAATCTATTAACTGGTGCTCAATATAATTCACAGACAGCATAATTAAAAGGCCATTTTATCTGCTTGTCAATCAACATCCACCCATTCAATGATTAGGTACCATCCATCAATACACACAAGAAGACTGAGGTGCATGAAAGTCTTATACCATGGTCACTGACTAGTTAAAGCTGTAACTGATGTTTGCAGCACAATATTTGACCTGGAGAGAAAAATAACGGTTATTTTCGTCAGTTACGGCTCGTTAGATCTAGCATTCTGCCCGCTTTAATCAGACGCAGAGATAAAGTGTGGTAAGATTACATCTGAATGAACGAATTATAGCATTTATTTGATAATTATTGAGTGTGTGTGTGTGTGTGTGTGTGTGTGTGTGTGTGTGTGTGTGTTCATGTTTTTCAATCCCGGTGGGGACTTCAACCTGAATGCACACAGACTCATGGGGGACTCGTGTTACCGTGGGGACATAAACTGAAGTCCCCATGAGGAATCAAGCTTATATTTTCAAAATGTAAAAATGCAGAAAGTTTTGTGTGATGGGTAGGTTTAGTGTAAGGGGATAGAATATACAGTTTGTACAGTATAAAAACCATTACATCTGGAGAGTCCCCACAAAGATAGTAAACCAGACGTGTGTGTGTGTGTGTGTGTGTGTGTGTGAATTATCTGCTTCTGTGCAGCATCTTTCAACTGTGAAGCTGCGAGTTTCAAAAATGTAAAAAACAGTGATGTTATTGTCACATGTCTGTCTGTTTGTTTGGTCTTTCAGTTGTGTTTTGATTCTGTCACATGTTCTTTTGTCTTAGTTTCCCGCCACTTGTCTGTTTCCTTTTCCCTCGTTAGTTAAGTTCTGTTCAGCTGTGTTTAGTTAATTATCGTGCTTCTGTCTGCTATTTAAGTTCCTTGTGTTCACTCAGTCTTTGTCTAGTCACTGTTATGCTTATTGTGTGTTTCCGTTGCCTGTCTGCCTGTTCCTGTGAAGTGAAGATTAAAGTTTATGTTTGATTTTGGATCCTCTGATTCTTCAGTTTGTTCCTGGTGCTACACACCGTTACAGTTATAATGTAGAGATTCGGTAGTGAAGCTATTTTATTAATAAAAGTCACAGGGCAGAGTTGATACGTTTCTGTTCTCCTGAATGTTTCTGTTTGTGCGCAGCACGATCTCCGATCTCTGTGTGCGTGTGTGTTTGTGTGTGCTTCAAAGAAAGCAGTGCATTAATATAGAACAGTGATTAAACTGACTGGAACTACATGCGCACTAAACGGTTTTAATTCACACCTTCCAGCCAATCAGAATTGAGTATTCAGGCAGACCATGGTATAAAGGGCTTTATACAATACAGATTGTTTCAAAGCAGCTTCAAAACATTAAACAGGAAAATAACAGAATCATTGATACAACTATCAAGAATCATCAAATATCCACAAATTCTGATGTAAAGCAGCTCTAAAAAGACAATAGTGCCATTCATTATTCAGCTCAAGTCTGTTCAGTGTTGATTCAGTTCAGTTCAATAACAGTGCTGATGTTGCAAAATTCGTCAATTATGAAACAAATTCGATTTAGGGATAAAGCAGCTCTACAGAAGACAATAGTGTTATCATCCAGGCCTATGTTTCCCTAAAGCATTGTAAGCCTAAAGTGATCATAGAACAATTGTCACCAGGCTTACGATGATTTTGGGAAACACAGCCCAGCTCAATTCAATTTAAGTTTGTACTCATCCGAAAGAAGGTTCAGTAGTGATTTGGCAGTCTGTAGATATAATGGAAGAGTTTTTGTCACCTGCACAGTTTTCTTGCGCGCCTCCTCGTTGTTTTCTGCCTCCTCATGCTCTTTACTGCCCTGAGTCAGGTTGGAGTAGTTGGCGAGGCTGCTCAGCAGAGAAGATACCATAGGACTAGTGTCCATCTCCTCCTACAAAACACACACATACAAACAAGGGTAAACCTACATTCACACTGTATGTAACCCTTTGAAACACTCATTAGCAATGCTGCACTACCTCAAACAGAGCCATGTTTTTCCCATCATACTGCTGGCTTTTCTCCACGTCACTGGTGCTGCTGTTGATAAAGGGGCTGCTCTCCTTGGATGTTGCATCTCCTGTGAACATACATGAATTAAACATTGGTGTTTATTATCATCTGCGCTAAAGTACATTGACAGTGGGCCCAAAAATGATTTGGCCACTTATAGAAGGATGTTTGGCATTAGTAAGATTTAAAAAAAAAAAGAAATTAATACTTTTTTTAAGCAAGGATGCCTTAATTTGGTCAACAGTGACAGTAAAGATATTTAAAATGCTACAAAAGATTTACAATAAATGCTGTTCTTTTGAATTTTCTATTAATCAAAGAATTCTGAAAAAAAGAAGTGTCACGGTTTTCACTAAAATAGTAAGTAGCACAACCGTTTTCAACATTGATAATATTAAGAAGTTATTGTTGAGCACAAAATTAGCATATTATAATGATTTCTGAAGGATAGTGTGACACTGAAGACTGAAGTAATGATGCTGAAAATTCAGCTTTGCCATCACACAAATAAGTTACGTTAAAATATATCTTGCAATAAAAAAAACTAGTTAGAATAGCTATTTTAGACTGTATTAATATTTCACAATATTACTGTTTTTACTGTATTTTTGATCAAATAAATGCAGCCTTGGTGAGCATGAGACTTCATTCAAAAACATTAAAAAAAACTTACAGACTCCAAACTTATGAAAAGTAGTATACATCAGATAACAAAATACTAAACAAATGGCATTTATTTATTTTTAAGAACTTTTCAAGAAAAAAAAAAAAAAGAGTTTGTTAGGTTTCAAATAAAAAAAAAATATATATATATATAGTGTGTATATCGTATACACACTATATTGCCAAAAGTTTTGGGACGCCTGCCTTTACATGCACATGAACTTTAATGAAATCCCATTCTTAAAGGACTTTGTGCAGGCCAGTCAAGTTCCTCCACAACAAACTCGCTCATCCATGTCTTTATGGACCTTGCTTTGTGCACTGGTGCGCAGTCATGTTGGAACAGGAAGGGGCCATCCCCAAACTGTTCCCACAAAGTTGGGAGCATGATATTGTCCAAAATGTCTTGGTATGCTGAAGCATTAAGAGTTCCTTTCACTGGAACTAAGGGGCCAAGCCCAACCCCTTAAAAACAACCACACACCATAATTCCCCCTCCACCAAACTTTACACTTGGCACAATGCAATCAGGCAAGTACCGTTCTCCTGGCAACCGCCAAACCCAGACTCGTCCATCGGACTGCCAGACAGAGAAGTGTGATTTGTCACTCCAGAGAACACGTCTCCACTGCTCTAGAGTCCAGTGGTGGCGTGCTTTACACCACTGCATCCAACGCTTTGCATTGCACTTTGTGATGTAAGGCTTGGATGCAACTGCTCGGCCATGGAAACCCATTCCATGAAGCTCTCTACGCACTGTTCTTGAGCTAATCTGAAGGCCACACAAAGTTTGGAGGTCTGTAGCTATTGACTCTGCATTAAGTTGCCGACTTCTGCGCACTGTACGCCTCAGCATTCGCTGACCCCGCTCTGTGATTTAACGTGGCCTTAAACGAGTTGCTGTTGTTCCCAATTGCTTCCACTTTGTTATAATACCACTAACAGTTGACCGTGGAATATTTAGTAGTGAGGAAATTTCACGAATGGACTTATTGCACAGATGGCAACCTATCACGATACCACGCTTGAATTCACTGAGCTCCTGAGAGCGACCCATTCTTTCACAAATGTTTGTAGAAGCAGTCTGCATGCCTAGGTGTTTGATTTTATACACCTGTGGCCATGGAAGTGATTTGAACACCTGAATTCAATGATTTGGAGGGGTGTCTCAATACTTTTGGCAATATAGTGTATATATATATATATATATACACATTACAATATAATTTATATTTATAGAATTATGCATTGCATTCAACAAAATCAACATCAAGTAAAAACAATAATCTATTTGCAATTTGTCAGACATTGCTCCCACTGGATTTACTTACATATAAGATCAATGTCATCGCATTAGCATATAATACTAAAGAACGATGTTGTAGTGGTATCATCAGATTTACACATAAGCATATTCAGTTTAAAATGTTCTCTGTTCTCTGTAAAGAGTGCTTAGTCTCACAGCATCTGCATAATGCCTTTTCATATCTAACACAAACTAAGTGTACAGTACAATTATTCCAAGTCGTTACAACTTCTTGTCCATCAGAAAGAAAAGAACAGGAAGGAGGTGGATACATACGACTGTAAAAAACAAACAAAAAAAACCCAACAGCGCATCAACATGATGCACTCCTTGAGTATCAGAGTGTGTGTGTGTGGAGGGGTGTGGAATTCCAGGATTTCTACATACTCTTCCATAGCAACAACCCGGTTCTGAGCCTATTTTTACACTACCGCTTTCAGCCACACATCCTTTATCACAGGAACCTTTGATCGGTTAATTCTGAAGTAGCGCAACATACACCCTCACAGGTTCAGAACGATGCTCTTGTGTCCTATAAATACGTCATGGTTTTTAATTGTGTGTATTTCTAAATTGTAGTGCGTATTGTAATTTCTTTAGTATGCTGTCACCTTCCCTGCCTTCTCTAACATAATTATATGTGGGAGAATGCTCATTAAATGGCCAAGGGAATCCTGCCTCTTAGCTTGCCCAGTTTAATCTGATGTATTAGTTTAATTAATCATGTTTCCTGCTTCGTACATTTTAATTTTCACAGCATTTGCCTGCTTATTGACCTGCGACCCTATGACCTTTAAACACACAATTCATCACCTTGTCATTTCATCTGTCACCGCTGAATCAATACACCACCAAGCCTTGTGCTTTCTACAGTAGTTTAAAATACAAGGACACACACACACACACACACACACACACACACACACACACACACACACACACACACACACACACACACACAATCATGCTCATCATCATCAATCATCATTGATAGTCTTGCGTTTTTTAAGCTTTTAACAGTTTTCAGGACAAGCAGAATTCATTTAAATGCTTGATTGCCTTTCAGGCAAAATTCATTTATACAGCCTTTATATATATACAGATATATATATAGTACTTTAATCTTGTGAAGCCAATATAAAAGTCAATTATTTCATTTAAGTGTCCTTGGTCTCACAACGCTTTAATCATCTTACTTTTTGGTTTATCACTTGGTTTCTACATTTCTTCATATGTAACTGTAGTGTGTTTTCTCTCTAAATCTTGGCTAAAACTCCTACTTCTGGCTCTCTTGACATCCCATCCCACAACCCCAGCAGACTCGCACTGTAATAAGCAATAATGAGAAAAAGATTGGGTTTACAGATTGAGATAGATCCTAATCTTTGACATCTTGTGTGCTGTGTGGTAAAATTTATAACAGAAGCATTTGTTTCATTGTTACAATCCCCAGGAGAGACCCTGAGCATCTCTATGCCTATTACAAGGCATCATACAGATATCAAAGAGGGGATTGTCTGCTGATTCTGCCCTGCTGTCCATTTGAATGTCTCCGGTTTTGCAGTGTTGCAGAGGCAAGAGCAGGACAAAAGACAGTAGCCGAGGCTTGTGCTTTTCTTATAGTGGTCTTTCCACTGCGTTTTTATACACTTCTTTATTCTTGAGGTCCACTTAAATACATACCAGCTCTCTTTTCTTAAACATGGGCTATAAAGCAACACAATTTATTACTTACACCGATCAGGCATAACATTATGACATTATGCTAATATTGTGTTGGTCCCCATTTTGCTACCAAAACAGCCCTGACCCGTCGAGGCATGGACTCCACTAGACCCCTGAAGGTATGCTGTGGTATGTGGCACCAAGATGTTAGCAGCAGATCCTTTAAATCCTGTAAGTTGCGAGGTAGGGCCTCCATGGATCGGACTTGTTTGCTCAGCACATCCCACAGATGCTCGAATGGATTGAGATCTGGGGAATTTGGAGGCCAAGTCAACACCTCAAACTCGTTGTTGTGCTCCTCAAACCATTCCTGAACCATTTTTGCTTTGTGGCAGGGTGCATTACCCTGCTGAAAGAGGCCACAGCCACCAGGGAATACCGTTTTCATGAAAGGGTGAACATGGTCTGCAACAATGCTTAGGTAGGTGGTACATGTCAAAGTAACATCCACATGGATGGCAGGACCCAAGGTTTCCCAGCAGAACATTGCCCCTAAAGCATCACACTGCCTCTGCCGGCTTGCCCTCTTCCCATAGTGCATCATGGTGCAATGTGTTCCCCAGGTAAGTGACGCACACCCACGCCCATCCACGTGATGTAAAAGAAAACGTGATTCATCAGACCAGGCCACCTTCTTCCATTGCTCCGTGGTCAAGTTTTGATGCTCACGTGCCCACTGTTGGCACTTTCGGCAGTGGACAGGGGTCAGTATGAGCACCCTGACTGTTCTGTGGCTATGCAGCTCCATACGCAACAAACTGCGATGCACTGTGTATTCGGACACCTTTCTATCAGAAGCAGCATTCATTTCTTGAGCAGTTTGAGCTACAGTAACTCTTCTGTTTGATCGGACCACACGGGCCAGCCTTCCCTCCCCACATGCATCAGTGAGCCTTGGCCGGCCATGACTCTGTCGCGGGTTCACTACTGTTCCTTCCTTGGACCACTTTTGATAGATACTGACCACTGCAGACCGGAAACACCACACAAGAGCTGCAGTTTTGGAGATGCTCTGACCCAGTCGTCTAGCCATCACAATTTGGCCCTTGTCAAACTCGCTCAAATCCTTACGCTTGCCCATTTTTCCTGCTTCTAACACATCAACTTTGAGGACAAAATGTTCACTTGCTGCCTAATATATCCAACCCACTAACAGGTGCTGTGATGAAGAGATAATCAGTGTTATTCACTTCACAGGTCATAATGTTATGCCTGATTGGTGTATTCTAATATCATGTCCGATAAAATTACATTTAGCAATAACACACACAGCCGCAGTGATTTTCAGACCAACATCATGATTATGATACTGCTTTCATACAACAGTTCAATAAACAAGAAGTTAATATTGTACATTGTATATATATTGCCATATATATTGTCTTACTTTGTCTATTTTTTCTTGGGCAGCGAAAACATTTGAAAACAAACACACAATGGAACAGCAACACGTCTCCAACAGTATCGTTCCTGAATTAATCAGTGTTTTGAACAAAAAGATTGAGTAAATAATTCAATGACTCCCAAATAAATTGTTTTGTTCCTGAATGAATCAATGTTTTTTAATGAAATGCTTGAACGAATTATTCAAATGACTTACCCATAAAGACATTATTTGTCATCACCTATTGGCATAACTTGCAAAGTCACTGAAAAATCCCCTTCACTAAAGAGAGTCTGTCTGGAACTTCTTTAAAAATCATGGGGGTGTGCGATTTGTATTGTCTATATAATATCATAATTATTGCTTTAACGACATGCAAGCAGGGTGCGAAATACGGGGGAGCTAGGGGGAGCTCCGCTCCCCTTAATAAGACATGGGCTCCCCTAAAAACGTGATTTGTGAAATTTTGGGGGGTCTCAAAAAATATTGACAATGTGTTACTTTGATGTGCAATTTCAGTTTTGTGTAATGTGGTCATCGTGGATTATTATGTGTAAAATTGCAAAAATATCATTCATTCATGCATGATGGCGATTTAAACCTAATTTACTTCAATAAAGATAACATGCTATTCTTGTCATGAGCATCAAGGTGTGGTGGCGCTGCGGTGCAAATTCCACTCATGTTTAGTACATATTAACTCAAAGATTCGTAGAAAAAATATAAACGAATATCCACTTGGATTTCTGGACGAACAGCAAAGGAAGGTAAGGCATGTTATTTCCAAATATGTGTTGTGGCTGGGTTGTTATAGGTCTGCGTGACTCTCGATGTCTTAGGCCTAATTGAACGGAGGAATTATAGCATTCTTCCTCACGAGTAACTTTAACCGTTGTTCATGTGAACTCAAAGACCCCGCGACATTAAGCTGACATTAACGAGTGTCAAAAGTGCTGTTTTTTTTTTTTTTGTTTGTTTTTTCCAAATAACATTGAGCATGTTTACATGCACGTTCACAACCCGATTATGCTTAATAAGCCGACAAAGCATGGTGTGATGTAAACGCGTTAACCTGTTTTCCTTTAATCCCAGTAAGGTCATAAACGGCTTAAACATAAATCAATCGATACAAAATTCGTCCTTTACCCCGATTTCGCCCTGCATTTAACCTCCATAAGCTGCGTTCTGTCGGCTTATTAAAGTGAGCATGTGAGATATGTGACAGGAAAGCGTCCTTATTGTGGATTTAAGCGCATCCAAACAGAGCGAGCATTTCGTGGCAAGGAGGAAATATTTCACAAATATTTCTTGATCCGAGAAATTATAAAAAATGTGTTCTCATCAAAATACTACATCTGTAACTGCATGAGAGGACAGAGTCCATAAGTTTCCCGCTGTTTTTAAAGCTTTATTTAACATTATTACCGACATAACAAATGGAATAAGTCAGATTTATGAATGATTACGTTTTGAAGTCACTACTGGGAAATAACCTGAGTTATTAATAAAGTCTTGTAAATGCAGTTTATTTGTGTTGCCGGGTTATTGTTTTGCCTGTAAACCGGGACAACAGGTCATTTCAATAAGATGATTTTGGGAAGTTATCAGTGTATCGGTGTGCATGCAAATGTTATCAGTGTCATGATGATTTTACAAAACAGTTTTTTTTTTTTTTTTTTGTACAATAAACAATGTTAACACTTTGAGTTACATTTTAGACACAATATTGTCTGTTTTTCCTTTATTTTGTCAATGAAAATATCAAAATGAAACCACAGCAGAACAGTTTTTCAGAATCACGTTTTGAACGAATAAGTTTAATTAATGATTCTATGTCCGAATGATTCAGCTGTTTGAATGAATCGAATGATTAAACTCATTAGTTATTTCTTTTTTATTTATTTATTTTACTTTTTAGTTACATAGCATTATTTATGTGGTTGTAAATGCAGTGTAAATACATTCAAGACACCTTTGAGTGTGTCATCACTCATCAATATTGTGTCCTTGAACAAGTCCCTTAACGCCATGTTGCTCCAGGCAATCTGTTCCTAGATGTACTATAAGTAAACTTTTTGAAAAAGAGCATCAATTAAACGATAAATTAGTAAAAGTGTCAGTGATATTGCTAATAGAAAGTCTGGGTTAAATTATTAGCACCACAGTCCATACTTCAAACCAAACAGTCTTACTTGCATATCAGCATGGGTGATTAGCATGATGAGTCAGTAAAAGCATACAGCAGATCAAGGAAAGAAATTCATGTTAACGTTATGCATATTATATATAGCGAGAGAGCCCATCAAAGACTAAATAAATGCAAATTAGTGGTGAGCAATATGTGTAGGCTGCATGAGTAAAGCTTTTCTGAATGCAACATGAGCCTGATGTTCTTATCTCATGCAGTTTAGCTTTAACACCCCTTGTGAAAAATATTTAGCACACTTTCAAAAAGAGTATTTTTTAAAATATGTGTGACCCCGGACCACAAAACCGTAAGGGTCAATTTTTGGAAACTGAGATTTATACATTATCTGAAAGCTGAATATGAATATGGTTTGTTAGGATAGGACCTATTAGATATTTGGCCGAGATACAACTATTTGAAAATCTGGAATCTGAGGGTGCAAAAAAATCTAAATATGGACCCTTTTCACAGACTGTCATGACGCGTTTTAACGGTCATCAATATAAACGGTCATCGTAAATCCTGCAAAGTTTTTTATATTTTCATTTTTTTTTTTAAATGTATGTACAATTATAACACTAATACTTTGTATTATATTACTTTTGCATCAAATTACAAAAAACAAGTTAACGCTGCTGTGAGGGTGTTTCTAATACAGCGTCTATGGGAGTGATGGTAAAATTAACATATTTCTCTCTTTTCACTGCCGTTATCAATCTCACTCTATTTTTTCCCTCTTTTTGAAAGTTGTGAAATCACTATTGTGGAGTTTTTCTTTTGCTATTTGAGCAAATGGGGACACAAAAAATATATTTAATGTATACTCTTATTCACCACTATAAAAGTTAACCCAACTATGACGACTTCTGCTTCTGAGAAACCCGGAAATGTGAAAAGGGTCTATTGAGAAAATCGCCTTTTAAAGTTGTCCAAATGAAGTCCTTAGCAATGCATATTACTACTAATAATAATTTTTTTGATATATTTACTGTAGGAAATTTACAAAAGATCTTAATGGAACATGATCTTTACTTAATATCCTAATGATTTTTGACATAAGAAAAATCGATAATTTTGACCCATACAGTGTATTGTTGGCTATTGCCACAAATATACCTGTGCGACTTATGACTGGTTTTGTGGTCCAGGGTCACATATTTACTGTTATTACATAACATAAAATTATATTCATAACAGTGTACATCGTTTAAGAGGGCTTTTATTCCATTAACATTATCTGAAAGAGGTTTTTTTTTTTTTTTTTTAAAAACATACTTTTAAGAATTGGAGTACACTACAAGTGCACATTCAATACATCCTTTTTTTTCACAAGGGACTAGTTACTGACTAGTTGTTTGCTGCCTTTACAATGCTAGTCTATTTTCAGAGTCATGATCATAATGTCTGACTTCCACAGTTTGGCTCTTGTTCAGTGAAATTAAAACAGCACTGTACTCATTCCCTCTAAGCACCTTTGCCTTTCTATAATCCACAGTTTTAAAATCTGTTTTTCAAAGCCCATTTCAGCCCATGACATCAAAATAATCTGCTTTTTAATTTTTTAATGTTTTGCCTGTCCCATTCTCTTTTCTCTTTCATTTTTGTGGTCAGGTTGCATCACATTTAGTATGTTCCATGTCAGAACCATACTTCATAACTCTGAACATTTATGATGTGTATAGGATCCATGTGCTGACCCTTGTGACAAAGAAGTACACTTTAGCATACCTTTTTTTTAAAAGTACTTTATATATTATTGTTATAGTACTTAAGTATGGATATATTTCAATATACTTCAAAAGAATATACTGTGAACTGGATGTAATGTTTTCAGACATTTATGTATGTTATTTACAATTATATTAAAATGTTTTATAGTTTAAATGTATATGAAATGCAATATGTTGAACTTAAGTGTGCTTTTTGGCCCACTTAACTAGGAATTAAGTACATCTTTAATTTTATAATTTCTTCTATTGTCTTTGAAATGTGGTTAAAGTGTACTCTTAAATGTACTGACAACCATTTACAGTATGTAAAATTAAAATATACTTTGTAATTTCTTTTGAAACTTGTGTTTTTTTTATGTATTTTTTAAAGCCTGACAAAAGATTAAAACAATTTAAAAATCACTTTAAAGTAAAACTTAATTTAACATGATCACAAAATGTTAAATTTGTTTAAAAGAAACAGTCATGAAATTGTACTCTACAATTAGATTGCCTTTTATTTCTGTAATATTATATTATCTGCAAGTACAGTACAAGATTTGAAGTATACTACAAGTGCACAATCAATACAATTAAGCAGACTTCTTTTTCACAAGGGAGGTGTTAGTCCAAATGTGGAGAACACGCAAAATTCCAGAAATTCGGATAAACCCAAAGTCCAGAAGTGGGCAAAATGTGGGTCTATGTGGAGCATAAACACCAGACCATCAAGCTGCAATGAGTCTAGTTTAGCTGACGACTAGGGATTCAAGCCATTTCAGGTCCAGCGCCTTAAAGGTCTTTATGATTTGAGAGCGTATATTCCCTAAGGGTCCTGGTGCATGTCATTTTTGTCAGTTCCTGAACTGAAGCTCCTTTATCTAACTGAAGGAGAGAGACAGAGAGAGAGAGCAGGTGTTTGAGAACCCGCAGAACTGGTTAGCTTGTGTCCTGTGCTCCCTGAGGCTGATTATATCAGGCTCAGCCGCTGTATGGAGCTTCCTCAATTCCTTTCACAACTGATTAGCAGAGATAGCAAGCCTGAGACTGAGGGAGTGGGATGGAGGCATCAGTGTCCTAAATGCATGGAAGGTTTGTGGGCTGAGTGAGGGGCAACCAAAAAACATATTTGCCGGCCAGTGTGCAGTCGGTCATGGTTTTCATCCCACTCCACACCTCCTTCATGTTTTTCTGACTAAAATTGCTAACACGCTTGTGCTGTTATCATTTCTTCCCTTCCTCAAGTACCATTTTCATGTCTTCCTGCATCCTCTTTGTTCCCCCTTTTGTCTTCAGACCTTCTTTTTGCTCACCAGGTCCTTCAGATCTTAAGTGATTCATGTTTTGTTGTTGTGGAAACGGCACTATACACACAAAAGTACCTCAGTGTCATTTTATGACTCACAGAACATGTCTTATTTGGTTTACTTCAAGTACTCCTGTAAAGCCTCCTCTATTTCTGCTTTGGCCTGGTAGTAAAAGGCACCTGTTATATGGTCAGTTTACATTATGCTCCACCCAGAGGTCCTATAGAAGTGTTCTAGAACTCGCATTGGTACTATAATACTGAGATGTATTTTATTTCTTTGGTTGATTAGAATTAATCATTGAATATGATGATTCCTCATTCTATCTGTCCTCTACAGTGCAATCCCAAATCAGTGTTATTAACATTAACAATAACTCAAATTAAGTAAATGAAAACATTTTTTGATACATGGAATATTATAAAACCCACCTACAAGAGAAATATTAGTAACACTTTGGTTTAGGGTCCAATTCTTACGATTAACTAGTTGCTTATAAGCATGCATATTAGGATAATGACTATTTATTTGTACTTATAAAGCACATATTAATGCCTTATTTTGCATAACCATATTTTACATCCCTTATTCCTACCCAATACCTAAACTTAACAACTAACTTACTGAAATTAGAGCTCCCTGGAAAAAAGTAAACTTTATAGCCCTTGGTTTCTTCTGTTGGGTGTCCGGTGTTGTCTTTGTTTTACAGAGCTGTTATATTTATGTTTCTCTTTGTATTTTGTTTTTGGATTATCTTTTTCTTGGTTATTTAAATAAAATTGCTGCAGATTAGATGTATGCTTCAACTATTCCTTTATTGAAACGTTACATAACACCGGATCAGAGATGGATCTACAACCCGTAGTACAACTCATCCTCCTCACCCAAGATGAGAGCTCCCTCGAGGACGACATCAGCGTGTTCATCAGCCTAGCAAACCAGGTGCATTTTACGGATGATTACTTAATCGCTTTCTTTGTCGCTGGACTGAATGAACCACTGAAGTTTCTCCTTTATGAGTTTCCTTGAGGGATGCTATCTCCGAGCTCCACCTCCACCACCGGTCCAGTCTGGTTCACAGGCTTCACTTCTGTTGCTTCTGTCCAGTTCCCTGGCCTTTCACAGGCTTCACTTCTGTTGCTTCTGTCCAGTTCCCTGGCCCCACCTCCTTAGTTGATTCACCAGTTCTCTGGCGCTGCCTCCTCTGCTGGTCCAGTCTGTTTTCCTGGCTCCACCTCCTTCGTTGATTAGGCCCAGTTCCCTGTCTCCTCCGCTCCTCCCAGGCTCTGCCTCCTTAACTGGTTCTGCCCAGTCCCCCTGGTTCTGCCTCCTCGCTGGTTCCGCCCAGTTTCCTTCTCCTCTGTCAGCTTTCCTTGGCCTTCTAGCTCCACTGGCACAACCACAGACTTCTGGCCAGTCAGTTCAACCATAGTCGCCTGACTGGAAGCTTCAAAGTCCTGACCCTCTGGCTCCACCATGGCTCTTTGAGCCCATGACTCTGGCTCGCTCCTTTGACCCATTGGCTCCACTCTGGCTTCTTGCTCTCTCAGCTCCACCGTAGCATCACTGCCATCGTCCTTCTGACTTCGCCTTGATCTGTCGTCACCTTGCCTACACCACAGACTTCCAGGCGTGTGGCTGTACCTGGACCCTCTAATCCTTCGGCTCCACCAGGGTTTTCCATCCCTCCATCCGTCAACCTTCATCCCTCCAACTCAGCCTCGGTCTTCTGAGCTCCCAGCTCCACATCGGTCATCAGTTCCTCCGGTTCACTGTGACCCTCCAGTCCAGCCATGTCAACCTAGTTATCCAGCCCTTCAGCTCCACTTGGTCTCCAGCCTCCGTGACTCTGCCTTGGTCTTCTGTCTCCTGGCTTTCCCGACTGCAACGCCTAAAGCTTGGTTTATACTCGACGCGTCCGCACGAGAGCAAAGGTGCACACGGCAAAAATTACGTCATCGCAGAGTGGGCGATCATGCGCATTGAGGGCACAAGACCCCATTTTGCTTGCCGGTGTGCACGCCAAATTTTGTAACTTTCTGTTCAGGCGAATCTGGCCGAGCATGACGTCTCATCACACCGGCACCCAGTTTGCGTGTCTAAATTAGTTGCTTATGTTTACAAAAGCAGCAATAAGCCCTTTTAATGAAAATAAAGATCCATGTTTAATAAAAATGTTCACAAAACTAAATGAAAATGTTTGGTGAAATTAGAAAATATTTAAGAAACCGTTAATTTAGTTGTAAACATCTTCTCCTATCCATATTTTGTTCTAATGTCACAAGTAATAATCTTTACTGGGTTTTACATGATTCTGTTGCAGTGTTTTTGGTGAAGTGTGCTAAAATAAACATCGCCATGTGTGTACCTTACTTCTCACCGCTGTTTCCTGATGGTTTATAGAACAATTTAGTCGCAGTGTGCCTCTTTTGTTTCAAAGAATAGTACAACGGCGAGCGTGTCAATTATAAACGCCTCGTCCGTTTGGGGAGGAGCGCATGCAGTCAGTGGAGGCTCACGCTGCGGAGCCAGGCGAAAGTATAAACAAGGCTTAAGCTCCGGTGTGGGTCTCCATCTCTTCGGCTCTGTGAGTGCTTTCCACCCCACCAGTTCCGCCGTGGACTGTGAACTGGGTGTTCCTCGTCTCTGGGGTCCTAGTCCTCCTTCCCACCCCCGATACCCATCACCACCTCCTTTCTCTACTTTGGTGTTTTTGTTTACGGCGCCAGGAGGCCCCTAGTCGGAGAGGGTGTACTGTCTCGTCTTTATTTGCAAGGACTCTTATATTGAAATGCATCTTGTTGCGTTGTTCCTGGTTTTCTTCTCTTTTCTCTGTTTAGTTCCTGTTTCCTTGGTTTCTCTAGATTTCCTGATTTGTTTTTTATGGATTAGTTGTGTCTTGTTTAGTTCCTAATTTACTTTTTGTATTTATAGTCCTTGGTTTCTTCTGTTGGGTGTCCAGTGTTGTCTTTGTGCTACAGAGCTGTTGCATTTCTGTTTCTCCTTGTTGGACTGATATTTTGTTCTTAGATTATCGTCTTCTTGGTTATTTAAATAAAATGGCTGCAGGTTTGATCCATGCTTCAACTCTTCCTTCACTGCAACGTTACAAAATGAGCTATTGAACTCAGAAATTGATATAGAAAATATAAAAATATGATCCGGATAAATCTTACTAGCTGAACATTCAAAAAAACAATCAGCTTCTTAGAGGTCCTTTTCATGACTACCTTTCTTATACATTCTTTATTTTCCATAATGCCAACCTTATTCGGTCTCTTGAGAAGAAATCAATTACATTGCATCACTATTGGGTCATGGCCAAAGAAGTAACTGATCTTTGTTTACTGAAAGAGGGATTGCATTTCATAAAACTATTTATTTTGTTTCATAAACAGCACTGTACTTTACTCTTTCTGTATTTTATGCCAGCAGCGTTAAACAATATCCTTTTTAATTATGATGGCAAAACAGATTTCCCTCAGAACAAAGGCCTTTGTGTAGTATATGCAGAGAGTGAAACGGCAAGTACTGCTTGCCCTGATAACCCAGAATTTGCTGCTTCTCTCAAATTATCTTCCACTTTCAATCCAAAGAGCCAATCATCACATCAGTGGTCATATACCAGCTGGGTGGCAGATGTATTAGAATCGAGATTTCTTTAAACCTCTGACAAGCAATTTCTACTGTGATGCATCATCATATTGTACAACTTATATCAAGGGTTTGATCATCGTTTTTTTCATTTGATAAGTCTCTTTATAGAAGCTATTTATCTTATCTGAGAATTTTCATAGAACTCTACAAAGCTGGAAGACACTTTTATCCAAAGCAGCCAACAATGATTAAAGACAAACATTTCATTAGCCAATGCATTCCCTTTGAATCGAATCCATGTCCTTTTCATTATCAGCACTGTGCTCTACTAGTTGTGCTCTACAGGAGCAAGTGATTTGGCCTGAGTTTTATCAGATCTAGACAGAAAGTGGGGGCAGAACATAGGGACAGCATCAGGGTCAATCCTGGAACAGGCAGAGTCAAACAGAATAACCCAAAAAGGATTAAGCCCCAGATTTCCTGTTTGTTATGCGAATGCCTTTTCACTGCAATATTAGGTCACATCCACTGAGTCTTGTGTAAAGACGGAACAAAGAAAAAAGGATAAGGAGAAAAGAAACCAACGACTGGTACAAAAGATATCGCTGTTAATTAAATACCTGCTGATCCTCAGATTCAGAAGCTCTGATGATAAAAGACAGTTAAGACCTGAAATATCAAAAGTGGAATCACATGATGTCTGCTCATAAGCTGCAATGAGACCTGAAAACTGACAAGAGAAGGAATGAAGGAAGACAGAGGAATAGAGACATTATGAGAGAAAAGCTTGAGGCATGTCACCTCTCCTTCACAGTTCTCAAGTGTATTTAATTCAGCAGAAATTAACCTAGACTTGGAAAAGTGACATTTCTGTTTTGGTGTGCATCTTTTATTTGCTTTTCTCTCAGTAGTTGGACTGAAGCATTTATCCTCAAGCCAAAAGTGCTGATTCATTAAGCTGGCATTATTGACAAAGAAAGTAACACTATGCCAACTGGCTTAATCTAAACAAATTTAATGGCAGAAGGCTTCAGTGTGGGCAAAACATAACAGTCTGAATTCACGACCACAGAATTTGACATATGGTGGAAATTTGATTGAGAAGCCCTTCTGAGTCATTTATCTAATTTCAAGCTCTTCTGTATGTGCTGTGAATGTTTTGAGGTGGCTCTTCATTAGTCTTTCAGATCCAAGAGCTGACTAGTCCCACATAGCCAGACATTTGACTATAGTGTGGTGGTTCTCAAACCTTTATATTAAAACAAAAATGATGGAAAATCTGGGGCAATAATTTGGCAGACAAATTTGCCAATTGTATTAAAGGGGACATATTATGCCCCTATGAGATTTAATATACATATCTGGTGTCCCCATGATGTGTCTGTGAAGTTTCAGCTCAAAATACCCCCCCAGATAATTAAACTTGTCAAATTTGTCAAAGCTTGTCAAAAACGTGCCGTTTTTGTGTGTGTCCCTTTAATTGCAAATGAGCTGCTGCTCCCAGTCCCCCTTCCAGCAGCTCCTTTACACGAGCTTTGGATACAACGTCAACAACAAAACGAATCTCAATCAGCCTAAATGTCAGAAATAACCAGTTGTAGATTGCAGCCTCACATGTTTGAACCGGAGTCGGACACAGATGGAGAGACTCAGGAAGAGGTTGCAACTTTTAGACTGCACCTGGACGTTTCTGAATGGTTAGTGGATGTTAAGTTGATTCAAATCATCGACTAGCATGTACCGTCATGTTAATCTATAAATTGTTGTATAGGTGCTCGTGTGAGAACGTAACACGTCCGTCACCCGACTATACAATGCATAATAAATGTGCGTTTATGAATTACGCACATAACTTTAGCCTTATTAGCCGTACAGCATTCTAGAAAGCTCATTCAGAAAGGGAATTTGCAAACATTCACAAAATATGAAGTGCCATCCTTATTTGTTCTGCATATGAAGCGTTGGTATTAGAGCACGAAGCATTGGTATTGACCCATTCTTCAGAAACAACTTTTTCGCAAATCTAGTGTTGTACTACTGACCCTCGTTGGTGAAGCAGTCATGCGTAAAATGATTTGCGCAAATATATAACATTTTACCAACATTCTTCTGCATATTTCCTTCAAAAATGAAATTTAACCATGGTGTCCACAGTAGCTCGGATGCCGGGAGTCTATGGAGACTCGTATGTTCGTTGGTACATCCAACAACAGAACATTTGTAATGTTTTTTGGCGCAGATATTGTAATACTCTAGCTAGCTGATACAGCAAGTAAACAGAAATGGCGGTCTCTGTGCTTCTCACTCAGGGGTGTGTCTATGCTAAAAGGGCAGATCATCAACAGTCATGGGCGGGGTTTCCCTACTCTTACATAGGAGTAGGGGAAAATCTGGAACAACGCGTTATGAGAGATTGATAATGATTGATAGGGATTATAAAAATGTATTGGGTGGATTTTTACCATTATAGGCTGGTTGTTTACACACACTGTGGACACACATCTGTGTTGAGACACCTTATAAATGTGAATTTTGCATAATATGTCCCCTTTAAGGTTGCACAATTGGCCCAAAAAAAAACATACTGCTTTTATTTTGGCCAACAAGTGGCTAAATGGGACTAGAGAGGTTGTTGGGGACATTAAAAGGCATCATCTGAACAGGTAATCTCATCTACTCACTAGACTGCTTTCACAGCCTCGTTGTGTTTATACTGTAACCACGCTCTTGCAAGCTATTACAACTCAAACTTTCAGGGAAAATGTTTTTAACAAAGACAGAAAGAGTAGTCGGAAGCTTAATATTGGTGACGTTGAATTCATGTGTCCGTGGCGTAGTTTGTTTATAGCCTACGTTTAGCTTTTGACTTGTGCTGATAGTATTAACGTTACAAAATTAATTTTCTTCTGTGAAAATTATCATGATGAACAAAACTTGTAAAAATCATAAGCTTTTAGTCTCAGTCCTTATTTTCTACAATAATCCAAAAGCCAATGAAAAAATCATATTGGGTTTTTGTCGAGGGTTGGCCTACAAAAATACATCATCCCTGCACCACTATTAGAATGGTTTGTGAAAGATCATGTGACACTGAAGACAGGAGTAATGGCTGCTGAAAATTCAGCTTTGCCATCACAGGAATAAATTATATTTTAAACTATATTAAAATATAAAACACTACCATTCAAAGGTGTTTTTAATGTTTTTGAAAGAAGTCTCTATATGCTCACCAACAATGCATTTATTTGATCAGAAACAGTAAAAACAGTAATATTTAATATTTTTATATATAGTAATATTTAATATTTTTCCATTTTAATATTTGCAATTTTTTAGTTTTCATTGTTGAAAACAGTTGTGCTGCTTAATGTTTTTGTGGAAACATTTTCAGGATTCTTTGATAAATAGAAAGTTCAAAAGAACAGTATTTATTTGAAATAGAATTCTTTTGTAACATTATAAATGTCTTTATGGTCACTTTTTATAAATTTAATGCATCCTTGTTGAATAAAAGCATTAATTTCCAATCTTATTCTTAAATTGTGCTCTGATCTTCATCTACGTCATAATTATAGACAAACACAATCTAACTAAACTCGAAACACATAAAAAGTATTTGTGAAAAAATACTTTTCACAATTTATTGAAGATGTTGGGTGATCATTGGCAAGACAGGCTGGAAAAAGGTTTTCCTGAGTCCTGCTATTAATTCAGATACTGTGGCATAACCTAAAGAGGGCTGTGCTATCAAGACAACACAAACATTTTTGATAAACTAAAACAAGTTTGTGTGGAGGGATATCCATATTTGCAAGTCTTATAGGCAGCTACAAGATACATTTGGTGGAGATTTTGTTGCTAAAGGAGGATCTGCAATTCAAGGGTTTACTTACTTTCTCCACCCTACACTGTGACGATTACTCAATGTGAAAAGTACAATTATTTGTGTGTTAGTTTAGTCAGTTTGCACTTGGTTATAATTGTGAGTTCAAGTAAGGTTTTATGAGAAATCAATGCAGAAATCCAAATATTTCACAAAATTATATATATGTTCTTTCTTATTTCATACTTGTCTGTTTACAGTGTGCTATTAAACTCAGGGTCAAAAGGTTCTGCGCAACAAAGGCAAGCATTGTTCTGTGTCTAAATCTCTAGTCATTCACAGTCTTTGCCCTCAAATCCTTTGTGTGGTGTGTGTGAACATTATTGACATCAACCTTCACGTTCCCCAGGAGAGCACACCACCAATTCAGTGACTCAAGGCTTACATAATGACTGTCCAGACCACAAGTCAGAAGCGCAGAGAGGACCACAGCTGTGTGTCTGTAGACCATAGCCAAAGGCAGTGCTGCAGCTGCAGCGCGTGTGGCGTTCTGCAGAGATCCTTCAGCAGTGCCATCACAATGAATGTGATTGTGGATCAGTGTTTGTATTGTGTTTGTTCACATAGCGAAACAGACAATATATAATATGCATGTGCATATACATGTATTGGTATATTCTGTGACTCTACTGCTAGAGCATGGCAATAGTAATGCCATGATCATGGGTTTGATTCATGGGGAAAAATGAAAAAACACTATAAGTTTCTTATGTTGGGTAAAAATTACATATAAATGTAACGTATACACTAAGGCAGAAAATGTTTTGCAATTTTTAAAGCATTTTATTAGGATGCTTGAATATGGTGCAGTATAGTTGAAGGACTGTATTTATGTCAGGAACACGCTTACTATGCCTAAAATGCTTTCTATTATGCAGTTCAGAAAGACTGAAACAATTATTTTAGAGTTCATTGGGGGACATGGTGTTACATGTTTAGTCTGTTTCTGTTGTGTTTTTGCATGTCACATGTTCCTTTGTTAGTTTTCCCGCCAGTCCTTTGTTACCATAGTTACCCTCGTTAGTTATGTTCGTTTCAGCTGTGTTCAGTTCATTATCTCGTTTCAGTTTGCTACTTAAGTTCCTCCCTGTTCCTCACTCTTTGTCTGGTCACCGTTATATTAAGTTGTGCTGTTGCCTGCCTTTGTTGAGTTTATTTATGATTAAAACCTGTTTGGATTGCATCTCCTGAGTTTCCTGCCTGTTCCTACACACAACTGTGACACATGGTTGATATTGATTACTCAACTACTATGACCTACAGAATCACTACAGGCCTATAATGCTCACAATAGATCTATAAGGACTTATCTGAATGACTTAGTCATTCTTTTTAGACAGATGCATGTTAATTGCAAATAAATGAAAATGTATTGTAGTTTAATTTGATATTAATTAGCTGAACTTTAGATTGCTTTTTGAATCCCTTAAGTATAGGACTTAAGTACATTTTTATATGTAATTGCATAATTACTTCTATTGTATTTGAAATATGTTTAAAGTGTATTGCCAAATGTACTGACAAGCATTTATGGTAACTATAAAAACATAATTTCTATTGAAACTCGTATGTCATGTATTTAAATATATTTGTAATTACACATTTATAATGATGGAGTTGCAATTTAGTACTGTTAAAATATATTTACTTTAAATGTCATATCAAATAACAAACTACAGTTAAAATTTTAATCAAGTACTTTGCATCTTTAGTATGTTAGTCAACTCATCAAAACAAGAGTATTTCTTTAAATGCACAACAATTGTAATGCTCTACTGGGTGGTTGCCCTGCACGCCCAATAAACAAACTCCAGCTGGTCCAAAATGCAGC
Source organism: Coreius guichenoti (assembly GCA_039654105.1). Lineage (NCBI taxonomy): Eukaryota > Metazoa > Chordata > Actinopteri > Cypriniformes > Gobionidae > Coreius > Coreius guichenoti. The sequence goes on along the minus strand of CM077186.1, from coordinate 12,512,844 downwards.
AGCTAGAGTTCTTACTGGAACCATGAAGTATAAGCATATTAGCCCAGTTCTGTCAACACTGTATTGGCTCCCTATTAAACATTGCATACATTTTAAAATCTTGCTAATTACTTATAAAGCCCTGAACGGTTTAGGTCCTTAGTACTTGAGCGAGCTCTTAACGCATTATAGACGTCTATTGCGGTCTCAAAATTCTGGCCAGTTGATAATACCTAGAATATCAAAATCGACTGCAGACGGTTAATCCTTTTCCCGTTTAGCGCCCAAACTCTGGAGCAGTGTTGTTCGTAAGACAGACACACTATGTCAGTTTAAATCTAGATTAAAAACACATCTTTTTAACCTAGAATACACATAACTCACTATCACATTTCTATAAATTCAAATCTGTTAAAGGATTGTTAGGCTGCATAAAGTAGATCAACTGGAACCGGGAACACTTCCCACAACATCCAATGTAGGCTACTTGTTACATCATAAGAAGAATGGCATCTACGCTAATATTAGTCAGCCTGTCTCATCCTTATCCTGCGGTTACCATAGTCAGCCGGATCCAGGCCATATCCAGATCAGATGGTGATCGCCTCTGGCTTGCTTAGTTGGGGACACTTAATATTCAACAATATTATTGATCTGACTGTACTGACACTATAGTATGAGAACTGAACTGAGCTGGATGATGACATCACTGTTTTCTGCAGAGCTGCTTTATAGCCAAATTGAACTAATTTCATAATTTATGATCTTTATAACTGAATCAACACTGAACTTCAGATGAACAATGACACATTTTTTTATGGCTTACTGCAGATCTACAGTATAATATTCAGGACAGACCCATATGACTACAGTTCTATAAGGCTCACTACAAATCAAATGGAGCTTCAGATAGGGCATAGCAATAGTAAAATTCAATGTGATAATTAAATGACACCAAATATGTAGCAGATTGTTTAAAACACCAGCAAAGGGATAGATAAGCACAGGTTGTGTCTCTCACGTGGTAGATTTATCACAAAATGGACAGTTTACACTAGCTTTCAAAGGCTTTACTAGAAGTGTGACTCACTAGGATTATCCCACATGCAGCCACATACAGAGTGGGTGACTGTGGCATGCTAGATATTGCGTTAATTTCAGGAAATAGGCCACCTGAACGTAAGCACACATGCACAAAGGCAGGCTCAGACACAGCCACAGCTGTCAGATTAATTTCTGCAGATATTTTCCACGCAGGGTACTGACACACAAAGTGGCGCATAGCTGCAAAGGTGCTGCTGTTGGCCTGAGTAACATCTCCCTCCCTCCTTTTCTCTGTCTTCATCTTCCTCCCACTCTTGCTCCCTGTCGCAGACTCTTTGATGAAATCCCCCAGCCCGTCTCGCTCTCCTCACACTGCAGTCTGCCAGCCATGTATCCTCTTCAATAGTCGAAACGCACCTTTCATAGACTCTTCTTATCTGAACAGATTTATGGCCATATAAAACGTCCCTGCTGTACTGAAGTGATGCGAATACTGTAAGACATTAGTGCTCTGACGCAGCAATATTTTAACACTAACTGCATGGAACGGTTAAATGTCGAATCTGGATGCTGAACATTCTTTAATGTCTAGGTTCATCGGTCCCAAGACTTGCATGGACTTAGAGATGACACAGCATGGGAGTAAAGAGGGAACAGTCATTCTGAATTAAATAAGTGGTTGCCAAAGGACAAGTAAAGCGTTGCCAGGGAACAGGTTGCTTAGTAACAACAAAGAGTTGACTGGTATTCAACATCTTAATCACAACATACCTTCGCTAGCCTGTCAAACTGCGTCCTTCAGCACAGGAAGGTTAAACATGAGAACATTTTGCAATAAATTACAGCTTAAAGGGGCCGTATGATATTGATTTTGTCGCATTTGATTTTGTATAGCTTTTTTGTAATATGGTTGCTTGCAAATTAAAGTCATTGAAGAAATACAGTGCATCCGGAAAGTATTCACAGCACTTCACTTTTTCCACATTTTGTTATGTTACAGCCTTATTCCAAAATGGATTAAATTCATTATTTTTTTTCCTCAATTCTACAAACAATACCCAATAATGACAACATGAAAGAAGTTTGTTTGAAATCTTTGCAAATAAGAAACTAAAAAAAAAAAAAAAAAACCTGGATGGGGAGCGTCGGTGCACAGCCATTTTCAGATCTCTGCAGAGATGTTCAGTCGGGTTCAAGTCTGGGCTCTGACTGGGCCACTCAAGGACATTCACAGAGTTGTCCCGTAGCCACTCCTTTGTTATCTTTGCTGTGTGCTTAGGGTCGTTGTCCTGATGGAAGATGAACCTTCGCCCCAGTCTGAGGTCCAGAGCGCTCTGGAGCAGGTTTTCATCAAGGATGTCTCTGTACATTGCTGCATTCATCTTTCCCTCGATCCTGACTAGTCTCCCAGTTCCTGCCGCTGAAAAACATTCCCACAGCATGATGCTGCCACCACCATGCTTCACTATAGGGATGGTATTGGCCAGGTGATGAGCAGTGCCTGGTTTCCTCCAGACATGACGCTTGCCATTCAGGCCAAAGAGAGAGGCACACATTTGTTTCTCATGGTCTGAGAGTCCTTCAGGTGCCTTTTGGCAAACTCCAGGCGGCCTGTCATGTGCCTTTTACTGAGGAGTGGCTTCCCTCTGGCCACGCTACCATACAGGCCTGATTGGTGGAGTGCTGCAGAGATGGTTGTTCTTCTGGAAAGTTCTCCTCTCTCTACAGAGAAACGCTGGAGCTCTGTCAGAGTGACCATCGGGTTCTTGGTCACCTCCCTGACTAAGGCCCTTTTCCCCCAATCGCTTTGGCCGGGCGGCCTGCTCTAGGAAGAGTCCTGGTGGTTCCAAACTTCTTCCATTTATGGATGATGGAGGCCACTGTGCTCATTGGGACCTTCAATGCTGCAGAAATTTTTCTGTACCCTTCCCCAGATCTGTGCCTCGATACAATCTTGTCTCGGAGGTCTACAGACAATTCCTTGGACTTCATGGCTTGGTTTGTGCTCTGACATGCACTGTTAACTGTGGGACCTTATATAGACAGGTGTGTGCCTTTCCAAATCATGTCCAATCAACCGAATTTACCACAGGTGGACTCCATTCAAGTTGTAGAAACATCTCAAGGATTATCAGTGGAAACAGGATGCACCTGAGCTCAATTTTGAGTGTCATGGCAAAGGCTGTGAATACTTATGTACATGTGATTTTTTTTTTTTTTTTTTTTTTTTTTTTTTCTCGTTTTTTATTTTTAATAAATTTGCAAGATTTCAAACAAACTTCTTTCACGTTGTCATCATGGGGTATTGTTTGTAGAATTTTGAGGAAAATAATGAATTTAATCCATTTTGGAATAAGGCTGTAACATAACAAAATGTGCAAAAAAAGTGAAGCGCTGTGAATACTTTCCGGATGCACTGTAGAAGTAGAAACAAATATAAAATATTATCACTTTTATTAATACTTCACGTTTAAGACTTCTATGTGTACATTACTGTTCAAAAGTTTGTGGCCGGTAAGATTTTAAAAAAATGTTTTGCTCACCAAGGCTGCATTTATTTGATCAACAATACAGCAAAAACAGTAATATTGTGAAATACTATATTAATTTAAAATAACTGTTTCCTAGTTTAATATATTTTAATTTTGTGATGGCACAGCTGATTTTTCAGCTTCATTACTCCAGTCTTCAGTGTCACATGATCCTTCAGAAATAATTTTATGCTGATTTTCTGCTCAAGAAAAATGTATTATTTTTATCAGTGTTAAAAAAAAGTTGTCCTGCTTAATATTTACCATGATAAATCTCTTTGATTGAAATCGTCTCCCACTGCGATGGCCGAACCTCCCATCTAGAACTGGTATTTTATTCTTCTGGTGTCTCTGAATAATCTACCCTACATCTTTGTTCTTCTTCGTGACTGGGTGGGCTAAGTTGCTGAATACTGAATGGAATTGATATGCAAATGTGGGCAGTCAAAAGTTAAAGAAAGATCTTGTGCTCCGCAGCTCAATTTAAACTATACTTAAAATGTTATATGATTGTGCAATTGGAGGTACTCAAGAAAAGCCATCCTAGTGCTGGGTAACTCAAGGGCAGGGACTGATACTGTACAAGCAAACTTTAAATTAAATCAAAGTCTCTTCAGATCTGATATACAGCTATTGACACCCACGGACAGCTATTAATACAATAAGCCAGGCTGAGAGTCTCTCTCTCTCCACAGGGTCCCTCTTACTGTGGATCAGATTTAATCTCCCATAATGGCTCGTCTGGCACTGACATCTCATTCTCTTGCAGTCCATTCCACCACCTCTCATCTCCTATACACTGTACATTCTATTCTATTCTATTCTATTCTATTCTATTCTATTCTATTCTATTCTATTCTATTCTAGTCCAGTCTAGTCTAGTCTAGTCTAGGCTATGCTCCAAATGACACATTACACCACAAAAGTAGCATAAAACGTAGTTCATACAGCATAAATGCTATAATTTGTAATCATTTAGTCAACAGCTTTATGTGATGAACAGACTGAAATTCAAGTTTTAAAATCTGTAGTTTATGAGTTAGCAAAAGATCTATGGTTCATTGAAGCAGCGATGTCCAATTTGTGAAAAAAACATTCTTTTGAGTCAGATCTATTCAAATAATAATTTGATCCAGTTCATAAAACCAAGCTGAATGATTCATTGATTAATCAAATTGATTCTGAGTTAGGTTCAGCTCATTGATTCAAAACGTTCTTTTGAGTAATATCTTTTCAATTAATCATTTGATCCAGTTTGTAAAACTGATCTGAATGATTTATTGAAGAATCCAATTGATTCTGGTTTGGGTTCAGCTCATTAACTCAATGGTCTGATCTTTTCAATTAACATTTCTAATTAACATTCGGCTAAAATGTTGCAAGGATATGTAACAGAACAATGTGTTTAAACAGCATAAAAAATAATATCAAAAAGATATAGGTCCTGCCTGTTGTTGATTAATACCAGCGATGATGCTCTACAACGTTGTACGTAGTCATGTTGCCGGAAATTGAGTAATCGCTGTCCCAATGTTGTAGTGAGCCAGGGTCCTTACCAGTGCTCGGATTCGTGTACACGATATACTAATTCACGAGCTCGGGAGCTAGGGAGCTGATTGAGATGCACCCGATGTGCATCACTAGTCTATAACAACATACTTAATGCAAAAAAACAGAAGCAAAACACAGGGGGCCATATGACATTTATTATTATAACACAAACCAACAGTGGGTTAATGCAATATGTACTATGGGAGTGCAAGTTAGCAATACAACGCAATCAATATTAAAGGGATAGTTCACCCAAAGATGAAAATTCTGTCATCATTTAATCACTCTCAAGTTGTTCCAAACCTGTAAAAATGTATTTGTTCTGGTTACAAACATTCTTCCAAATATCTTCCTTTGTGTTCAGCAGAAGAAAGAAATTCATAGAGGTTTGGAACAACTTGAGGGTGAGTAAATGATGACAGAATTTTCATTTTTGGGTGAACTATCCCTTTAATACATATGTGCAGTAAAGTAGCGTTAGCATAGTGCATATTAAAATATACCCTGATCAAGCATTTTGATCCTCCTCTATTATATTGTCAATATCCCCATGTTTAAAGGGGGGGGGGGTCTAATGCTATTTCATGCATTCTGACTTATTTATACTGTCAAAAAAAGAGTTGGATGCTCATGCTAAACATGGCCAAAATTTCAAGAAACGAGTTGGACGTATGACAGAGTATTTCTGTGCCAAATACACTCCTTCCGGATTCGAACAAGTTTCAGAAAGTTTTTTTTAGAGTATGGCCATGTATTACGTCAAAATGGGTGGAATTCCTTGTATGGGCACTTCTCCAGGAAGAGCGTGTGCGAGAGCGTGCACATCAACCTGCTTTGTTCGGGTTACGGGAGCTGTCGGCAGCACTTTGTTTTTAGACCACAACATCAACAATGTCACTAAAGAAGTGTGTTTCTGGCTGTGAGGGAAAGACAACCTTGTTCAGCTTCCCAAATAACCCAGCGTTAAGGAAACATTGGATGCAGTTTGTTTTTCCGGAGCAGCAACTGAAACCGCAGGCGGTGAGTGAAAATGCATCAAATGTCTGTGTTTTGTTGGCAATCGGCGCTTAAGTGCATATAATGTAAACAACACGAACGTATAGTGAATAGAAAGTTGTCCAGGGAGGGATAATGCCACGAATGTATTGTGTGTGCATGTGTTTGTCATACATGTGTGCGTGTGTGTGTGTGTGTGTGTGTATGTGTCTTTTTAGCTCCGCCCACTGCACTCCTCTACGAGTTCGGCTGTTTTCGGAAAAGAGTCGGTACAGCTTATCTGTCTTTTATAAAAATAATAAAACTAAAGACTTTTATGAGATATAAAGGATGCAATGCTACTCTGTAGGTACTCAAGATTAACATGAAACTGTGTGTGTTAAATTTGGCTTTTTTACTATCAAAACCTAAATATTCTTTTTGTAGTGAACAGCACATTCCAGGGCCCAGTTTATGGCCAGGTCCCTCTCTGTCCATAAAAGTGGACAAAGGTTTGCTACATTTTGATTGGATCTTGGTGGACTAACACAAACAAACTGTCCAACGCCATCAGATAAAGATGCTAGAACAGATACATCTTAGAGGGCAAGAAGAAGACCTCTAGTACCAAGCCCGGGAAGGACAGGACTTCTCATTGGTCTACATGCATTTCTGCCCTTCACCCATCTATTAATCAATTAATCATTTGATCCAGTTTGTAAAACTGATCTGAATGATTTATTGATGAATCCAATTGATTATGGGTTGGGTTCAGCTCACTGACTCAATGGACTGACTCAAAACATTCTTTGAATCAGATCTTTTCAATTAATTTTTCTAGTTAACATTTCTAATTAATATTCGGCTGAAATGTTGTAAGGATATGTAGCAGAACAATGTGTTTAAACAGCATAAAAAAAAAATATCAAAAAGATATAGGTCCTGTCTGTTGTTGTTAATACAGGGTCCCTTTCTGTCCATAAAAGTGAACAAAGGTTTGCTACATTTTGATTGGATCTTGGTGGACTAACACAAACAAACTGTCTAACGCCATCAGATAAAGATGCTAGGACAGATACCTCTTAGAGGGCAAGAAGAAGACCTCTAGTACCAAGCCCGGGAAGAAAAGGACTTCTCATTGTTCTACATGCAGTTTCTGCCCTTCCCATCTAGACTAATTCCTAAGGTTTTGGCCTGTGACTGCAATAAAAATTCCTTAGGACCTCCAGATGCAGCATCAGTGGGTGAAACAAAGAGAGATCACAAAGATCCATCCAAATCCATTCATAACCATGTTTGGACACATTAAAACTAATGTAAACTACACATATCCATTTCATACTTATTCACAGAAATAAGTATTTTCAGTGAAAGCTATCTGTAGTGCAACATCTTACACAAATTCAGCTGTTAATGTACAAATTAATAAATGCATGACAGTTTAATTTTTGTCCATTGTGTTTGGACTCTATTTGTTTAGAATATTGCCAAATAGTATTTTGGTGGTGGTTTGGAAAGTGAGAAATGCATCGGTAAAACTTTAAAGGCGCTTTAAAGACTTCGAACTGTGTGTTTTATGCAAAAGAGTTCAACAGGGGGAAGAAGGGTGGGCCACACTGTGTGTGCCCCCTCTGATGCCAGCAGCCAATCACAGCACTAGAATGGAGAAGCGCCAAATTGGAAATCTCCTCCTCATCGGAAAGGGATAAAGGTATCCTTTCAACAGACACTCTCCCATCGGATTAGACATAGCAGATACACCGTTCTCGATCTCAGTCCTGTAAGTGGAGAGACATTAACAGATAGGCTATGACCACGTTCTGAGCCTCTGGCCCATTACTTCGTGTTCAAGGCTGTTGAAACTGCCCAGCACAACCAGTTGAAAACATCTCCGCCATCGGACTGCTTACTCAACCATGTGGAACGTAAATATCACTTTACCAAACCTCTTTCCGGAGACCTTGGCATTGTTGTATATTATCAGTGTCTTCATTTTCTACTTTACATTAGAGGTAATATAACTGATGTTAGTTAATAACAAATAATATTTTGTTTATTTGTTTGAAGCATAATAAGGTTCTTCACCTTATTAGTTTCAGAGAAACGAGTTTATCTTTCCATAAGATAACGTAAGTACCAATCACTATATAAATGGTGTCCCTGGGTGGGCGAAATTAAAATCACTACATTTTTAATATTCCAGTTATCTGGATGAATACCCAGAATGAAAAACTCAGGATCTAGTGGTAAACTCACTGAAACCAAGAGAGCCATATAATATTATTGATTTCTTTCTAAAACTGTTTTATTTTCTCACACTCCCATATACAATGAATTAATGTACCTTTAATACGTTATGTATCTGGTATGTTGCTATTAATTCTATTTAATTTTATTGGAGTTACATAAGTACGCAAAAGCCAGTTGTACTGTAACAGTCTACTGTCTGCGTTTGGGCCTTTGCACATATTTGCGCCCATATTTCCTTATCTCCAACCCCAGGTCTTGTTTCCACATGGCTAATCTAGATGTAGAGGACTACTAAGAACCTAATAATAGCATGTATGCTATTAGGCAAGACATGTGACCTTCACTTTGACTTCATTTTGACATTTCTCCAGATTATTTGGTTCTGGCTCTGTAAATCCTTGTCCCTGGGCAACTCATAATTTGCAAGTATTTACGGTATATCTATAATTTTTTAAGTTTTTTGACCTTATAATTTTTTTAATCAAAAATGTCACAATCTTCCATTGAAATGAGACTTCTCTCTAGTGATGTATGCCGGAATTCTCCAATCATTTTGACTGCGTAAACCCTACCCCATTCTTACAAGGGACAAGCTTGCATTCAAATCTGCCTCCATCCAATCAACAACCATTGAATTGAACCAAGTCCCTATCTGACGCTACTTCCATTACATCGCAAATTTAAATGTAACTTATAAATTTAAATTTAAAATGCAAGTCTGCAAAAGTCATATGAACTTATGATATTTTTATGATACATTATGCTGTTTTGGTGTCCATGTTGAACTATCCCTTTATACAAGCTTATCTTAAAAAGTAAAACGTAGACAAGTTCCTCATTCATTACAATTGCAGATTAAATCTGCATTATGTTAAAATCCAAATGCAAAAATGCATCTGTAATCTCATGCCTTAGGTAAAACTGTGACATTTCTTATGATCAATTGACATGCAGCATAGTATGAGTCCGGCAGTGAGCTGGAGTACCTATCTCTATAGGCCTATTGTTGAAGGGTTTTTTCAGGAAGGCATCTCTGACATTTACCATCCATACACCTGTACACACACACACACACACACATACACACACTCTCTCTCTCTCTAGAGAGTTCCCTAAAGTTTAACCTCCCTGTATAAACCCCCAGGACAGTCACTCTTACTGTAGGACATTTTTATGACAAGATCCTTAATTGTGCATACAAGCAAATTACATACACATATGCACACACTCAAAACTTACCTAAGATTTTTTTGTATTGTTGTTGTTAAATTGGACACATGAATGCATGAAAAGGCTGGAAAGAAATTTACTCTTGGTTCCAATTCAATAAATAAGCAAACAGTCACAGTGTTGATGCCATTCAGCTCTGCAAACACAGATCTCTATCTTTCTCTCTACATGCAGTCTGACCTACATAGTGGAGAACTACTGCCTGATGGTGCATGCAGCTGCCACAAGAATCCACACACACACACACACACACAATCACAATCAGATACGCATGTAATGCACCAGACATAATGTGTATTCATGCTTAAAATCCACATGATTCATTCAGCTTTTTCATCACTACTGTGATTCCTTCAAACATAAAACAATTTGCATGGAGTCACCTGATATATACAGGCTATATGACAGGTGACTCCACACAGAATGTTTTATTCAGTACAATTGTTTTCAGCATTGATAATAATAATAATAATAATAATAATAAATGTTATTTGAGCACCAAAACCCAAAACCAAATGTGACATATCCCACCCTTGTGTTGGGTGTGTTGGCCCACCCTTTGCAGTTATAACAGCTTCAACTCTTCTGGGAAGGCTTTCCACAAGGTTTAGGAGTGTGTTTATGGGAATTTTTGATCATTCTTCAAGAAGCGCATTTGTGAGGTCAGGCACTGATGTTGGACGAGAAGACCTGGCTCGCAGTCTCCGCTCTAATTAATCCCAAAGGTGTTCTATCGGGTTGAGGGCAGGACTCTGTGCAGGCCAGTCAAGTTCCTCCACACCAAACTCGCTCATCCATGTCTTTATGGACCTTGCTTTGTGCACTGGTGCGCAGTCATGTTGGAACAGGAAGGGGCCATCCCCAAACTGTTCCCACAAAGTTAGTCTGCTGAAGCATTAAGAGTTCCTTTCACTGGAACTAAGGGGCCAAGCCCAGCCCCTGAAAAAAAGCGCTTTACACCACTGCATCCGACGCTTTGCATTGCACTTGGTGATGTAAGGCTTGGATGCAGCTGCTCGGCCATGGAAACCCATTCCACTAAACTCTCTATGCAGTGTTCTTCAGCTAATCTGAAGGCCACACGAAGTTTAGAGGTCTGTAGCTATTGACTCTGCAGAAAGTTGGCGACTTCTGCGCATTGTGCGCCTCAGCATGTGCTGACCCTGCTCTGTGATTTTACGTGGCCTACTACTTCATCGCTGATGTTCCCAATTGCTTCCACTTTGTTATAATACCACTAACAGTTGACCGTGGAATATTTAGTAGTGAGGAAATTTCACGAATGGACTTATTGCACAGGTGGCAACCTATCACGGTACCACGCTTGAATTCACTGAGCTCCTGAGAGCGACCCATTCTTTCACAAATGTTTGTAGAAGCAGTCTGCATGCCTAGGTGTTTGATTTTATACACCTGTGGCCATGGAAGTGATTGGAACACCTGAATTCAATGATTTGGAGGGGTGTCTCAATACTTTTGGCAATATATATATATACACTCACCTAAAGGATTATTAGGAACACCTGTTCAATTTCTCATTAATGCAATTATCTAATCAACCAATCACATGGCAGTTGCTTCAATCCATTTAGGGGTGTGGTCCTGGTCAAGACAATCTCCTGAACTCCAAACTGAATGTCAGAATGGGAAAGAAAGGTGATTTAAGCAATTTTGAGCGTGGCATGGTTGTTGGTGCCAGACGGGCCGGTCTGAGTATTTCACAATCTGCTCAGTTACTGGGATTTTCACGCACAACCATTTCTAGAGTTTACAAAGAATGGTGTGAAAAGGGAAAAACATCCAGTATGCGGCAGTCCTGTGGGCGAAAATGCCTTGTTGATGCTAGAGGTCAGAGGAGAATGGGCCGACTGATTCAAGCTGATAGAAGAGCAACTTTGACTGAAATAACCACTCGTTACAACCGAGGTATGCAGCAAAGCATTTGTGAAGCCACAACATGCACAACCTTGAGGCGGATGGGCTACAACAGCAGAAGACCCCACCGGGTACCACTCATCTCCACTACAAATAGGAAAAAGAGGCTACAATTTGCACGAGCTCACCAAAATTGGACAGTTGAAGACTGGAAAAATGTTGCCTGGTCTGATGAGTCTCGATTTCTGTTGAGACATTCAGATGGTAGAGTCAGAATTTGGCGTAAACAGAATGAGAACATGGATCCATCATGCCTTGTTACCACTGTGCAGGCTGGTGGTGGTGGTGCAATGGTGTGGGGGATGTTTTCTTGGCACACTTTAGGCCCCTTAGTGCCAATTGGGCATCGTTTAAATGCCACGGCCTACCTGAGCATTGTTTCTGACCATGTCCATCCCTTTATGACCACCATGTACCCATCCTCTGATGGCTACTTCCAGCAGGATAATGCACCATGTCACAAAGCTCAAATCATTTCAAATTGGTTTCTTGAGCATGACAATGAGTTCACTGTACTAAAATGGCCCCCACAGTCACCAGATCTCAACCCAATAGAGCATCTTTGGGATGTGGTGGAACGGGAGCTTCGTGCCCTGGATGTGCATCCCACAAATCTCCATCAACTGCAAGATGCTATCCTATCAATATGGGCCAACATTTCTAAAGAATGCTTTCAGCACCTTGTTGAATCAATGCCACGTAGAATTAAGGCAGTTCTGAAGGCGAAAGGGGGTCAAACACAGTATTAGTATGGTGTTCCTAATAATCCTTTAGGTGAGTGTATATATATATATATATATATATATATATATATATATATATATATACAAAGTTGTGGTCAGAATTATTGGCACCCCTAGTAAATATGATCAAAGATGGCTGTAAAAATAAATCTGCATTGTTTATCCTTTTGATCTATCATTCATAAATTCGCAAAAACCTAACCTTTCATTGAAGTAAAAGAATGGAAAGTCGGGGGGAAAAAAAATCACATTATGAAATTAATGTTTTTCTCCAAAACACGTTGGCCACAATTAACTAAGTAAAATATCTCTGAAGTATATTCTCATTAATATTTACATTTTTTAGCACACCAGGGTGACTAGGAACATGAAATTGTCTAGCTATGACTTAGTTTCACAGGAGTATAAGTATGAGGAAACACAAAGGCCAAATTCCCTTAATCATTCATCACAATGAGTAAAACCGAAGAATATAGTTCTGATGTGCAGCAAAAGATTGTTGAGCTTCACAAAATAGAAGGTGGCTGTAAGAAAATAGCTAAAGCATTGACAATCCCCATTTCCACCATCAGGGCAATAATTAAGAAGTTCCAATCAACTAAAGATGTTATGAATCTGCCTGGAAGAGGACGTGTGTCTATATTGTCTTAATGCACGGCGAGGAGGAGAGTTTGAGTGGCCAAAGACTCTCCAAGGATCACAGATGGAGAATTGCAGAGATTAGGTGAGTCCTGGGGTCAGAAAGCCTATAAAAAAAAAATAAAAAAAACAAACAAAAAAAATCAAACAACTCCTACATCACCACATGTTGTTTGGGAGGGATTCAAGAAAAATCCTTCTTGCTCATCCAGAAACAAACTCCAGCATATTCAGTTGTCAGACACGACTGGAAATTCAAAAGGGACCTGGTTCTATGGTCAGATGGAACTATAAAAAGAGATTTTTGGCAGAAAACCCACCAGATGGGTTTGGTGCAAACAGGGATAAAAAGTACCCCATGCCCACGGTTAAAAATACCGCTGGATCTTTAGTGTTGTGGGCCTATTTTTTTGCTGGAGATCCTGGACATCTTGTTCAGATACATGGTATCATGGATTCTAGCAAATACCAACAGATAAAAAATCAAAAGCTGACGGCCTCTGCTAGAAATCTTATAATGGGCCGTGGTTGGATCTTCCATCAGGACAACGATCCAAAACAAACATCAAAATCAACTCACAAATGTGTCATTGAGCACAAAATGAAGCTTCTGCCATGACCATCCTAGTTCCCTGACATGAACCCTATAGAAAATGAGTGGGGTGAACTGAAGAGAAGAAGCACCAACATGGATCTGGGAATCTGAAGGAACTGGAGAGATTCTGTATGGAGGAATGGTCTCTGATATCTTGTCAGGTGTTCTCCAAACTCATCACGCATTATAGAAGAAGACTCAGAGCTGTTATCTTGGCAAAAGAAGGTTGCAAAAAGTATTTAATAAAAGGGTGCCAATAATTATGGCCAACATGTTTTGGAGAAATGCATTTATTTCATAATGTGATTTACCCCCCACTTTCAATTCTTTTACTTCAATGAAAGTTTAGATTTTTGTGAATTTTTTGAATAAAAGATCAAAAGGATAAACAATGCAGATTTATTTTTACAGCCATATTTGATCATATTTACCAGGGTGCCAATAATTCTGACCACAACTGTGTATATATATATATCAGTAGCGAACCGTGACTCTTGGACCTTGGCTCTCACCCCCTTTTTCTCGGCCTTAAAAAGCCTAAAGCCTAAAAGCCTAAAATCAGCCTTAAAGCTAGCTTACAGTGTTCTCTTTTATAATACTGCATGTTACCTTTGACAAGAAATGCCACAAGCAAACATCAGAGCCAGCGTGAAAGTTATCACAAAAAAAACAGTAATAAAAATGCAAATCATCATTACAAATAATTGCATCAAACAAATGGTGTGTTGCTTCAATGGAATATGGTAACAACTGGCCACAAAACCATCATATTAAACAAAATGTAATGTAAGCCGATGCATCATGACAGCACTCAGACCAAAGCACACATTAGCGACCGATAGTTTCTGCATTAAAAAACTTCCCGTTGATAATAAATCACATCATTAGACTGGCACAGCAGCCGATTAAATATATGTAACAGTCCGTATTAAAAAACTTATTTAAACTTATTGTGATGTTCGTACATTTTGTAATAAAATAAAGAAGCAAGCACAGACACGAGTGTATAGTCTCTTTCTTTACTTTACTACTTCTCTTCTCTCCTCTCCTCTACTGCCATCTAGTGGCTACACAATACCTCTGCAGACACAACATTTCCCCTTTTCTTTGAAGCATTTTTGTTAGGGTACTGTCTCGGAACATTACAACATAATATCGTAATCTATTCCAAACACCAAAAGTAATACAGAATTAAAGAATTAGTTTACGAAAACAATGTACCTCTTTATATAAAACAAGTACTATTAGCAAAACAAATGGTGTATTTACTCCTGGGAAAACCAAAGAACACTTTCTTTAAGGAGTGCCTTAATAACGTTTAAACTAATCCAAGTAAACAACCCAAAACAACAACTGACTGTATTTGAATCATGGACTATTTCAGCACCATTGCATCTATTTATTTCTCTAATACAAGTCCTTCAACCAAGCTGGTTGTTTAGGAACTCTCACACTGCTTCTGGGACTCATTTGCTGTTCCTTTACATGAACCTGAGGCTGTAAGCTTGGTTCTCCTTCTGGCGTTTTTCCCAAACTTATCAACACCTCGTTTGGAACTCCAGTGAGACGAGACGCGTTCCATTTCTTCCCATCCTCCAGCAGGGACGTATTTGGACCATCTCTCTTGAGCCTTTGTGGACATGCTCTGGTTTCTTAATACGCACCCAGTCCTTTTCCTTGAATTTGGGTACCTTAGCTCCTCTCTTTTTGTCAGTATAGTCTTTACATTTCTGCTGTTTATGTGTCACAGTGTTTTTGATCTCAGAATAGGTCTTCACTTCATTGCTGACAGGCAGGACATTTTTGTACGCATCTTGCGGCCACGCAGGAGTTTGAAAGGTGTAGCCCCTGTGGTAGCATGTGGTGTTGCTCGGAAATTATGCAAGAACTGTGTCACAGCCAACTTCCAAGGCTTCTTTTCCTGAATTGCAGATTGGATGCATTGTTTCAACACCCTATTAAATCGTTCTACTGCTCCGTTGGCCTGTGGATAATATACGCTGGAGTACATATGATGAATGTTACGCTCCTTCAGAAAGTCAGCAAAAGCAGCAGATGTTAGTTGTGGACCATTATCAGACACTAAGCAGTGTGGATTTCCTTCTCTACTAAAGATGGTGTCCAGAAAGTTTATGATGATCTGTTGTTACTTGTGATGCAAAAGCTACTTCTGGCCACTTACTGTAGTAGTCCACCAGTGTTATGGAGTAGCAGCAATCCAATGTAGCAGACTCAAATGGTCCCACGATATTGATGGCTACCTTTTCCCATGGATCATTAGGTAGTTCCACAGGTATGAGAGGTGCAGGTGCAGGTGCAGGCTGTTTTGTCAAACATGAGGCAATCAGAGTCTCTACACTTCTGCCCATTTTCGGCCACCAGTAGAGCTTGCGAAGCCTTTGTTTTGTCTGTACAATGCCTTGGTGTCCTTCGTGAGCTAAATTCACAAGTCTCGTACACAGTGACAATGGGACTACTAGGCAGTGATCACCCCGCATAATTAACGGACCCTCCACAGAAAGCTCATGTCTGATGTGAAAGTAAGGTTCTAGTTCTTGTGTCACTGACTTCTTGTTTTTAGGCCAGCCATTCTCGATCTGTGCACGAAGTTGGGCTAGCTGGAGGCAGCTCACCGATGCAGAAGAGAACTCAGAGACTGACAAGGCAAGTAAGTGAGAAACATTGGCGACCATTTCTGGTTTATCTGTTGGGTCACCCATCTCAGGTAAGGGGAGCCGAGAGAGGCAGTCTGCTGTTGTGTTGTACCTCCCAGGGCGGAATGCAACATCATAGGAATAGCATAACAGACGGGCTGACCACCTAGCAATTCGCATGCAAGCCCTCCCTATTCCTTTGGATGTAAGAAGCGTTGTAAGGGCTTGGTGGTCAGTGCGCAGAACGAAATGTCTACCCCAGAGATACGTCCTCCATTTTTCAATACTCCACACACAAGCCAGTGCTTCTCTCTCCACAGTCGATTACTTTCTTTCGGCTGGCTAAAGAGTTTGGGAGGCAAATGCCACTATGTGCTCGGTAGCATCAGTGCGTAGCTGTGAAAGGACTGGGACACACCGTAATCAGAAGCATCAGTACTCACGTAAGTTGGCAATCCGGGATCGAACAGAGCTAGAATGGGGCTCTTTGGTAAGAGTGTCTTCAGGGTGGCAAAACTTTGTTCAGCCTTATCAGTCCAGAGAAAGTTCATGTCAGTGGAGGTTCTCAAAACTTCTCGCAGGGGTTCAACCACTGTTGCATAATCTGGTATAAATTTACTATACCAAGATGTGAGGCCCAAGAATGAGCGCAGTGAGGCAGAGTCATGAGGAGCAGGTGCGTGCACGACAGCAGCTACGTTATCAGGGTCTGGATGCAATCCCTCTTTAGAAATTGTGTGCCCCAAATATTTCAGGGTTTGCAGCTTAAATTTACATTGCTGCATATTTAGTTTCAGACCAGCCTTGTTCAGACAGTGAAGTACAGCATTTAAACGAGTGTCATGGATGTCCTCTGTGTCTCCATAAACAATTAGGTCATCCAGGTAGGCTTGAACGCCTGACAATCCGTGCAGTATAGTCATCATCATCTTCTGGAAAGCAGACGCGAAGCCACTTTGGCAAAGTGCCCAATTTTTCCACATGTATTGCATACTGCTTTGATCGCTGGACATGAAGGTTTGTTAGCCAGATGGTTGTTGGATCCGCAACGGTAACATGAACGTCGTTGTCTCGCGTTGGCGACTGGCCGGTCTGACGAAGAGGAAGGTGTTATCTTTCTGTCCTGTTGTTTTACATTCCAGTGACTTTGCTTTATTCAGAGTGAGGTCCAGTTCAAGCAAAAGTCTGTCCCGAACGCGTGAATTAGCTGCTCGCTCCACGAGCTGATCACGTAGCGTTTGTTCTTCCATGTCTCTGAAATCACATGCAGCCGAAAGTTCCCGTAAAGCAGCAAGGAACTGATTAACAGTTTCATCAGTCCGCTGTGTTCTTTGTCTGAATGTCTCTCTGCGACAACATTAACTGCAGGAACGAAATATCTTTTCAGTGCAGCTACAGCTGTAGTATAAGTATTGCCCGTGTCTGGTAAGTGCCAGCCTTCTGTGCCTAAAGCATGTAGCAGAACAGCTCGCTTTCTTTCCTCCGGCCATGCGTAACCAGTAGCATCGATTACAAGTAGGTAATTTTCAAACATTTTGAGCCAGACACCAGGGCATGGCAGGAATGGAGCCGGTAAAGGAACTGTAATCGACATCCTCATCGCCAAATGTGATGTTCGTACGTTTTGTCATAAAATGAAGCAAGCACAGACACAAGTGTATAGTCTCTTTCTTTACTTTACTACTTCTCTTCTCTCCTCTCCTCTACTGCCATCTAGTGGCTACACAATACCTCTGCAGACACAACACTTATGATTTGGGGAAAATGTAACTATTATGCAGAATTACAGCAAATGTGCATGGTCACTCGGATAGTAAATTTACAGACTGACCAGTAATTCTGAAAAATAACTGTTAAAACAGTGGCAGCGGTGGCCAGAATAAAATCAGTCACGTAACCTATTAGATTTTAAAAAAACTTACCCAAACAGCAAACAATTCCAGCAGTAAAGCTTTAGCTTCTTGATTGATGCTGTCATCCAGTTGTATCGCTTATAATTGCTGTGGCTGAAAAGAACAGCTTTGGCTTTCTGCTCAAAATTAAGCTCTGGTGTAGGTCTTCATTTTCTGATCTCCAACTTTTCTTTAAAAGTTAATCTTGAAAACGGCGTAAATAATAAATTAGCAACATTGTCCTCCGCATTATTGTAGATTGCGGTTTCCATAGCGAATAGCGCTAGCTATTTTATCAGCGTTTTTTGTTTTTTTTCTCGATCGCATTCCTCACAGCGGACAGAACGCTCATAATCATAGCGATAACAAGTCCCACCCATTAAAAGAAACGATGTGATTGGTCAATTTTCCTGTCACTTGAAATTCGCCTGTCATTGACCTGTTATGGCTTGGCCTGGACCACCAATCACAGAGCTAAAAAAAATCCTAATGTGGAGAAAACGGACGTCTATACAACACAACACAAACAAAACAATTTTTTTTTTTTTAATTCAACAGGTGGCCTACAAGTCAACCAACCCACTAAGAAAAGTCCCTGTGTTCCTTATGGCCAGTTCATCCCTGCATACTACACAAATTACCTTTTTTAAGAGCAGCTGGATGTACTGACATTAAAGCGTTCTTAGGTCAGACTGGTCTAAGATAGACCTGCATACTGCTACTTAAAAGGCCAGCTTACAGAGATCAGTGCCCGTACACGGAATTCCAGCCAGCAGAGCGGCTATTAAAGGTTCGTCCCACAGAGTGGAAGAGTAAGACAAAGTGTGAAGAGCCAATACTGGCAGACTTCACCAGACTTCAAGGGCACATGGCGTGAAGACAGTCCTGTAGAAAGAGGACATGCTTTTGGGACAAAACACACACAGGGCTTCTTTTCGCACATGGGATGGGACATCATATGTCACTGTCTTGCGGATGAAAATGTCAACTGCCTCGAAACCCTAGGCAAAGCTCCGCTTAGAAATCTGACTGTGAACACGTGCCATGTCATAAATCATCTTGCCCTTGGAGATCATGTTGTCTTTATCAATACAGCCATTTCTATGCAACACACAGAGCTGTGGAAAAGGTCACTAAAAATCACTGAAGATCAAACTTTCATACAATGTTAATGCTGACTGCAAAAACTAATTACTAATTACATTATTATTGTGTGAAATCTAGCATGATTTATGCTGATTAGAGCAATAAAAATGTCAAGGTCATTACTGTTAGCTAAATGGGAATAAACTGAACGTTTTAATAAAAATCATTCCCTAAACATGCCCATATACAAACACCCATATGAGACAATATTGAGAAATAATTGGCAAAAATGTGCAATATTTCTGTTGCTTTGTATTGCATGTATAAGCATGAACCTACAGTGGGGAGAACAAGTACTTGATACACTGCCGATTTTGCAGGTTTGCCCACTTACAAAGCATGTAGAGGTCTGTAATTTTTATCATAGGTACACTTCAACTGTGAGTGACGGAATCTAAAACAAAAATCCAGAAAATCACATTGTATGAGTTTTAAATAATTAATTTGCATTTTATTGAATGACATAAGTATTTGATCACCTACCAACCAGTAAGAATTCCGCCTCTCACAGACCTGTTAGTTTTTCTTTAAGAAGCCCTCCTGTTCTCCACTCATTACCTGTATTAACTGCACCTGTTTGAACTCTTTACCTGTATAAAAGACACCTGTCCACACACTCAATCAAACAGACTCCAACCTCTCCACAATGGCCAAGACCAGAGAGCTGTGTAAGGACATCAGGGATAAAATTGTAGACCTGCACAAGGCTGGGATGGGCTACAGGACAATAGGCAAGCAGCTTGGTGAGAAGGCAACAACTGTTGGCGCAATTATTAGAAAATGGAAGAAGTTCAAGATGACAGTCAATCTCCCTCGGTCTGGGGCACCATGCAAGATCTCACCTCGTGGGGCATCAATGATCATGAGGAAGGTGAGGGATCAGCCCAGAACTACACGGCAGGACCTGGTCAATGACCTGAAGAGAGCAGGATCACAGTCTCAAAGAAAACCATTAGTAACACACTACGCCGTCATGGATTAAAATCCTGCAGCGCACGCAAGGTCCCCCTGCTCAAGCCAGCGCATGTCCAGGCCCGTCTGAAGTTTGCCAATGACCATCTGGATGATCCAGAGGAGGAATGGGAGAAGGTCATGTGGTCTGATGAGACAAAAATAGAGCTTTTTGGTCTAAACTCCACTCGCCGTGTTTGGAGGAAGAAGAAGGATGAGTACAACCCCAAGAACACCATCCCAACCGTGAAGCATGGAGGTGGAAACATCATTCTTTGGGGATGCTTTTTTGCAAAGGGGACAGGGCAACTGCACCGTATTGAGGGGAGGATGGATGGGGCCATGTATCGCGAGATCTTGGCCAACAACCTCCTTCCCTCAGTAAGAGCATTGAAGATGGGTCGTGGCTGAGTCTTCCAGCATGACAACGACCTGAAACACACAGCCAGGGCAACTAAGGAGTGGCTCCGTAAGAAGCATCTCAAGGTCCTGGAGTGGCCTAGCCAGTCTCCAGACCTGAACCCAATAGAAAATCTTTGGAGGGAGCTGAAAGTCCGTATTGCCCAGCGACAGCCCCGAAACCTGAAGGATCTGGAGAAGGTCTGTATAGAGGAGTGGACTGCTGCAGTGTGTGCAAACATGGTCAAGAACTACAGGAAACGTATGATCTCTGTAATTGCAAACAAAGGTTTCTGTACCAAATATTAAGTTCTGCTTTTCTGATGTATCAAATACTTATGTCATGCAATAAAATGCAAATTAATGACTTAAAAATCATACAATGTGATTTTTGTTTTAGATTCCGTCACTCACAGTTGAAGAGTACCTATGATAAAAATTACAGACCTCTACATGCTTTGTAAGTGGCAAACCTGCAAAATCGGCAGTGTATCAAATACTTGTTCTCCCCACTGTACATACCCACATACATGCAGACATACACAAAGCCAAGTACAAAAATGACTGACATGTGTCTAAGGTGACACATCATCATTTTCTCATAAATAAAATTGATGAAATTCATAGCATTGTTTGACAGAGGAATGAAACATGGAAATCCATCAATTCTGGACTGTGGACCAATGCAAATGGAGAACAGAACTGAAAGTGACATGTATGAAAACCGGCTGAGGGATTTAGTACAGTTCCAGATGAGAAAAGGAGATCCTCACCGTACTCAGAAAGGAGAGAGAGAAGGAGGAAAAGAATAGGCGATTAAAAGAGAGAAATGGAGAAAGCACACAGTGCGCTCGGGGTGAAACTGACTCATCCAGCACTCACAGGGACAGCATGTACCATTTCTTCATTTCCATCTCTACTCTTGTTCTCAGCAGTGTATGGACAAATGTGTCACTTCTATAGAAGTGTAAAACTAGACTGAATATCAACAGTTTTAATGCCTAAAAGTTGATATATCCATTCCTATGCCCCATGGTGCTTTGCACGAATTATGGGTGTAACTACCGTTAACCTTTAAACAATCAGTGAAAGGCTCGCTCTATGAACGCAATAATACGTTTTTTTTAAACTGGGTACAATGAGATGACATTATTCTACTCACCCTTAACCATTGAACATTAAAAGGACATTTAAAAGTGTAAAAGCATCAACAAGGTACTTCCAACAGACCATGAATAACCCCAAAATCGCTATTCTTTCCACAGCAGTAACGGACGGGTTAAACTGCAAAAATATACACCGATCAAGCATAACATTATGACCTAATATTGTGTTAGTCCTGCTTTTGCTGCCAAAACAGCCCTGACCCGTTGAGGCATGGACTCCACTAGACCCCTGAAGGTGTGCTGTGGTATCTGGCACCAAGATGTTAGCAGCAGATCCTTTAAGTCGCGAGGTGGGGCCTCCATGGATCGGACTTGTTTGTTCAGCACATCCCACAGATGCTCGATTGAATTGAGATCTGGGGAATTTGGAGGCTCTATGAAAAGAGCTCTTGTCATAGATATTCTTGTTATAACATGTCACATTAAAATATCAAGCGTTACGTTATTCTCATGATGTCTGAAAATAAAACATGAAGGAAAACTGACAGCTCATTCAGTCAAACTGATGGATAAACTTTATTTGTAGGGCAGCCTTGTGATTTGAAATTATTAATTTCAGTCTTTTTGAATGGAAGTTTCCCAAACCGGAAGTGCCACCCATAATTCAAAACGCAGTAGGCTCGTCAGGAATAAGGTGGATAGTCCTGACCTAAGGTGCGGTCACATTTGTGACATTTCAGAGAAATTTTGCGGGCAAAAAGGCCAATTTTCAATGGTGCAGTGATTAATAAAACACTGCACACGGAAGTCACTTTCAAACCAAGCAGCTTTCTGTTGGTCAACGCAACGAATTCATCTGACCAATTTGAACCCGATGCGAAATTTGCGTTAGGAAATCTTTCGCCCTTACACGTCATTCCCATTCGCAAGGATCTCTATTGAAATGACTGGATTTTGCCTGCAACAATATACAATAAAGGTTGACTGTTTAGCTATTTAAATGTTAAATATGTAAAAATATGTACGTAAAAACAGTTTATAGTTTACATACAACAGTTCAATATGCAAGAAGTTAATATTGAGTAACGTACATTTTAGACACAATACTGTTAGTTATTTTGTGCTTTTGCTCCGCAAACCCAAATAGCTCCAAACAAAGCCACTGCTGAACCTTTAGTTTAATGAATGATTCAATGACTCACTCATTTCGTTCATGAACGCATAACCATTTTTGAATGAATCAGTTGAGTGAATGACTCAATGAGTCACTCACAGAGGCAGTCACTTGTTTCGTTTCTGAATGCATCAGCGTTTGTGAACGAATTGGTTGAAATAGTGACTCACTCATAGACAATCACTTGTCGCCACCTATAGACATAACAATGTAACCTGAAGGGCCCTATCATACACCCAGCGCAATGCGACGCCAGGCGCGACACAAGTGTTTTTTGGTAGTTCGACAGTTATCATTTTCACATTCAGCGCCACGTTGTTTAAATAGCAAATGCACTCACGCCATCTGTTCGCCCATGGGCGTGCTGGTCTGAAAACGAGGTGTGTTCAGGCGCATCGTTGGCGCATTGCTGTTTTGAGGCAGCTGAAAACGACTGCGCCAATAAAAACCTGGACTAAAGTCAATAGCGCAGTATTTTTTGTGTTATTAAAAGGGCGCGTTAGTAATATGCGCCTATAGGCGGATGCACAACAC
The DNA here is from genome assembly GCA_039654105.1 of Coreius guichenoti. NCBI lineage: Eukaryota > Metazoa > Chordata > Actinopteri > Cypriniformes > Gobionidae > Coreius > Coreius guichenoti. The sequence continues at coordinate 12,489,516 of CM077186.1, read as the reverse complement.
GCGTACACTCTGCTTATTACACACATAGGGCACACAAAATTTTTAAATATTAAAATGAAAAGGATTCCTCTCTGGAGAAGCGTTCAGTTTTTCCACTCACAAATTCCGCCATGTAAATAGCGAATCCGTCATGGTGCAAGCACAACTGGCTTGGGAGATGAGACTCTGATTGGTTTATTGCACTTTACGCCCAAAACACATCCATGACTCATTAAGAGACTAGGTACAACCTTTTTGAAGCATGCGCTGGGCATGCCGACCGTTTTTTCTTCGTTAAACTAGCAAAAGTGGGTCCGGACACGCCCCAAGTGCACCTGCGCCATGCGCTTCAGACCATGTGCTTAGATCGTTAAAATAGGGCCCAAAGTAAGTATTACTGAAATACGGAACAGGGAAACACACTGGATGGATGGCCAGTCCAATACAGGGTTCACAGAAAAATCTGCATCACTAATGCACAAACTGGAAAGTCTGTCTGGAATGAGCAAAAACAGACAAACAGATGATACAAACAGTGAAAAGTCCCAGTGCTATTGGGCTGTTACATCAGCACTCTTGCAACGCCGCTCAATCAGATTCAAGGACCAGAACTGCAGACCTATCTATAAGAGTAACCAGAAAACAGAAAAGATGGGGGAACAGAACTAAGAATTCAAACTGGCATCATCTGCATGAGCAACACGATGTGTACCACAATGTGCACCTCTCTCTCTTTAATATTCATTGCGGTTATGCAAGACTAATTTCATTATTTTTTCAATGCCACTGCATTCTCTGATTTGGCACTTCAGACTGAAACTTAATCAATTCTTAACTCACAGTAGGAAGGTGACAATAAACAGAGCAAACATGCAGACCTCAAGTCCCAAACAGACTTCATTCTTCTCAATTCAGTGGACACAAATAAAGAGACTCTGAGGCAGAAATGTGCATGTAACTATCACACTCACTCTTGGACATCACTGTAGTGAGTGTTCTGTTCATGCATAACCAGCAAAGAGAGTATGTGCTGCCAACTCTCTATGCTATGTTCACAACTTCACACAGTCAGTGTTTGGGAATGACAAACATATTTAGAAATAGGTGTGACTCTTCAGTATGTAAAGTATGCTGCTGCTGCATGAATTGGCATATAAAAAACCCATAGCAGATCTAGACAGGTGGAGCTGGTGGAGGTGGAGGGTTTCTGAGGAACTACAGCACCAACTCGGTTCAGTACTCATGCACTGTATGAGCAGCGTCTTTATGTCTCTCAACAGAGTACATATACCAAAATGAGTTCTCTTTTACTGCTTATTGTGCTTGAACGGTTTAAAAGCACTTGTTTTTAAACTGCAAGGCTTAAAAATGCATTCAAATGATACGCTAATGATAACATCACATAACTGTGATAGAGACGATAATCCAAAATCTACCGGTTGACAAATTTCCACTGGCTTATTGTGTCTAACAGTATATCGCCAACCCATAACTGAACAAGACTATTTCAATGTTGAGCATGCAATCTCATTGGCTGCACAATCAGCAATTTAATCTGCTAGCAATCACATAATTTCCTACATGACGCTCACTGATTGGCAATCATTTATTCATTATTCATTTAATCATTTATGGCAATTATGTGATTGCTAGCAGATTCTATGGTGACTTTTGCATACAATATATTGAAAATCATAATTTGAGAACAAGTCCATTTGCATACTAAACGAAGGTTACACCATTAAACTATAATTTCTTGCAGTCATTGGAAGAAGTCCCAGGAATACCACTCGTGCCCCTCTTTATAACCAAACCTATAACCTGTGTTTAACCAACATGTGATTAACCTTCTGACAACTTGTACAGTGCATGAAGTCTCACTGGTCTCTCATCTCCTCTTTTCTCTTCAGACTGTTGTTCCTGTTCTTTTCTTATGTCTCACCTAACAGCCTCTGCCCTCCCCTCTGTTCTCACCCTAAAATGGCTTCCAAGGCACCTGCCAGAGACAGCTGGCCATGACAATTTAACAAAACCATCCATCAAGGGCAAATACATCAGCAGGATTACAGGAGAGCATATAAAAATCCTTTATGTGGCATTAGGGAAATATTCTTATATAATGCATGGTCTTTTGCAGTGACATAATACACACTACACTGCCACAATTACATAAGAACTACATCCCCCTGACCCTAAAACACATGAAATACACACCTACCCCAGGAATTATGTTTGCAACGAAATACTAGCTGACTACCTACACTGCACTATTTAAAAATAAAATATGTGAAGTATTATTCCACAAATTATATATGAACTCACTACATCACATGTGAATGGTGTTCAGTTGTCATCTAATGAAACTGTAAAAATAGTTATGTTGCATTTAATTTAGTTTTGTGTAATAATGTCTTAACCTTTGACAGTCCAATCAAATATTTAACCAAGTTTGGAATTTTAAATGGAATGACAAGAAAAGGAAATTATTCGCATTTATATTACAAAATAATTACATCATTATTTTTTCTCATTTTGACTATATCCTTTTTTCAAATTTGTTCAGTTTCGAGAAACACCACATACAGTGGGGAGAACAAGTATTTGATACACTGCCGATTTTGCAGGTTTGCCCACTTACAAAGCATGTAGAAGTCTGTAATTTTTATCATAGGTACACTTCAACTGTGAGAGACGGAATCTAAAACAAAAATCCAGAAAATCACATTGTATGATTTTTAAGTAATTAATTTGCATTTTATTGCATGACATAAGTATTTGATACATCATAAAAGCAGAACTTAATATTTGGTACAGAAACCTTTGTTTGCAATTACAGAGATCATACGTTTCCTGTAGTTCTTGACCAGGTTTGCACACACTGCAGCAGGGATTTTGGCCCACTCCTCCATACAGACCTTCTCCAGATCCTTCAGGTTTCGGGGCTGTTGCTGGGCAATACGGACTTTCAGCTCCCTCCAAAGATTTTCTATTGGGTTCAGGTCTGGAGACTGGCTAGGCCACTCCAGGACCTTGAGATGCTTCTTACGGAGCCACTCCTTAGTTGCCCTGGCTGTGTGTTTCGGGTCGTTGTCATGCTGGAAGACACAGCCACGACCCATCTTCAATGCTCTTACTGAGGGAAGGAGGTTGTTGGCCAAGATCTCGCAATACATGGCCCCATCCATCCTCCCCTCAATACGGTGCAGTCGTCCTGTCCCCTTTGCAGAAAAGCATCCCCAAAGAATGATGTCTCCACCTCCATGCTTCACGTTTGGGATGGTGTTCTTGGGGTTGTACTCATCCTTCTTCTTCCTCCAAACATGGCGAGTGGAGTTTAGACCAAAAAGCTCTATTTTTGTCTCATCAGACCACATGATCATCTCCCATTCCTCCTCTGGATCATCCAGATGGTCATTGGCAAACTTCAGACGGGCCTGGACATGCGCTGGCTTGAGCAGAGGGACCTTGCGTGCGCTGCAGGATTTTAATCCATGACGGCGTAGTGTGTTACTAATGGTTTTCTTTGAGACTGTGGTCCCTGCTCTCTTCAGGTCATTGACCAGGTCCTGCCGTGTAGTTCTGGGCTGATCCCTCACCTTCCTCATGATCACTGATGCCCCACGAGGTGAGATCTTGCATGGTGCCCCAGACCGAGGGAGATTGACCGTCATCTTGAACTTCTTCCATTTTCTAATAATTGCGCCAACAGTTGTTGCCTTCTCACCAAGCTGCTTGCCTATTGTCCTGTAGCCCATCCCAGCCTTGTGCAGGTCTACAATTTTATCCCTGATGTCCTTACACAGCTCTCTAGTCTTGGCCATTGTGGAGAGGTTGGAGTCTGTTTGATTGAGTGTGTGGACAGGTGTCTTTTATACAGGTAACAAGTTCAAACAGGTGCAGTTAATACAGGTAATGAGTGGAGAACAGGAGGGCTTCTTAAAGAAAAACTAACAGGTCTGTGAGAGCAGGAATTCTTACTGGTTGGTAGGTGATCAAATACTTATGTCATGCAATAAAATGCAAATTAATTATTTAAAAATCATACAATGTGATTTTCTGGCTTTTTGTTTTAGATTCCGTCTCTCACAGTTGAAGTGTACCTATGATCAAAATTACAGACCTCTACATGCTTTGTAAGTGGGCAAACCTGCAAAATCGGCAGTGTATCAAATACTTGTTCTCCCCACTGTATGTTGTATGATAATATGCTTTTGATTCAACTGAATTCAACTGAATTAAATTTGAATTACTGTTCTGCATCCTGCTTACTATCTTAAATAGAATTTGAATTTAAATGGAGTTCCCAATTCATTTCTGAATGGCGCATATGCCTAAAGGCCTGTTCACACCAAGTACAATAACTATAATGATAATGATCAAGATATAGTTCTAAAAATCGTTCTAAATATAAAAGAACAGCATAAGCCGAAAGTATACGTAGTTTTTTTTTTATGCGTATGCGAGTGTATGCGTACAATTGAAAGCACAGCCGTGCAAAGTATACTTCTTGACTCGTACACGTACACAGGCGTTTGACGCATGCGCAGTTTTGAGCAATCTCTCGCCATGAGTTACAACCACAACCCCATGGCAATACTGCAAAAAAATAAAATGCGCATGTGCAACCTGCGCGTACAAAGTACGCATGCTTGTCTGTCACTTTAAATGCTCGAGCTCGTTACAGCAGGATGGATCCTGATTGGCTGTCAATGTTTTTATCCTTATTAGCTGGATAAAATCGTTCTGTAAGTGACTCTGTGATATTGTTTCTCTGTGCTGTTATCGTTATAGCTGTGGTGTGAACTCTGCTATTCTTTAATATTGAGAATTATTTTTAGAATTATATCTTTATCATTATCTTTATAGTTAGCATCCTTAGTGTGAACGGGCCTTTAGAATCACTTTCAGAATGTTTTTTTTTTTTTCCAGCTGATGAAAGATAAAAACAACAACAGCCAATCAGAATCCATCCTGCTTTAAAGAGCTCGCGCATTTAAAGAGGAAGACGACAAACCTCCAGCGGGCTTAGAATAAACAGAGTGTTATTGTTTGCTGGTGTGGATACTAATATATTTATCGTTATGGTTATCTTTACAGTAATCTTTCTTGGTGTGAACGGGCCTTAAAACATATGCAAATGCATTACAATAAGCTGCTATAAAAGACAGTAGTCACTGTAAATAAAACTAAAACTTTCAAATACATAAAAACATAACCTGATGTTATTAAAAGGTTAACTGGAACCATTTATCACAACAGTCCGCTTGTCCATGAACTCAATAGCTCAGCGCTAAGCCAGATATTTTTGTTAATAAACAATCGACACAGTCTCTTCCTGGATCCTGCCTAAGCAATGAGTTGACAGGAAACACATTTTTGTTTCTTGTCTTTTTGTTTCTTATCATGATTGTGGCAGCTTGTGTATCAGGCACACTCACACGACAAGCTTAAGATGCTGTAAACTGATTGGCTGAGAGGTGTTGCTGTTGTTGACACATGACGTGTTGATTAAAACATTACATCAAACAGATCCACTAATCGTGTGTTCTCCTGTATCTTTATCCAGGCAATGCTGCAGTTATGATTAACCAGCAGCAAAATGTAATAGTATTTATTAGCCTCTGTGTCTTATGAAGGAGTGTCATAAATATATCTGAAATTTTACATGCCTGTTGACAATCCTGAATATACTTTATGAGGTAACATTGAGTGGTGCACTTTATAATACGGTTTATGTAAAAGTGGAGTATTACGACTTTATGAATACTGTATGTTTTGACATAACTTACAGCTTCTGGCAGCTCCTTTGTTTTTTCAAAGAAAGAGTGAGTCATGGTATTATTGTGATGGCGGTGTCTGCCTGCACAGAAATGTTTTGTAAGATAACCTAAAAATGCATTGGCTTAATTCAAGTCAAATTATTTTCTACATGACTGAATCAACCTGAATGCATTACTCTAGGTTACATCAACAAACATATTGTGTCATGTCAGATAAAAAATTGTTGGTTCCTTAGCACATGACAGTATGCATATAGCAAAGTCTGAGTAATTAAGCTTGGTTAAAGAGGCCATATATGCCCTTTTACAAAGTCTTGATTTTGTTTTTTGGGTCTACTAGAATAGGTTTTCATGCTTTAATGTTCAAAAAACATTATTTTTTGCATATTTTACATTGTTGCCCCTCTCTTCCCAGTTTGTCAGTAATGCTGTGTTTAGTTCCTGTCTCTATGAAGCCCTTCCTTCCTAAAACACAGTGTGCTCTGATTGGTCGACTGGACCTGTGTTTTGTGATTGGTCAACCACTTTGAGCGTGTTTCGGAAATGTCACGCCCCTTGTGCGAGTTTCAGCACACAACTAATGCAACTCATAGGGACTTATGAAATCCTTTTATTTTATTTTATTAAAATTTTTCTGGATTCCATTTTTTTTTCCCGTTTTAATGTTTTTTGGACTCCATTTTAATGGTTGAATTAAATTTCAGTAATTAAAAAGCATATCTAATTAATTTAAATCACGAAACTTATACAATTTAACAATAATTTATTAAAAGTTTAACAAAAATACATATTTAGTGCCCTATGAAATACGTTTTATTTATTTTTTTCTCAAATTCCGTTTTAATATTTACCAAATTCTGTGTTTTCTGTTTTAAGTTTTCTGGATTACATTTGAATGATTTGATTACATTTTAATAATCAAAAAGCATGTCTAATTATTTGAATTCATAAAAACAATTTATTAATTAAAAAAATGTTTTTGAATATAAATTTCAGTTTTTTATATTTAAGAAATTCTGTGTTGTGTATTTTAATTTTTCTGGCAATCAAATGAAGGCATAAAACATTAATTTAATATATTGTGAGACGGCAGAGGCTGAAAACACTGTGTGCTTCAGGGTGTACTCACACTAGGCACGGTTGCCTTGTACCGAGCCCGAGCGCGATTGTTGAATGTAGTATCCAAGTAGTAACCACCTTATGTACCGGGAATGCCATCTACTGAATTTGCACGTTCACTCTGCGCATCGCCAGTGAAAATCGCTTGGGTGTGAACACTAAAGACGCGCCGAAAACTGAACCGTGTTCTGGCCATCCTCCTTCAATCGGGCCAGGGACGGCTAAACGAACCGTGCCCGGGCACGATACGGAACGATCACACTAGTCAAACGAACCAGACTTTGGGGGTCAAACGCGCTCGGGCATGGTACAGATCGCCTAGTGTGAGTACACCCTCAGTGTGTGTGTGTGTGTGAGTGGTAAATAAAACCGCGCGTCTGCGCCATTCATTCACACAGAGACAGAACATCCAGGATTCATATTTAAATAGTATTTTGCAGTTTAATATTCACAGACACTAGTCTACATCGTGATTTATTTAAGTGTACTGACCTGCTTTTTATCTATTTAATAAAAATTGAACAAATTCCGTGATATTCCATGTTATACAGTAAATTCCGCTTTTATGACTGGATTCCGCGATTCCGTCCGCGTTTTCTGCATCGCGGAAATCATAGGGCCCTAAACTCAACCAGGTCTTGCTTCTTTTTTTTCTGTGTATGCCTTGTGTTGGAATTATTTAAATAGGGGATTTTGTGACGTGTACATTCCCGAAAGAAAACTCAAGACTACAATCGAGGCATTTTAGGGAGGTCAGAAGCACTACTTACTGATATAGAGAATAATTCTTATTCATTCTCAAACAGCAACATTACACACTAAAGAAAGTTGAAAATGTAAAAAAGCATAATCGGTCCTCTTTAAGAACAAATAGTTCTCTCTTGTTCTGTTAGAGTGTGATTGGTTTTGAGGACAGCTAGTGCTCTAGATGTTACTAATTTAGGGTGGTCCTGTTATGTTTTAATGTCGTCATGTGTCTGCGGCTGTTAAAACAGGTCTGTGCCATCTGGCCTGATGTTCACTTGACCTGAGACTTCACCACAAGGACAAGCAGCCATCACTGTACACTCTCTCTCATCTTTTTTGCATATTAACAGAATATATTTTTCCACATCTTTCTGTGCTTTCCTTTTTGCTCATGATAAACATGCAGTATATAAAATTAAGCCACCAATATCTAATTAATAACAGTAATATTTTATGTGTCTTAACACCTCTTGGACCACAATGATATCTTTGACACTGTTCATAATCATGTGTATAGTTTGGAGCTGTGATGTGTTTGGGTCTTGTAGTGCCTCTAAAGTCAATCAACAATCAATTTCCTTCTGCCTTGAATCCAATTTCTCAACAAATCTATTCCAGCCTTCTTGCTTGCTAACAAATGCCAAAGATCACCGGTGTCATAATGCAATCAGAAAATCTCAAACCTCATTTTCCACTGAGAGAAAACAGGGTCAGGTGTGTCCGGCTACTCTATGAGTGATGTAACTGCACTTTCATTATAATGCACACTATTCTGCAAGAGAAGTCAGCTTGGGTGTTAACTGACAAATCATTACACAAAATAATGACATTCTCTCCACTGAAAGTTCAGCTGACAAGTCTTTGAATTTGAAGTTTTGAGATGCTGTCAAATAGTGATAATAGAGAAAATAACATATTTACAGCCGACCATGTTTTCTATGTCTATATGATTGCAAAAAAATGACTTGAAAGTCAATCCTTGTTGCTTTTTGATGCATAGGTTTTCAAAGAAAAATATTTTCAGTGGGTTATATGATCCACTCATTTTAAAAACATTTTCTTGGTAGAAAACTTTGACTGATTAGAATCAGATCAGATGATTAGATAAGATAATAATAGGTAACTGAGAAAGGTATAGGTGATTGAGAAATCCATGCAAAACATCTGTGTAAACAGTATAAAACAAACTATTTTTTAAATATTCTTGGAAATATTGTGATTTTTGTTTTATGGGTAGGAATAAAGATTCAAATAATAATTTGAATAGGTTGAATAATTGTTCTTTCTTTCTTTCTTTCTTTCTTTCTTTCTTTCGGTAACACTTTATTTTAGGGTCCAATTCTCGCTATTAACTTGATTATTAGCATGCATATTACTAGGATATTGGCTGTTTATTAGTATTTCTAAAGCACATATTAATGCCTTATTCTGCATGACCTTATTCTGCATCCCCTAATCCTACCAAATACCTAAACTTAAACGCTACAAAAACTTAAATAATACTATTAATAAGCAGTAAATGAGGAGTTTATTGAGGCAAAAGTCATAAAGGAATAGTTCATCCTAAAATGAAAATTCTGTCATCATTTACTCTCCCTCAACTTGTTCCAAACCTGTATGAGTTTCTAAGAAGATATAAAAGAAGATATTTTAAAGAATGTCGGTAACCAAACAGTTGATGGTCCCCATTGACTTCGATAGTATTTTTTTTCCTACTATGGAAGTCAATGGGGATCATCAACTGTCTTGTTACCGACATTCTTTAAAATATCTTCTTTTGCGTTCAGCAGAAAACTCATACAGGTTTGGAACAAGTTGAGGGAGAGTAAATGATGACAGAATTTTCATTTTAGGGTGAACTATTCCTTTAATAGTGAATATGTGTTTCCCATACTAAAGTGTTTCCTTTCTTTCTTTCTTTTTTTCTTTCTTTCTTACACGTTAACATAGTGAATTCCATTTAACACAACCAACCATGGTGTCAATGAAGTGGTACTTGGGCCTCACTGGGGATGTGGGGGTACCTAAGACAAATAAGTTGGGAAACATTGTTCTAATACGTGTGTGTGTGTGTGTAAGAATATACTTTATGCATTTATTTATTTTATATTAAGTTATTTAAATGTAACTATTTGAATTGAATAACTTAACAATATTGAATTTGAGTTTAAATTTAAGAGAGCTGTGTCTCCTTTATATTCCCCCAAAATGAGAACAACAGAACAAGACTGTTTTGGGACAGTTTTAGCTGGTGAGCTACCAAGCATGAATTTTATGACCAAATAGGCATCAGCACCACTGCAGTACTGTCCCTACCCCCTGATGGGAGGAAGAGAGAGAGAAAATTCAGGGCAGCATTGGACTTTGAAGGAAGCGAGGCAGAGAGAGAGCGAGAGAGATCCTTTGAAAAGAAGCAAAAGCTATAATGCAGCAGTCTGCAGCCAGTTCCACTCATGTCTACACAAAACAGATCAGTTCGTCAGCAACAGAGGGCCCAGAATGAGTGTGCATTCACAATGCATGCAATCGCAGACTGTTTCAGAACCACGGAGAGCTCCACTGATACTAGCAGCTCAATCAGAATCAATTTCAGCACCACGGACAGAGTCTCTGCTAGAACCACTGCAATCCAATCATGACACTTGTACTACGGTGCATCTAATAAGGGAGCTGTTCATTTAATTGCCTCAACAGATGCCATTTGTAACATATGAGTGCATACATGCACAAAATGTTTCGCCACTCATAATGAGTATGGGTTCTGTTGTACTGCAGGGGGTTGATAAGAACGCATGCGAGAGGAGGTCAGGTACAAGCTAATTTAATTCCTCTCTCACGGCTGCAGCTCTACCTGTAGGCACGAAGCTCTTTTAGAAACTGAGATCTTGCATCTGAGACCCCCTTTTCCTTTTAAGAGTTTAACGACATGAAATGCACCGAAGGTCGGCTTTTGTTAAGACGCTACAATTATTCCAATTATTTTTGAGGATCTAAGACACAGGGATCCAAATCCACTGCCTGTTTAAACAAAATAAGATTAAGCAACAGACAGAGAAAGAGCTTGATGGAGAAAGGTTGTCGACCCCTTTACTGAAAAGAAAAAAAAAAAAAAAATTGGAAAATACATACTGGTAAATTTCTGCCAGGATCATTTGTTAATTTTAACCCTAGAACACAGCAAAATGCAACATTCAAAATAAACACCTGTGAAAACATTTCTTCATATTAACACAGTACATTAGGCCTATTTTTACAGACTTTTCTTAGAATGCAAGGAGGTGACAACGCTGGACCATCCACACACACACACACACACACTGCTGTCTGTACTTCCTCAGACAGACACAGAAAGCATTATCATTCTCCTCACAGCAACCTTGCAGCACGAGCCTTTGCCAAAGCTGCATACATACCAACAAACACACACACACTCACTCAAGAATTCCCAACCATATCATTCCTTTAAAGCTTTTCTCTCTTCTTTTTCTTTACACACCACACACACACACACACACACACACACACACACGCGTCATTGATTATCATAGTACAAGAATATTTGCACTCCTATACTGACATCTTGTATCTCCCACACACACTCACAAGCAGCTATCAGTCATTGGTGCATGATTGGTCTCTATTGCACACACACACACTACATTTTTAACTGGTACCATAACTAGTGACTGGTAAAAAGGCACATTTGCTCATTTTCTGCACACATACGCACACACACTCCCAATTGCAGGATCAGACCACTCACCCTGACTGTTGGGTCCCCCATCGCCCTCTTCGCATTCAGTGAGGTTGTTGAGCATTTTGGAAGATCGAGCACAGATCCCCTGCTAATGCTAACACTGCTGCTGTGTCCACCAGCCTCACGTGCACACACACACACGGATGGAGGAGGAGAAGGCTAGTGGTTCTCTGCCTCTCTCCTCTCAAGAAAGCAAGCAGTGCTGTGCTTCAGCAGACTGGAGTCCTCGCTTGCCGTTTGCTGCCTTGCGTATTGACTCTCTCTCTCTCTCTCTCTCGCTCTCTCTCTCTCTCTCTCTCTCTCTCTCTCTGTCTCTAGGAGGAGGGGTTGGGGGACAGAGAGGCTGCAGGGACGTAAATGATGGAATGCTTAAGAGCACATTTTTTTCTCTCAAACACTCACGCTGCATGTCGTCTCTCTGCTTCTTTCTCCGCTATGCATCCACAGGCTGCCTGTGCCTCACCATTTTCACAATGTAGTGATCAGGATTTGCCTTTGCTTAGCTTTACCATGCTTTCTGTTTCAATTTCTATGACATCACCATGCCAAACTGTGTTCAGAAAATCAGAAATAAGTGAAATCAAAAAAAGAGTGCATGTGGTCTACTAGCTTTCATTTTCAGGTGGTTGTTTTCCTTGGGAATTCACTACCCAAAAGATCTGTAATGTGCATTTATTTAGTTATTTATTTTAGGAAAATGTGTAGTCTGTGCAAGGGTGTAATGGCTTGTTGCTAGGTCATTGCTAAGGTGCAGAGTGGTTTTAAACATGTTGATATGTGGTTGCTAGGGTGTCCTGAGTGGTTGTAAAGGTGCTGCTATGCGGTTGATAGTCTGTTCTGGCTGGTTACTAATTTGCAAGTCCACTGCAAGTCCAATTTGCAAGTCTGAAAACTATAGATATTTCTATTTTCGCCCTTCCTTGCTGAAAAGAGCAGCACAGCTTGTTGCTAGCATATGCTTTGTTTTAGATGGTGGTCTGTAGCAAGCAAAAAAGCAAAAAAAAAAATATATATATAAAAAATTTTGGTAACTAGCTACACCAGCACAAAACCAACACTAGCAAGTACAAAGCCTGAAAGTATAAGTCTAAGAATAAGTCTGTTAACACTTTATAAAAAGGTTTCTAAACATTAGGTAATGCAATAGCTAATATGAAATAATTACATTTTTTAAAAATATTTTAATATAATTTAAAGTATTTTTAATATAATAAATTGTTTAAAATATGTTGAGGTTTATGTTAATTTCCACATACACTAATCCAATTTTAACATTTGCAGTTGTATAAATTATGTTAATGTAGATTAATAGGAATGAGCATGACTCAACTATTGTAACGGTTATGTTCTATGTGTGGACTCTTATGTTGTTTTTCTTTTGGTTCCCATTTTGGTTCTTTTCCTTTCTGTGTTTAGTTCCTGTTCCCTTTGTTCCCATTGCTGGTTACTGATTGGTTGCCTTCTGAATTGCTGTATTTCACCTATGTCTTTAAAACTGCTGCAAATTTGATCCTCTGCACACTCGCCTGCACCGTGACAGAATACAGAACCACGCATGGATTTTAGCAGCAGAACCCAGAGCCAGCCGAGTCTGACCAGGTGTGTGAGCAAGTATGTTCATCCCTGAGGGAGGGCTGGTGGAGTTGGACATCATGGAGCAGAATTCCATTCATCCTCCTAGCCTTGTTAGCCACCAAGCCCCAAGTCTCCTTTGTCGCCACTGGTCCCTCCCAGCTCCAAGTCATTGTCGCTGCAGTCCCACCCAGTCCCAAGTCTTCTTCGTTGTCGCTGGTCCTGCCCAGCCTCCCACTCCCTCCTCCTCTGCTGATTCCATCCAGTTCCACTGCCTACACTGGCTCCCTTTAGCCCCTCGACTTCTCCTTTGGTGGCCCCATTCAGCTACTCGGATCTGCCTTGGGCTTCCCAGTCTCCAGCTCCACCTTGGTGTGAGGATCCCCTAGCTACACCTCTAGCCTCCGAGCCCTGGACTCCACCTTGGTTCCACTCTCCCTCGGCTCTACCGTGGTTCACCATCCCTCAGGCTGCGCCGGGATCCCTCTGGCTTCGCCTTGGTCAGTCATCACCCTGGTTGCACTAGTTCCAGACCTCCGAAAATGCCTCGTCGCTCCACTGGTCTTATCCTTCCTTCTGGCTCCACTGTTGTCCTCAATCCCACCGGCTACAGCCCCCATCTGCATGCGGTTCCGCCTTGGCCCTCCAGTCTATTGGTGTCACCCTGGGTCTTTGTCTCCTCAGCTCTGCCTGGGTCTCCACCTCTCACGGGTCCACCTCTATCCGAAGTCACCTTGGTTTCACCTGGACTCACCGCCGAGGCTCCGCCCTGGCTCTTTCCTCCACTGGTTCCGCCATGGGCCTTCATTTGGGCACTGCTCTGGGTCGCTCCCTGGCTCCTCCTTCCATCGTCTCCTCCTTGGTCCCTGTCCACCACCAAGACCCCCGCCCTCCCTTCACTGTTACGGCGCAAGGATGAGCCTTCCGGGAGGGGGCAGTACTGTAATGTTTATGTTCTATGTTTGGACTATTGTTTTTCCTTTGATTCCCATGTTTCCTTCCTGTGTTTAGGTCCTGTTCCCTTTGTTCTCATTGCTAGTTGGTTTCTATGGTTATTTATTGGTTAATTGATTATGTTCACCTGAGTCTTGTTTGCTTCCTCATTTAGCCATGTATTTAAGCCCTCAGTTTGGTTTTTCTCTTTCTCCTGTATTTTCTTTCCATGTGTGAAGCAGTTACGCTGATTTTTTCCTTCTGGATGTCGTTCTTTGTCTTTGTAAAAAAAACAAAAACTGCTGCAATTTAGATCCTCGGCTCTACTTCCTTTGCCTGCACCGTGACAGCTATAAACAATAGTATATTTATAAATTATTAACCTATATCAATAATTATTGTAAAAACTGGTTTAGGTTTAGGCTTTATTTTCTGGTAAAACTTTACAAAAACATCAATAGCTTACATTATAATTAAATTATGTTCAAAATATTTTAAAAAGTACTTTAATTTAAAAGATTTATTACAAATACATAATTATAATTTTATATGATAAAATGCAAAAAAGTAATATTTATGTTCCTTTCCACATACACTAATACATTATAACATTTGTTTATTTACAATTGTTTATTATTTATTGTTCATTCAGGATACCTAATGAATTAACTAAAGTTAATAAATTGAACCATGTGAACCAAGAGTTGCCTGTTTTCTTTTCTAGAAAACTGGCTTTGATATTAAATCACATATGGGCATCGATATTTCAACAATGCCATTTCACGAGACACATGAATCAAACACCTCGACGTTCTTCCTTAATATTTCTATATGTGATGAAATACTTATGAGGCATAAGCCATGTAAGGAATGATTGCCAAAGGCTTTTACAGGCTCTATGTCATGCTACAGGTTATGGAATGGTTGTGAGATTAAGTGATGTAGAAATCTTGCTTTCTGCTGTCTTTTACACGCACTTTCCTTTTGACCTCAGAGGGAAACTCCACTGAGTCTTCTTTTCTGAGAGCTTTCTATAAATACAGAGAATAAATTAAGGTATGGGAGATTTTAAAGTTTTTTGTCCCCCAAAGTGCAGGATAGTGAGAAAGGGCACACAGGAATGAGGAACTCACAAATGGTTGGACACATAAATGATAGAATGCACTTACGGATCTGCTAAGAGTCAAAGGGGATGGGGGGGGGGGGCATTGATGGATAAAAGCCACTGTGAAGCTGGAGAGGACAACGTATGTATAGAAATATGTGGCTTTGGAACAGGCATTAAATGTTTATAAACATTTATAATATCTCATGACCAAGCTCACAATCCTCTATGATGTCTATATGTTCTTCATTATGTGTGTATTCTGAGTGGACGTTTCTCTCTGTAGATGATGAGGTTATGGTATGTGACAGCCTCTGAAATACACAATTGAGTTTAGAGTTACAGTTTGTCTGTACATTTGATTATGTAAAAACAATTATGTTTATGACGGCCAAAATTAGCAAAAATGAACAGTATGTGAGCCCTTTACTGTGTTAAAAGGAAAAAGTGACATAAAATCATGGGATAGCTTTAATGTTTTTTGTGACTGGGTATGTTTAGGCATAAAGTAATAATTAAAAAATAATATGGATCATAAATTCAATATCTCTTACTTAATTTGTGGAGAAGAGATGAGTATCCTTAACTGAACAGAGCTGCTCACACATACATGTTCCATTAAACTAAAAAGAGTAAAAGACATGATTGGTAGGAAACCAGTTACAATATTTAAATGTTAAAATTCATAGACATGTTATGAAAGAACTCATTTACCTGTTGAGAGTGTGTTGACAGTCTGTGTCAAGGACATAGGTTTGATTTTGAAATTGGTGGGGACAGCCCCGGAAGCTGAGGATTCAGGAAATGAATAGGATAATGTATTAAGGTTTTTAGCCTATATTGACCTTAACAATATGTTAATTAATGAATTATGTAATGTTACAGGTAACTAATAAAGACAAGGAGGCAGTTTAAAACAAACTAAACTTTCCTCCGTTCATAGTGCAATGCAATAGTCAATCTGTCTACTGTCTTGTTCCTTGCTATTTGAAGAAGCCAAACACGTCTGTGTCTGTCATTAACAGAAATGAACTGTTGGCATATTTGTTTCACATCAGTATTGTCTAGTTTGTCCTGGTGGACATGGCACAAAGCAACACTGTTAAGTCTCACTTGTGCCATAGTTGTTCTGAGCCATGTTTTCAGTCTCCTAAGAGCACTTAAACTTCTTTCAGCCTCAGCTGATGAGACTGGGATGACTAAAAGCAGCCCGACAGGCGTTTCAACTTTATCGAACAGGCTTCTCACTTCAACAAGACCAAGCAATGTTGTGTTTTCATGTTTTATGGGGACTTTACACAGACATAATGATTTTTATACTGTACAAACTGTATATTCCATCCCCTTACACTAAACCTACCTATCACACAACATTTTCTGCATTTGTACATTTTTGAAAAACACCACTTAATGTGATTTATTTTCCTCATGGGGTCCAAAAATGTTTCAAGATATTGCCATCTTTGTGGGGACATTCTGTCCCCATAATGTAGGGTTTCACACACACACACACACACACACACACACACACACACACACACTCTCTCACTCTCACTCACTCTCTCTCTCTCACTCTCTCTCTCTCTCTCTCTCTCTCTCTCTCTCACACACACACACACACACACACACACTAGTGTTTAGGTTTGCCACTTATCCCGCGATTGTCATATATTGAAAAAACTGCACTATCCCTGAATCAATATGTGACGCGATTTGCCCAGTATTTTCGTGCACAGAACTGTTGATTTCTCCCTTAGCCTACTTACCGCATCTAGGTTTCGGAGGAGCTTTACTTTGCCGCTTCACACAACCAAATGTAACTACGGCCTCTCAAGTTAGAAAGAAAAAACAAAGCCAGTCGGATCAGCGCTATGGGTTCGGCAGGCGGGACTCAGCTCTATTAACCGTTTGTGTGCCAGGAATTGCGCATTTTTCACAGATTGCTCTTGTAAGAGATTTTTTATTTAAATGAGATGTTTCATGGTTAAATAAAATAAGTAATACATAAAACAAGACAAAATCAGACAACAGTGGTTATATATAAATATATTTTAATTTTTGATCGAAATTATTGCTAGGGACAAGTCAGTGTGACTGGATATTGGTAGGGAGCCTCACTACATTCTATGCCCCTGGGGCCTCATTTATTAGCCTGGCTCCACCCTCCTACGTACTTCCGCTCAGTTTTCATTTTCCTTCAGTATGTCATCTGGGTTTGTGGTATATTCACTGGTTTTCTCTGGCGAATATCAAAAATTAAAAAATGTCAAAAATGTCAAAAATAAAAATATAAAATTTTAACCGGTCCAATCAGCGAACAGAGGGAGTGGCTGAGAACGATGACGTTGATGTCGTGCGCTAGTTTGAGTTGTAGTTCAGTAATGACGGCGGAGAAAGATGCGAGCGAAGCCATTCAGTCCGTTGTGGCAACGCTGCCGAATATCCAGAAGTTAAAGCCTGAGCAAGAACAGTCTTTGCTGAGTTTTGTTGGTGGCTATGATATTGTGGCCCTCCTCCCCACGGGGTTCGAGAAAAGTTTAATTTTCCAGCTCACTCTGTTAGTGGTGAAGGAGTTACCATGACAAGACATACGCATGACATACGTCACAACCAAACATTAGCGATTGGTTATGGCAGATCCAGAGTGGCTCTGGGCAGATCCAATAGTTTTAAACTTCAACAGAGTACCCGCCTTCAAGGAAGTTAAGGCTTGTCAATGGAGAGTGGCCAGACTCTCTGTATAAATGAAATGTACGAGAGTCTGGTAGGACCAGGCTACTCATTTATAAAACTTTCCGTAGATTTCATCCTAAAAGTGTAAAGAATTTAATAAATATAAAGAATTTACAGTGCTGTTCTAACTGTTCTATATCTGCATAAATCCATAACAGAAATTTACCAAGTTATTATTTTTTTCATCATCAGAAATTTCCTCTAATGATATATTGTCATGTTTAGCGCAAAATATTAAAACGTTTTATTACTTTATTCTCTTTAATTAGGTGCGCTTGATGAGGCTTTGGGAAAAAATGAGCTGGAAGAACTGGTGTGAAGCCTTAACATCTTAACATCATCTGCATCAGCCAGCCGCATCATCCTCCTTCTCACCAGCCGGTAACCGTTACCTGGTGTAACATTCTCCTCACCAGCCAGTACTTTACATCATCCTCCTCCTCTTTACTACCCAGTAAAATCAGACACCTTTTCTTACCACTCAGTAACATCAGACAACTACTAGACCTGCCACTCAACAAGAGCAGGTAGAGCCTTTTAGAGAAGTTGCATAGTCACCATTAGCCTATTTCATAAAATAATCTCCATGCAATATGCTAGTGACCATCAGCAGACCCTGGATTTGCCAGTGGTAGGTCTGTGTTTTTCTTAGTTTTGCTTGGCCCCAACAAACACAGTTTGTGATGCCTATCCACAAGCCATACGGAGGTTCTTCATTTGGGTCCACTTTGCCATCTGGACTGGCACCAAGGTGTGGAGCATCAGGGTGAATGAAGACACCACAGTGAAGAACAATAACATCAAAGGTCTCAACATAGCAGCGAAGAACCTCTGGCTCAAGATTCTGACCTCACATGAGTTGCTTCATAGAACTTGCTTGCTGATGTGGTCATGACAAAACATGCATATATTGCACTACATTGTAATCTGATTTGCACATCATGCACTTTACATTAATTGTATTTATTTACTGTTGTTAAAATAAAAAAAAATCTTTTTTGAAGAATGAATTGGATTCTTTTAGGTTTCTTTTTTTTTAACTGGGTGCAGGCAGGGCCTATGCCAGGCCTGCTGTTTGCTTGTGCGTGCAAGGGCAGCTAGAACATTTCTGGTTCTTAGTGTGATTTTGTAATCATGTTTTTAAACGTGTAATAATATCACCCACTTAATTTATGTTTTTAAGTCTACAGGTGGTTTGGTATTGTTTTTATTTATTTGCCTTAATAGTTTTGTATACATGTTTATAAAATAGCAACGTTTATAGCAAGTCAAATTCATTGTAAAGATTTACATTTCTCGATTTCATTCATTATGATAACATGAAAAAGTGTCAGTCTAGTGGAAGACTGCTGCCATCTACTGGAAAACAAACACTTAAAATATCAACATTTCAACTAAAGCAATTTACAATCAGACATCATTCCAATTGAATTAATTATTTAGTTTGCGTGTGTAGATATAGTGGTAGCTTAGTCATCAAGTGTTATGCCATTTAAATGTAGGGAACTTTTTTTTAATTGTAAGCAAACATAATTTGCGGTCCTGAAATACCCTGAACACTGAAGAAGGGTTAAAATGACCATAATATAAAAGATAGGTCAGTCAGCAAAGAAAATAAGCATTTAAATAATTCTTAAATCAAGATACATTTACTAAATAAGTAAAATGACAAGATATTTTTTCTTGTTTTCTGGAAAATAAAATCAAAATGAAGTGAGTTTTTGCTTAAAACAAGCAAAATGATCTGCCAATGGGGTAAGAAAAATAATCTTATTTCTGTTTTAAATCTTGTTCCTTGTTTCTGTCCCAAACAAAAATAAGATTATTTCTTATCCCACTGGCAGATAATTTAGCTCGTTTTAAGCAAAAACTCACTTCATTTTGATTTTATTCTCCAGAAAACATTTGGCATTTTACTTATCTAGTAAAAACATCTTGATTTAAGAATGTTTAAATATTTGGACTGGAAACAAGACAAAAATACTAAGTAAGAAAAGCATTTTTTGCAGCATATAATGGCAACTGCCTAATAATGCATACCTTGACAATAAAAAATAAGTTGCTCAAAAAAGAATTAGTAAGTTAGCCTTCCCGAAAAAAAACCAGTCAAAACGGACAACATCGGCTATTTTTACTTTATAGGCAAATAAATTAATGTAATGACGGCGAGAAAACAATCTATTCTCAGTACATTAAATAATGAATGGCGATTGTAGTGGGCGGCGGCGCGACCGGAAGTCCCGTTTCTCTACTTCCGGTCTCGGCCGCCATATTGTGAAATAGGCCTATTCACAACTTATGCATCGGAAGTGGCGTACGCCTCTTTCAAGGCCTGTTTTGTGCGTACGCAACGGTTATAAATGAGGCTCCTGGTCTGTGTAGTTGTATAGCTGACCTCCAGAAAATCAGTAATGAGGTGGCTTTGTCAGTTACAGATTTGAAAAACAAAAAGGCAGGAATAAAGAACCCTAAACTTTAACACAAAGAACCATTTCAGCATATAAAAGGTTCTTCAGGACGATACAGTTCTAAATAGAACTGTTACTACGTGTAAAGAACCTTCTTTTTTAGAGTGTACCAAATAAACCTGTTATGTAAACTGAATCAGAAAGACAGAGAGAATCAGAAAAAAAAATGGACCAAAGAACCTTCTGCAGATATGTGGTACCAAGGTCCAGAGTGAAGAAAAGGAGATAAGGTTTTGAGAAGTATCAGAACATGCTGGCCTGGCTGTATTCATGCTGTGAATCTCCACTGAGACTGCCACTTTTTCTACTAAAAGCATTAAAGTGCGACATCTCTGCTATTTTTAGCATCAGTAGCCCCAGGAAACAGAAAATGTTTCTGAACTCCAAAGATTTCTCTGTGATTAAAGAATCTGTTCGCATATCTGTCTATATTTTTTGAAGTGTAAAGACATATTTCTGTATGTGGTTCTAATGACATGGCTGGAAAATAAAATCTGCAATTTCAAGAATTCACAAATTATAGCACCTTAACAGATTTTTGACTTTATCGTCAACTTTATGTTTGCCCAAATCCAAATACCTTGTCAAAAAAGTATAACGCAGTTTGTTTGCATGTTCAGTTAATTTTTAGAAAAAGCTCCAAAAAAAGTAAAATCTCTCTCTCTATAGGAGGAGATATGTGTCACGGTGGTTGCAGGAAGGCAGACACAGACGAAGATAATAAATCCAAAAAAGACAGGTGTAATGGTAATAGAAGCAAACAGATGATCATGCAGCAACACACACTTACTAAGACGGCAAATGGACCAGGAGTGACTGAAAAGGAAGAACTTATATAGGAACACAAACAAGGTAACAAGCAAACATTGAACAGAATGAACTAATAATGAAGGTAACCAAGGAAACAGATGAGTGGCAGGAATCTAAACAAAGAAACGTGACAAATGAAAACAAACTGAATGTCCATGATAACTGAAACTGAACAGAAATGACTGTGACAATATGTCAGTTGAAAACTACATTATATTTCACAGTCACTGCACCATTTCATACAATTAGGCATCAAATACCTCAAAATAAATGAGTTCTCTAATGATACTGAACACAATTTAGGGGTCATTAATAGTATTTAATGGAAAATGCTCTGGTAATTATGTGAAGATGTTTGGTGTTAGGAAATAATATACTTTAAAAGAATATACTCAAGTATCAACTGTATGTAATGTTTTTGGATACTTAATTGCATAGTAATTGCAATTAAATGAAAATGTACTGTCTTTTCCGTGTTCATGTTATTCTGAGTTCATTGTTAAAAATAAAGCCTGAAACTACTGCACTTGGATCCTGTTCCTTCTTACTCTGCAACAACCGTGTGACAGAATAACAGACCCTAAAATATGGATCTAGCAGCAGCGGAGCTTCTCCTCCTCTCCCAGGGGGATCTGTCCCTTGAGGCCCACACACAGAGGTATTTGGATTTGGTTCCCTTCATCCACTATGATGATACCAGCCTCTGACAGGTCTCGGGGGAGCTTCCAGGATTATGTGGAGTGGGTGCTTGTCCACAATGGATCCCCCTTTACCATTGTGGAGAGTGAGGAGAAAGACTGGGAATTAGCCAAGATTGCCGCCACGCCTCTTTAGCCAAGATGGTCGCCACACCAGAGTCTCCAATCCCAGAGTCTTCAGAGTGTGCAGTGCTGACCATTGTGTGTTCACACACACTATGTTGTGTGTGTGTGTGGGCAGCACACACATCGGCGGCCGTCCCCCGTCCCAAGTCCAGAGAGGACCCCGTCTCCCGTCCAGAGTCCAGAGAGGACCCAGTCTCCCGTCCAGTGTCCAGAGAGGACCCCGTCTCCCGTCTATAGTCCAATGATGGCTCCAGCCCCTGACCAGCATCCAACGATGGCTCCAGCCCATGAATCCACTCCAGATTCTGCTCCAGCCCAAAAGCCCACTTCAGTTCACAACCCCATAGCTCCTCCCAAGAATATTTTGGGGGGGTGCTATATGGCCTCGGCCATAGTGGGCGAGCCGAGCTACCGGGGCAAGACCATGGAGGCCGAGCCGCCCTGGTCCCCTGAACTGCCGGCGTCGCCCTGGAGACTCCCTGGTCCACTTAGTTACACCCTCGTCAGCCTCCAGGGCGCCCACCCCAGTTGATGTATTACGGCGCGAGGATGCGCCTACTGGGAGGGTGGGGTACTGTCACGTTTTGAGTTAGTTTTTGAGTTCTGTTCATGTTTGCCTGTTACACCCAGTCTTCCCATGTGTGTTATTGGCTAATATCGCTCACCTGCTGTCTCCTCACCTGCTCACCACCGTGTGCTAATGAGTTCTCCCTTGTTTGATTCAGTAATCCTGGTCACCTGTCTCTTGTTAATTATCTTGTTAGTTCTTTGTTTGATCAGTGTATTTAAGCCCTGTTTCAGTTTGTTCCTTGTCTGTTATCGTTGCGTTTGGATGGCTGTTCCGTGTTCATGTTATTCTGAGTTCATTGTTAAAAATAAAGCCTGAAACTGCTGCACTTGGATCCTGTTCCTTCTTACTCTACAACCAACCTGTGACACTGTCCTATAGTTTAACATTATATTGAATACAATTAGCTGAACTTAAGAACTTTTTTTTTTTGACCAACGTAAGTAGGACTTAAGTACATTTATATGCAATTTCATAATTACTTTCATTGTCTTTGAAATATGAAGTGTACTGCTGAATACACTGACAAGCATTTATGGTAAACTAAAATATAGTTATATTGAAACTTGTAAGATCTGACAAAAGATTATTAAAACATAATGATTTAAAATGTACTTTAAAGTAAAACTTTTAATTTGACAATTAATGCAAAGTGCACTTTTTAAAAGCATACTTAAGAAACATGAAAGTGTATTCTCTTTTAGTATACTTAAGTGGCTTTTTATTTCATTAATACAATGCTGCAAGTGCACTTTTTTTTTATACTTTTAAGATTTGAAGTACACTACAAGTGCACATTCAATACAAATAAGCACACTTCTTTTTCACAAGACCAGTAAACATTATTTATGGACAGTTTATCAGAAACTTTTAAATAATACCAGAAGCTGAAATAGTCACAGAAGCAAGGCTGACAAAATAACTGCTGCTTCCAAAATCTGCAAAGATCTTCTGTGCTGTGCAAACTGAAAGGCATGGTCCAGATGTGGACCGACCTCCTCATGTTTGCTGGAATCTGAAAGTCCTGCCATGACTGGCATCCATCCTAAATGCCATTTTCATCTGGGCCAAGCGGCTTTAGCGCTTAACCCAGGGGGCACCTCCCATCTTTACGCATACACATATACGCACACAACCCTCACAGACTGCAAAAGCTGACCTAATCCACAGATTAAGGCCATAGAGAAATGTTGCAATTTGCTTTTTCATTTCAGCTAAAAATTAAATAAGAATGTAAGAGTCATCTCACTTGATTTTACAGCACAAGACATGGATATGAATTCCTAATAAGCTATGACTATCCTTCTTTGTAACATTTGCTTTATGCTTACTAGTTTGAGATTCTCATTTTCATCAAGGCTTGCCAGAGTTTTAATGGAATTGAACTGAACTGTCCATTTAGCCTCAGGACAACCAAGGACATTTCCTGTGTACTGGGATTATAGAAAGCACTAGGTTCACCAGCAGCTGTACTGGGGTGAAGATTAAAATCGGGGGCTGAAAATGACCATTCCGGTGACGATCATTGACAAAGTGCTCTCTGGATATCATTAAATGATTTTGCATAAGGTGAAATGCCAAAGGACAAGATGGACTTCCAAGAACTGTTTGAATCTCATGATGTCATGATTTGGCTGCAAAGCCTTATAGAGGTTTGGAGGTTTACAAGGACGGTTATTATATTAAGTTTATATAATGATTGATATAATGATAATGGTATGAGGCTGTTTTTCAGGGGTTGAGCTAGGCCCCTTACTTCCAGTGAGGGGAAATTATTAGTTAGTTCACCCAAAAATGAAAATTCTGTCAATAATTACTCATCCTCATGTCGTTCCAAACCCGTAAGACCTTTGTTCATCTTCGGAACACAAATTAAGATATTTTTGATGAAATCCGAGAGCTCTCTGACCCCTCCATAGACAGCAATTTAATTAACACTTTCAAGGCCCAAAAAGATAGTAAAAATAAAATGTTAAAATAGTCCATGTGACTACAATGGTTCAACCTTAATATTATGAAGCGACGATGATACCTTTTGTGTGCAAAATAACAACTTTATTCAACAATTTCGTTCTAGCCAACGTAAACTGCGTAGGAGACTGACACAGGCTAGAATTAAATTGTTGAATAAAGTCGTTATTTTTGTTTGTTTTTGCACACAAAAAGTATTCTCATCGCTTCATAAAATTAAGGTTGAACCACTGGAGTCACATGGACTATTTTAACAATGTTTTTACTACCTTTCTGGACCTTGAAAGTTTTAATTACATTGCTGTCTATGGAGGGGTCAGAGAGCTCTCGGATTTCATCAAAAATATCTTCATTTGTGTTCTGAAGATGAACGAAGGTCTTACGGGTTTGGAACGACATGAGGGTGAGTAATTAATGACAGAATTTTCATTTTTGGGTGAACTATCCCTTTAATACTACAACATATAATGACATTTTGGACAATGCTATGCTTCCAACTTTGTGGGAACAGTTTGGGGAAGGCCCTTTTCTATTCCAGCATGACTGTGCCCCAGAGCACAAAGCAAGGACCATAAAGACATTGTTGGATGAGTTTGGTGTGAAAGAACTTGACTGGCCCGCACAGATCCCTGACCTCAATCCTGTCAAACACCTTTGGGATGAGCCGGAACGGACATTGCGAGCCAGGCCTTCTCATCCAACATTAGTGCCTAACCTCACAAATACTCTACTGGATGAATGGGCAAAATTTTCCACAGAAACACTCCAAAATCTTGTGGAAAGCCTTCCCAGAAGAGTGGCAGCTGTTATAGCTGCAAAGGGGAACCAAATCTATATTAATGTCTATGTATGTACAATGTATAAAAAAAAAAAAGGATTTACATTTTTAAATTTAAAGGGTACATGACACACACAGTTTCTGCCAATCTCATGTTAATCTTGAGTACCTATAGAGTAGTATTGCGTCCTCCATATCTCCAAAGAGTCTTTAGTTTTATCATATTTATAAAAGACAGATACGCTGTACCGATTCTGTCCGAAAACAGCCGAACTTGTGGAGGCGTGCAGTGGGCGAAGCTAAAGAGTCACGAACACACACACACACACACACACACACACACACATACAGTACATCATGGCATTATCCCTGGATAACTTTCGATTCACTATGTTTTTGTGTTGTTTACATTATATGCACTTACGCTCCGATTGCCAACAAAACACAGACATTTGACGCAGTTTCACTCACCGCCTGCGATTTTGACTCATGACCGAGAACAAACAAACACACTTGCACAACTCCGTTGCTGCTCCAAAACAACTAACTGCATCCACTGTTTCCTTAACGCTTACTTGGGAAGCTGAACAAGGTTATCGTTCCCTCACAACCAAAAATACACTTTAGTGACATTGTTGATTTCGTGGTCTAAAAACAAAATGACAGCGCTGCCAACGGCTTCTGTAACCCAAACAAAGCTCGTTGATGGATGCACTCTTGCTCTCACTCTGACTGATGTGCGTACGCGCTCATCCGGGAGAAGTGCCCATACAAGGAATTCCGCCCTTCATGATGTCATACAGGGCCATACTCGAAAAAAAACTCTTTAACACTGTAAATACGTCAGAATGCATGAAATAGCATTAGATCCCCCTTTAATGCCAGTTATTATGTTAATGCTAAAATCTAAATACATTTAAGCACGTTGTGTGAGTTTGAGTTTGCATATGAGTTTGTTGTTAATTCTATGTTACAAAGTCTGTCCAGGTCTTTACAATACAGGTATGATAGTCACTGCAGAACAAATTGACTTCACCTTTTGCTATAACCTCAGTCTGCAACCCTGTTATTGGCACTGCAGCGAGAACTGCTGAGATTTATGAGCAGCCAGGGAAAGAGAGGAGCAACGATTTAAAAGAAAAGACAGAAAGAGAAATTGGGCCTGTCCTGAATGCACCCCTGGAGGACGTCAAGGGCATATTGAATCTTTCATTCCACTCTTGCAGTTACCCTGACCTTAAATTATGTGTTATCTGTTGCAAGGGGAAAAAACCTGCTAAGTGTGCTGTTTAGTTATTGGCAAGGATTTGTGCATGTGTATTTGGGAGATCAGTTCGAAATGTGATTTTCACTCACTGATGCCTGAATCAACATGGCGGCATGTATCCATGTCTTACCCTGACACTTAATTCAATACGATCCATCAATTATTGAACTCATCATGTGAGCTCATACAATTTTCCTGTTTTATTGTTTCCGTAGGCCAGCGACAGCAAGGTCATGGGTTCAGTTTCCAAGCAACATATATGCTAATAAAAAAAAACACATACCTTAAATTTGCTTTAAACATCTTCCAAATGAATTTGGAAGATTTATCTATTGAAGTTTGATGTATCTAATGAATATTAAAGGCTTCTAAACAAGATAAAAAGCTTTGAGATAGGCTCGTCTATACTACACTTAAAAATATTCGTTCTAAAAGGGGGTTTTCATTGCATTTTTTTCTTAATGTGATGAATATTTTAATAATCTGAAGATATTATTATTCCATTAAAGAACCATATTTTTAAGAATGTATGTGTTTGGTTTGGGTCTACAGAAATATTTGACCTCTGTAAATGACCTTTTGACTCGAGCTATTTACATCATTTTCAAAATCAATGATGTTCTCAGAGTCTTGTGAGCCATACAAGCTATACAAAATATAATCTGATATAATTTGATAGCATTAGCATTTTGATAATACAGGCATTTATTGTTTCTAACCTAGACTTTTTATAAATCTAGAAGGCTGGTCACAAATCCTTGCACAATCCTTGTGCATGTGTCCCATTTTCTCAGCCATCTGAGTCACACTCCCGTCCACTCCAATGAAACGCTGCAAATGAGGCCCTGTGACTACTTAAATATGCTGATATGATTTGAATGCTACTGATCCACAATCTGACTTTTGGCTTGATGATGCAGCCTGAATCATGAATGTTTGTTCGTTGGCCAGAGGAAAACTGGCCCCCCGACTGAGCCTGGTTTCTCCCAAGGTTTTTATGTCCATTTCTGATACCTGATGGAGTTTGGTTTCCTTTCCAGTGTCGCTTCTAGTTGGGGACACTTAAAGGGGTCATGAATTGAGAAATCAACTTTCCCTTGAGCTTTTGATATATAAAAGGTCATCTTAATATAAGAATATCCTGTAAGTTTCAGAGCTGAAAACTTCCTTGTTAGTGTATGTGAGTAAAAAATGTTTTTTATGTGTGATAGTACTGCATTGTTACGTTTGATATCTACTGATTATGTACGTGTCTAACTAAACATAACTTACCACGCTGTCACAGGCTGGAGTATCCTTTGTATTTAAGGTGTTGTTGGTTCATTGTCCTGCGCTTCGTGATCAGTCTCGAACATGTATGGGCCAGCGCGTGCGTGTGTGTGTGTGTGTTAGTTATGCACAGTTTGCGGTTATATCCACCGATCGTGTCACAGTTATGTTCAGTTTGTTTTAGTTTTCATGGACATTCAGTTTGTTTTCAATAGTCACATCTTCCTTTGTTCAGTTTTCCCACCACCTTTTAGTTGTCATGGCAATTCATTTGATTATCACAGGTGTTCACCCATTATCTCCCTCATTTACCATGTATTTAAGTTGCTGTCTGTTCACTCTTCAGTTGTCTGGTATTGTTTGTGCGTGGCACACTGTTTCGAATGTCGGCTGTTATTTTTGGAGTTATCTATTAAACTTTGTAGTATATTCTCATCATCTTCGTCTTCATTGAATTAAAACGTTACAGATTGGGCCGGCCAAGTAATAAAAAATAACATTCCAATTAATTGCGGGTGGATGAGAAATAAATCATTGTGTTTGTTTGATAAAGACATTTTGCGAGCCCTGTGGGCGAATCATTCCAGTTGCTGTTTCTCCACATTGGAAGTTTTCAAAACAATTCCTCACGTGTAATGACTGGGGAGCCGAAGCTCATTATAATATGCAAAACTGTTATCCAATCATAGCAGTGGGCTTTTACTTCCAAGTCTTCAATGTGGCACTCCCATAAAAACCGAGCGTTCCAGGAGCTAGGCTCAAAACCAGGGTAGAAAATAGCCTATTACTTATTCATTATGATGTTTTTGAATGTAAAAACCACGCAAACGTCCGTTGACTTCAGACAACAGTATACATTTTTTTTTTAAAAGCCAGTTCATGACCCCTTTAATAATCTGCAATATTACTGATTTGACTGCACTGACACTATTGGATGAGAACTGAACTGAGCTGGATGATGACATCAGAGCAGAGCAGCTTTATAGCTGAATTGAACTCAACACAGTTATTGAACCAAAATGAACCCACAATAAACTGATTTCAGCTGAATAATGACTTTTCCTTTTGTCTTTTTAGAGCTGCTTTACAGCAGAGTTGAATTCTGTTTGCATCATTGATCATTATTTTCCTTTTTATCACTGTAAAGCTGCTTTGAAACAATCTGTAAGATATAAAGTGCTATATAAATAAAGTTGGCTTGACTTTAAATATTTGTACATTTACACACACATTCCTACAGTATAAAGTGTTAAATATGTTGTTTTTTATATACAAAATCAACATCTTTAAATATATACTTTTATTTGTATTTGTCATTTTTAATTCGATTATGTCATTCGCAATGCTTCACGGGATTGTAGTTCGTTCCCTCATTAAAGCCTTTAATTACACAGTCCTGTACCTTTGTCTTTGTCTGATTTTCAAATACTTTTTGCTTCAAATCAAAGTGTGTGGCTTATAGTGTTTTAATTAAGACTTATTAAAAATACATATGGAAAAATGAATGGGAACTAAGGTCCCTGATAAAGTGGGCGGGCACTGTGGCACTCTATAGTGATTACCGGTAATTACAGCCTTTGATTTTTAAAGAAAGAAAGAAAGAAAAAGAAAGAAAGAAATAAAACGTTGGATGTCTTAGAGAAAGACAAACAGTGTATGTGCGTGTGCGCGTCTGTGCACAAGAGAGTTGAGTAATGAACAAAGACTGGTGTTTATAAATAGATCAAGGAAGGAAGGAGTCCTGGCAAATAAATTATGCATTAGGGAGCTGAGGCATATTCAGGATGACAATTATGTCCACATCCCACAAACACCTTAAATGTGTCTCTATGAATTTTAAAATACTTTTTTGTAGTAACCGAAAAAAAAAAGTCCTGAGGTCAAAGACCATTCCTTAAAACAGCAACTAGAAATACTGAAAATTAAGGGACAGCTCCTGCACAGAAATACATCCAGGTTCTTCCTCAGTCATAATATGCAAGTATATACAGTATATAAATAACATACAGCAGCATGAAATACTAAATCATGTAAGACAGAAACCAAAACCATGGACAAAACAGTAAAACATGACAATTAAATTATTTTATTATTATTACTATTATTAATAAATTGTTAAAATTAATTAATTAAAAAAATCCTCAAAGTAATGTTGATTTAAATAACAATGAAGGAGAGAGATTATTCTTGTACCATTCATTATAACTTTTAAAATCTATTAAAATCTTAAATATATTAAAATCTGTCTTTTCGTTTTTGTGGGTGCAAATCAGCTCCCTAGTTCAGTAGTCAGGGCACTGATCAGGGAGTCATTTTAATATTACAACATCAATTTTAGCTCTACTAAAATAAACCTGCAGATATTTTTTTTCTCTCTAAGAACACATTTACACAACTAATGGGTCATATTGTTCAGTCTTGCAATGCTATTGGATGGAAGATTTTGTGAATGGGCCTGTTTACCTGGCCATGAACTCACACAACCTGCAAACTTGACTTGAAGCACATCATCTTGTTTTACTGGACTGGATAAATCAACATTCAAGTAAGTGAAATGCCCAAAATATTTTTTCATGTGATTAGTTATATGTCTGGATCATGCAGATATTAAGGTACCGTTGAATGCTTTAATCATGTTAGATTTTGAGCTTGTAATGTCAATGTTGTAATTTTACAACACTGGGTAAAAGGGGTAGCAAAATTTGCCTGTGCACCTTGCACATTACATGGATGAATTTTACTTCTCACCTGTTCCATGTGAAATAAATACTAATAGAAACATTATGTTTTTGATCATTCACAAGTTTTAAATGTCTTTGTTACAGTTTTGAGTTTTAATCAAAACTTCATTATTATTAAATGATAAGTTCAAGTTGAATTAAGAAATAAATTATTTCTTTGAGAATTTGAAAGTATTTGTGTAGCAATATTTGAAACTATCTGCATCTTATGAATTTATAAAACATACTTAACTGGTCCTGTTTTTTTTTCTGGGCTTTGCTTGTTTGCCCAAACATCTGCTTCCTGCATGAGGGACAGGTGATAATGTTCTGGAAAGTGGGGGCTATAAATTATATTAGCATGATAGTAGAGGGCACAATAAGCTAGCCAGACAGTATTATGTGATTTTGTGGAATGTGTGAATTCTTTACAATGTGTAAGTATCATTGGGATTTGGAAAATAACCAGTGTTCTTTCCATTTCAGAATGCCATCAGCCAGGAAAGACTGTATTATCTACAAAGTGTATGATGTCATTGATGGTGTCCAAAATGGGAACAGTGATTTTTAAATGGATTCTGATACAAGTTAAGAAGATGAATGTTGAGATGCCTGTGAACTGGAAAAGTAAAAAAAAAAACAACCCATTGACCACCCATCTGATGATTATGTGGACATCATGCTAACAAAATCAAGTCACTCAAGAACACAAACCATGCCCTGTGACAGGTATCGCTGGCTGATAAAGGATTTTATCAGTCCCAACACTGATTTTTCAGGTCAGGATATTACCAATGATGCCATCTCCCTTCATACACCACTAGAGTATTTCCAAAAGTTGTGTCAGAAGATATGAACAAAATAGGTGACGCTGCAGACACTGTGGTAAAGACTACACCAACACACTTTGCAGCAAGTGCAATGTACGCCTCTGCTTCTCAGAGGACAAGAACTGCCTTTGGGACTATCATAACTGAATATGACTATGAACATAGCTAAATTACATAAATGCCAAAGTTTTCATTCAGTTCATCAGGTTTTGTAAATATAATCTGAACATATTTTTTTATAATAAATTATTTTTCATAAAACATGTCAAATTATTAATATTGTGTGATTATTAGTGTATATGTACGCTACTAATATAATCATTACACCCTGCAAATGAACTCAAGATGTTCTCTACATTTGTTCAGACAGTGAGTGAAATCACTGAAATTCTGCTACCCAACAGGCCCAACATTGCAATATTACAACATTCCCCTAAAAACGTACTAAAATGTCAAAAATGTAAAAAGCCATTTATTTCTGCATTAGAGGCCTCCTACAACAACATGTAAAAGGTGGAAACATTTTTTACAGTTTTTTTTCTATATTTGGGTCTATCAGGGTTAAGGGCTGTCTCAGTCGCAAAATTATACCAGTGCACTGAAACGTTCGCTCCCTAAAAAGTCCCTCAATGCACTGTAAAAACCAGGGTGCATCGATGCTCAGTATGTTCTCTTAATGGAATTTCTGAAGCATGAAACAAATCACGTGAGGAAACTCACACAATGATACGCGATAGCTGTTTTTTCTAAAATACAAACCATTATTTATTTATATTTCAGCATAAACATACATCACTAGATATGTAACGAACATAATCTAGTTTACATTTATACAGTGGGGAGAACAAGTATTTGATACACTGCTGATTTTGCAGGTTTGCCCCACTTACAAAGCATGTAGAAGTCTGTAATTTTTA
This sequence comes from Coreius guichenoti, assembly GCA_039654105.1. Classification (NCBI taxonomy): domain Eukaryota; kingdom Metazoa; phylum Chordata; class Actinopteri; order Cypriniformes; family Gobionidae; genus Coreius; species Coreius guichenoti. Next base: position 12,457,369 of record CM077186.1, on the reverse strand, counting down.
TCATAGGTACTCTTCAACTTTGAGTGACAGAATCTAAAACAAAAATCCAGAAAATCACATTGTATGATTTTTAAGTAATTAATTTGCATTTTATTGCATGACATAAGTATTTGATACATCGAAAAGCAGAACTTAATATTTGGTACAGAAACCTTTGTTTGCAATTACAGAGATCATACATTTCCTGTAGTTCTTGACCAGGTTTGCACACACTGCAGCAGGGATTTTGGCCCACTCCTCCATACAGACCTTCTCCAGATCCTTCAGGTTTCGGGGCTGTCGCTGGGCAATACGGAATTTCAGCTCCCTCCAAAGATTTTCTATTGGGTTCAGGTCTGGAGACTGGCTAGGCCACTCCAGGACCTTGAGATGCTTCTTATGGAGCCACTCCTTAGTTGCCCTGGCTGTGTGTTTCGGGTCGTTGTCATGCTGGAAGACCCAGCCACGACCCATCTTCAATGCTCTTACTGAGGGAAGGAGGTTGTTGGCCAAGATCTCGCGATACATGGCCCCATCCATCCTCCCCTCAATACGGTGCAGTCGTCCTGTCCCCTTTGCAGAAAAGCATCCCCAAAGAATGATGTTTCCACCTCCATGCTTCACGGTTGGGATGGTGTTCTTGGGGTTGTACTCATCCTTCTTCTTCCTCCAAACACGGCGAGTGGAGTTTAGACCAAAAAGCTCTATTTTTGTCTCATCAGACCACATGGCCTTCTCCCATTCCTCCTCTGGAACATCCAGATGGTCATTGGCAAACTTCAGACGGGCCTGGACATGCACTGGCTTGAGCAGGGGGACCTTGCGTGCGCTGCAGGATTTTAATCCATGACGGCGTAGTGTGTTAGTAATGGTTTTCTTTGAGACTGTGGTCAAAGCTCTCTTCAGGTCATTGACCAGGTCCTGCCCTGTAGTTCTGGGCTGATCCCTCACCTTCCTCATGATCATTGATGCCCCACGAGGTGAGATCTTGCATGGTGCCCCAGACCGAGGGAGATTGACCGTCATCTTGAACTTCTTCCATTTTCTAATAATTGCGCCAACAGTTGTTGCCTTCTCACCAAGCTGCTTGCCTATTGTCCTGTAGCCCATCCCAGCCTTGTGCAGGTCTACAATTTTATCCCTGATGTCCTTACACAGCTCTCTGGTCTTGGCCATTGTGGAGAGGTTGGAGTCTGTTTGATTGAGTGTGTGGACAGGTGTCTTTTATACAGGTAACGAGTTCAAACAGGTGCAGTTAATACAGGTAATGAGTGGAGAACAGGAGGGCTTCTTAAAGAAAAACTAACAGGTCTGTGAGACCCGGAATTCTTACTGGTTGGTAGGTGATCAAATACTTATGTCATGCAATAAAATGCAAATTAATTATTTAAAAATCATACAATGTGATTTTCTGGATTTTTGTTTTAGATTCCGTCTCTCACAGTTGAAGTGTACCTATGATAAAAATTACAGACCTCTACATGCTTTGTAAGTAGGAAAACCTGAAAAATCGGCAGTGTATCAAATACTTGTTCTCCCCACTATAATTTGTTTAAAAAAGTGAAAGTGCCATGTGAAGGCCAAGTATGGTAATCCATACTCGGAATGTGTCCTCTGCATTTAACCCATCCAAGTTAGTGCACACACATTAGGAGCAGTGAATAGTGAATACACACTGCAAAACGTGGACACACACACCCGGAGCAGTGGGCAGCCATTTTGCTGTGGCGCCCAGGGAGTGATTGGGGGTTAGGTGCCTTGCTGTGTATTCACTTGCATTTTGGTTTATTTATTAAAATCTTTGTAAAAATCTTAGTAAATATATCATGACTAACACACCAGCAAGCGTGACAGAATAACTGACCTAGACAGAGATAAAGAAAGGATAATGGACTGTATTTGCTAGAACAGAAGCACCCTGGAGGAGTATGTGGAGGAGTTACTTGTACTATACAAGCTGATGATGCAAGCTGGGATGATGAGGCCCTCAAATACATCGGGATAGACGACATTCTTGGCCTGATGCTGCTAGTGAAGGAGGGTTTGATTTACTGATTGAGTTCATCAATTACACCTTGTGTGTATGCGGCTCCTCCTTCACCATAGGAGACGTCGAGCAAAACTATAGTGGGGAGAACAAGTATTTGATACACTGCCGATTTTGCAGGTTTTCCTACTTACAAAGCATGTAGAGATCTGTCATTTTTATCATAGGTACACTTCAACTGTGAGAGACGGAATCTAAAATCACATTGTATGATTTTAAATAATTAATTTTGCATTTTATTGCATGACATAAGTATTTGATCACCTACCAACCAATAAGAATTCCGGCTCTCACAGACCTGTTAGTTTTTCTTTAAGAAGCCCTCCTGTTCTCCACTCATTACCTGTATTAACTGCACCTGTTTGAACTCGTTACCTGTATAAAAGACACCTGTCCACACACTTAATCAAACAGACTCCAACCTCTCCACAATGGCCAAGACCAGAGAGCTGTGTAAGGACATCAGGGATAAAATTGTAGACCTGCACAAGGCTGGGATGGGCTACAGGACCATAGGCAAGGAGCTTGGTGAGAAGGCAACAACTGTTGGCGCAATTATTAGAAAATGGAAGAAGTTCATGATGACGGTCAATCTCCCTCGGTCTGGGGCACCATGCAAGATCTCACCTCGTGGGGCATCAGTGATCATGAGGAAGGTGAGGGATCAGCCCAGAACTACACGGCAGGACCTGGTCAATGACCTGAAGAGACCTGTGGGACCACAGTCTCAAAGAAAACCATTAGTAACACACTACGCCGTCATGGATTAAAATCCTGCAGCGCACGCAAGGTCCCCCTGCTCAAGCCAGCGCATGTCCAGGCCCGTCTGAAGTTTGCCAATGACCATCTGGATGATCCAAAGGAGGAATGGGAGAAGGTCATGTGGTCTGATGAGACAAAAATAGAGCTTTTTGGTCTAAACTCCACTCGCCGTGTTTGGAGGAAGAAGAAGGATGAGTACAACCCCAAAATCATTCTTTGGGGATGCTTTTCTGCAAAGGGGACAGGACGAATGCACCGTATTGAGGGGAGGATGGATGAGGCCATGTATCGCGAGATCTTGGCCAACAACCTCCTTCCCTCAGTAAGAGCATTGAAGATGGGTCGTGGCTGGGTCTTCCAGCATGACAACGACCCGAAACACACAGCCAGGGCAACTAAGGAGTGGCTCCGTAAGAAGCATCTCAAGGTCCTGGAGTGGCCTAACCAGTCTCCAGACCTGAACCCAATAGAAAATCTTTGGAGGGAGCTGAAAGTCCGTATTGCCCAGCGACAGCCCCGAAACCTGAAGGATCTGGAGAAGGTCTGTATGGAGGAGTGGGCCAAAATCCCTGCTGCAGTGTGTGCAAATCTGGTCAAGAACTACAGGAAACGTATGATCTCTGTAATTGCAAACAAAGGTTTCTGTACCAAATATTAAGTTCTGCTTTTCTGATGTATCAAATACTTATGTCATGCAATAAAATGCAAATTAATTACTTAAAAATCATACAATGTGATTTTCTGGATTTTTGTTTTAGATTCCGTCACTCACATTTGAAGAGTACCTATGATAAAAATTACATTCTACGTGCTTTGTAAGTGGGCAATCCTGCAAAATCGGCAGTGTATCAAATACTTGTTCTCCCCACTGTACCTCCAGCAGCCATCTCTCTGCACGATCCAGTCCAGAAGTCTAATCATCTCAGCCCGGAGTGCCCCGCGACGGCAGATATAACACCCACCATAAAAACAGAGACAACGTCCGTGCCCGCCACGAAAACAGAGCCTGAGCCAGCGCCTGCCACAGACCACGCACTAGAGCCCATGGAACAGTCCACCCCAGAGCCAGATGAGGATCACTAGCTCATTGATTTTTGGATGACGGAGCCGGGCTTCTCCACCACCAGCTTTGCCTTGTGAGGCGGATCCCCTGGCTGCACCTTGGGCCTCCAGGCCGATGACTCCACCTCGGCCTGTCAGCCCATCGGCGTCGCCTTGGATCTACGCTTCCTCGGCTCCACCATGGTCCGTCATCCCTCAGGCTCCACTGGGCTAACTTGATCCTCCAGTGTTGCCCCTGGCTCCACCATGGTCCCACAAGACAGTAGCTACGCCTTGGCCTTCCAGTCTAGCGATGTTGTCATCCTTTCAGCTACACCTGGGAACTCTTACATGACCTCTTACAGCTGCACCTCTTCTGCCGGCCCCCAGGATCCACCCGACCTGCGAGGGGCGATGGGAGTATGTGGCAAGCAGGATGAGGCCGAAGGCCGTGAGAACGGGGCGAGTCGAGTGACGTGATTGATAATGAACGTCACCTGCGTGCCGCACCGGTCTTGAGTTTCTCACGGAGGAGCTTTGGAAGCATAAAAGGAGGGGCAATGACAATGAAGGATGAGCGAGGACCAGGCCTGGACTATTTTACGTTGTGTTTTGTTTATGTGTGTGCGGCAGTTGTCTGTGAGGGGCTGCCGCTTTTACTTTCGTTTTGTTGTTTGTGTTGAAACATTCGCCGGTTCCGGTCTCCCTCTTCCCCGATCCTTTAACATTGTTACACTAAGAAACAGTCATGGAAGTTTACTTCAAGCACACTTCAGTGGCCTTTTATTTCATTAACATTATATTATCTGAAAATACATTTTTTTTTAAATATACTTTTAAGACATTAAGTACACTTCAAATGAATACTCAATTCTATTAAGTGCACTTCTTTTTTTACAAGGCATGTCCTGCGGTTATGCATGCAGTTTTATAAGCTCAATAATTAAGAAACAACACAGAATATATACTCCTAAAAATCAATTTGCCACCCTGCAGGTTTAGCTTATTTTAAATAAAATAGTGAAGGCAAAAAAAGTGATTGAAATGGTTAAAAAAAAGCACCTAAAGATACTTTCTCTTACACTCTTTCTTTCTCTTTTTCTAGTAATTTAGTAATTTTAAGGGTCAGATCATGAAGAATTAGGATACGGACCCCTTTTTTCAGTATGTGAGCTGTGAGTGTAGACTCAGTCTTCCTCTCTACTGCAGTCACGTTGATCATGAATATTGCATGTGAACAATGCATGCCTCATTTGTAAATTTTTTATGTCATTACCACAAAGGCTGGGAGTCTTTGCAGATCCTGTAATTCATATGAATTGCACATATGTTCACGTATATCAAGCAACCTTGTAATGACCCTGTAAAGATTATAACCATTGCATCACTGCAGAAAATCCCACTGACTGTGTGTGTGTGTATGTGTGTGTGTGTGTTAGAATAGTGACGGTAAAAAGATGCTTGCTCACTCTCGCCAGCCCAAACAGCTCCTAGCAAATGTTCATTATTCAGTAACAACTTTATAAATTACCATTTATAAAGCAAAACATCACAACTAAAGCTATTTAATGTATGTTGTGATTCAGCTGTGTTCAGACTGGCATAATCACATAAATAAATTAACACCCTCAATCACAATGGGTGGCAAGAACTTATAAATAAAGCAAGTAAAATCTATAGGAACACTCTTTAATTAGTGGCCATAAATATTCACTTTACAAGCTGCAAAACATAAGGGCTGAGGGCAGATTCACTAAAGAGTCGTTAACACTGACCATGATTTGCAGCTGAATGGACATCCATCTTGCCAAAATGTGGTTTAATAAACAATTTGGTCCGCCCTTTGATTTGAGTGCATCCATTGGCTCAAATAAGCTACAGATCAGGAAATTAAACATTTCTCATTATGTGTTTTTTTTAGCTTGTGTTTTGCAAGCTAGCTACTTCCGCGTACTAGCTTAGCATACTGAAAGCAAAGTATGCTAGCTTAACCTACTCTTGTGAAAAAGAACTACACTTCAGCATACTGTTAACTTTAATATCAAATAGCTCTCTACAGTTATAATGAAATACTTTACATCTATAAGATATATGATCTGTATGTGTGTATGCACTGAAAATGAATGACAAAGACTTGATTGAAATACTGTGCTGTGCTAATTTAGTGCATTTAGCAGGATTTTGAGCTTAAATACTACGTGTTGCAAAGTGATGCAACTGTTTATTGAATTCATCTCATAGTAGTGGGAAAACTGTTGATGTAGCATTCATCCAAAAGCCCTGCATCTCTGTCAGATTCCCCTCACTCAGTAAGAATGAATGAACAGGTCCCAGCACATGTGTATAAAGGTGAACTGCATCCATCATCTGGAACTGCTGCAGTGCAAGAAGACACATTAGTTACCGTGGCAGTGACCAGTTCAGGCCTGTCACAGGCACTAATGCCTGCAAAATTATACCATCCGCATCACTGATGAACACATGGTAGAGCGGTTACTAGAAGGCATTCGGTAACAGAGCATGGGCTTTACTTTGAATGGGTGGGAGTGGTGGGGGGCATTTCAAAAGGTAGCTACCGCAGCCTCAGGGCCTACACGGTCGAGCTGAGGAGGACTGACTTCCCCTCAAGCCATGCAGATCTTTAATGGAGGACACCGCCAGGGGCCTTTTACATGAATCATTTATGACCCATGAACACTGCACCACGTCTTCACACCTCTCCGCATGCACAAACATACACATCTTGCAATTAAGGCTACAGCAATTCTTACACAGTGTTAACACAATTCATTTTCTTGAGCTTTGTATATTGTGCTTATTGTGTTTATTTGCAGTTTTATGATATAAACTTTCACTGCCCACCCAACTTGTGACACATGAACTGGACTTCAAAAACTCTAAAACATGAATTTACTGGATGCTTTGGAGAATTTGACTGGATTTTGCTTTTTTTTTTAGTTAAAAATTATACATAAAGTATACTCTACCATTCAAAAGTTTGGGGAGATTTCTTATGTTTTTAAAATAAGTGTCTTGTGCTCACCGAATTAAATTGTTTATTTGGTCAAAAATACAGTAAAAACAGTAATATAACATTGTAAAAAATTATTACAATTTCAATTAACTGTTTTCTATTTTAATATATATTTAAAAATTTAATTCATTTATGTGATGGCAAAGCTGAATTTTCAGCATCAATACAATTCAGTGTCACATGATCCTTCAGAAATCATATAATATGATGATTTGCTGCTCACGTTATTATTATCAATGTTGAAAACAGTTGTCCTCATTATTATATTTGTAGAAACAGTGATACATTTTTTCAGGATTCTTTGATTAATAGAAAGTTCAAAATATTAGCATTTGTGACAAATGTGCAGTGGGTGAGATAAATTTACAGGTAACTGCTCTTAAAATTTTGTAGTCATGCACTCATACTGTACCTCTAGATGGAGGTGGAAAAGTTGGAAAAATGTTTTCATGACACTGGTCTTTAATAAGTCAGGCTTTCAAATTAATTTCATGCACTGAAGCTTACAGCATTGCACTGGGAGTTCAGCATGAGACTTCTGCCAAAATGAGGAAAATTAAAGGGGCCATGAACTGAGAATTCTAATTTTACTTGAACTTTTGACATATAAGAGGTCATCGTACTATAAGTTTCAGAACTAAAAACTTCCTTGTTAGTCAGCTTTTATTGTAACCAAGCCCAGAGAACAACTCGTTGTGGAATGTGCCTATAGGTGAAAGACCGCCTCTGCAGAAGAAAATCAACGCTAACTTCATCATTGCAACTTTGGCCCCGCCCACTGGCATGTTAGTGAGATGACGAGGAGAGAAGAGCGATACAGGATCACTGGACTAAAAATAACATTACCTTCCAAAGGATCCTAATGCTAGGAATGTGGTTATTTATTTTCAACATTGTGAATGTCTCAGCTGAACATTATTTGTTTGTTCGGTACATTTCACTGTGGATTCTTTGGTAAATCAGTCACAATTTTGGCGCAGGCTTTGCAAACAGACTTTTACGATATGGACTCGACAGTAATGCCACAACATGTAAGTAACTGTGTTAATTCTAATGCCTGATCTGTGACCAGTGATTTCTGATATGTAATGATTCATATGCAGTCAGATGTTCTTTGTCTATGTGTAAATCAAACCAGTGACCAAACAGTCAACTTTACATTGTTTCTCTTAGTAGGATGAAAATAATCTGTGACTTAAACTGTGATTAAACTATATATAGAAAGCGACCAAAGAACGCTCCCTTTAGAATCACTGGAGCTGTCAATCAAACAGCGCGAGTTTATCAGTGACTGAGTTCTGGACTCGTGCCAAAACTCCCGTTATAATCAACGAATCTCTTATTCGCATAGTGCTTGCACTGTTAGTTATGATGTAAGCATTCGTGAGAGTACAGAAATCGAGTTGCAATGACGAGATCGCTCAACATGTCTGTGATCGGCTACAATGCTCATTGCTGCAAACTTTCATGCCACAATCTAAGGCTACATTCAGACTGTCAGTCCAAATTCGATTTTTGTGCATATGAAATTCGATCAGATTTAGCAAGTGTGAACTGCTAAAAATCACATGAAATGCGATTTATACAAATAAGTTTCAAGCTACATTCATATGTGGCTTGAAACCTATTCAAAACACATTTCTGGAAATCCGTTTCAGTCTGACCGCTCTGATCGGATTTTTGCGTGGTTTATATGACTTTCTCACGCCACGTAAAACGTAAACGTCAGACGTTGTTATAGGAAACATGCTGAAACTTGCTGCAGAAACAAGGTTGTATTGTTGCAAAGTGCCGGTCGAGCGGAAATGACAGCACAGAGTAAAACTGCTCATACCAGCCTCCTACTTTTCTGCCGCTGCCTAAGAAGACGCAGTAGTCCAGCACGCGGTGGCTACACAATGTCATGTTGTAAAGAAGACAAGATCTGCATTGCAAATCCCTCTATGTTGCAGTTGTTGTTGCTGTTTTTGGCGTATGCCTACCAACTCAACATCATTGCCATAGAAACCAATGCAGATATTCCAGAAAACCAAAGCGTGGCGTGGACACACAAATCCGATCTGAACGGTTGCGATACACAGTGTGGACATCAATAATTTTAGACCAGATTCCAATCGGTTACACAAATAATCGGATTTGGACTGACAGTGTGAACATAGCCTAAATATAATGCCATAGACCATTAGATCAAAATATAATGCTATAATCAACACTTTTATGATTAGTTAACCTTGAGACTGTAATAGTAAAAATGTGCTAAACGTTTTCAGAGTTCCACATGTAATAATTAGCTATTTCATATGCAAAAATGTTAGCCAATAACAGCATTGGGCATTTACACTGAAGTCTAACAGCAGACACGCCCCTTCAAACAGAGGCTAAAATTAGGGTAGGAAAATGCATTTTATCTATAAATTTTGACAATTTTTAATGTAAAAATCATACTAACATTATAAGTGCACCCCAGGAAACATTATAAAACTATAAAACAATGCACTTCATGACCCCTTTAATAGAGGATATGATTGAAAGCTTAAAGCAACTATCTTAAACATCACTGATCTTTATGTCTGGAGTAAAAAAAAAAAGCTACAGAATAACGTTGTTGTCTTACTATCCCTCACACACATCTGGTATGGATGGCTGTCCAGCCGACATGAATTATTTGTGACTCAAGAGCACCAATCCAAACAGCACAGGGCACAAAACCTGATCTCTTCTTTGCTTTAGGCCATTTGATTTGACTCTCTCCCTCTCCCTCCCTCCATTTTTTTTTTTTTTTACAAAATCATTTAAGCAGTTTTGGGAAAAACAAGGGGAAAAACATAAATGTTGTAATCCATTTTGTCCAGCAATCCTCTCAGCACCACAAACATAATCTGCTGGATGGATGAGAGGGTGTGTGTATATCTGTTTACCTCACTGTGCCTCTCTTATTCCTGTTGGAAACATCAGTATTGTTAGTCACTAACATGTGTTATTGGATGCTTATGTGCTGGTGCTCCTACTAGAATCCTAAAAGTATATATTTTTTTAAACGGTACTTGCAGATAATATAATATTAATTAAATAAAAGGCCACTTAAGTGTACTTAAAGAGAGCACACTTTCATGACTATTTTTCTTTTAAAAAAAGTGCACTTTGCATTTGTCAAATTAAAAGTTTTACTTTAAAGTGCATTTTAAATCATGTTTTATAATCATTATGCTTTATGCTATCATGCTTTAAGTACACTTTAAGTACACTGATTATAACTTAGATATTACATTTGAAATAAATATATTTTAAACGTACCAAACTGCATATTCATCATTACAAATGTGCAAAACAAATATATTTAATTACATGACATACACGCTTCAATAGAAATAGCACAAAGTATATTTAGTTTATCTATCTTTTTATCTATCTATCTATCTAAAATGTTTTACATTTTGAGATAAGACTCTGTCAAACCAACATAAAGTGTGTCTTTCAGATGTTTTAATCTAGTTAATGAAAGATTAGATTCTTACCTGATTCTGCCATTAGTTTTCCGTTATCGGGATCTTCTTATTGATTTATTTATTTATTTTTGTCAGATGCAAAAAGGTCTGTGTATATCCATGATGAAAGTATCCGTGCGCCACAAGAACATAGTTACGGTACCCGACACAGATCAAAATAAACGAGGAAAAGCGTTGTGGGAAAAAATAATACTGCAATCCCAAACATCCTATCCGGTTAGATTTATGAGTTAGCCGAATTCTGAAAAGCAGCAATTTTCCGAATCACGAATAAACAGTAAAACAAATCCATTTGTTCGTGAATTGGGCTGTGCACTGTGTTTTTGACTCACCAAAAAGAATCAGAATCGTTTGTTAATGAAGCTGACTACATTGGGCTCCATTGTGAAAAAGAAGTAAACTAGACATACTTTTAAAAAGAATACTTAGCCTATCCGGCAGTTATTTGGCAGCACTTTAACCTCCTATGAACTGGCGTCCACATACGTGGACATCACATTTTTGGTTGTGTACTTAATTCTGTGTAACTCTAACCTGTTGTACACAAACGTGGACGCTTACACTGCCATCTGGTGGTGTCAGAAGAGAAAAACACATAGAAATTTCAAGATGGCGGAGAACACATCTGAAAAGTCAGGACATTGGCATGCAATGATTGCACCAGCTGCTCATGCCACGCAGCGCGGGTATAAATGAGGCACAGGTGCTTGCATCAAATCAGCTTTTTGCTTCGGAGCGGAGTGGTGGATGGTTCGTCCTGAAATCACTCTCTACAAAGCAGTGGAACTGACTGAGCCTGCCTTTTTGGAAGTGGATCTCTTCAGTCGGTGTTGGTGTGACGGCACAGCAGCGGGTTGCATGGTATTCGTACTATCTCTCTTTTTTGTTTGTGAGAGCAAACACAAAGGCTGTTCTCACAGCTGGTTCGGTGCGCTAGGTGGAGAGCGCTAAAAAGCCGTTCTTACGGCTGGTAGGAGAGCGCCTTTGTGTGTGAGAGAGCGTGCACGTCAGGCAGCACTACTTCCCTGACTGTGTTGCTGAGATCGTTCCCCTTGCGTGCTTCAGCACCAAGGAGAGCGTCCTTCTAAAAAAGCTACACAGATAGAGCTTGCGTCTTTTTCAAGATGACATTCTATCTATGTGTTTCTGGATGCGGTGGTTATCGGTTATCACCGAGGGATGGTCACCATGGATGATTGGTGGATGATTCATGTTCTCACTGCGGGAACATGGCCATCTCGGAGTTGCGCTCGAGACTCCATCTCGCAAGGGGTGGAGTCCCCACGCCTCTGCCTAGATCTAACCCTCCACAGAGGGTTACTTCTGGCAGTATCGCGGGTGATTTGAGGATTACGGTGAGCACGCTTCCCCTAGGGAACCAACCTCCGGGGAACCCTCACTCCTTCCGCACTTCACAGCCAGTAGAGCTGCTGTCAGAACAGCACACCCACAAGGTGTGCACCATCCGTATCCTTCGGGACTCCTCTCGACGACCAGATGTCCATCGCTGCATCGGAGGGAGGGTCAGAAGTCTCTGGAGATGACGTGTTGGCGCAGGGGGCTCCTTCAGGAAGATCCGCTGTGCCCGATACGGATCCGGAGATGATGGCCATGCTTTCCCGGGCCGCTGAGAGAGTCGGGCTCATGTGGAACCCTCCCTCGTGTCCCGAACCCTCGAGGCTGAACAATTGGTTTCTCTGGGTGGCCCGTGCTGGTTCTCAGCGCCCCACCCCAGTTCCTTTCTTTCCGGAGGTGCACGAGGAGCTCACTAGGTCATGGACGTCACCTTTTACTGCCAGAAACCAACCTGGTGGCTCCTCCTCCCTCACCACCCTCAATGGCGGAGCTGCAAAGGGTTACACACAGGTTCCTCCCGTGAAACGGGCCGTTGCTATGCAACTGTGCCCTAACTCCACCTCTAGGGGGAACCCGTGTCTCCCCTCCAGGGCCTGTAGGTACTCGTCTGATCTGATCGGAAAGGACTATCAGGCTTGTGGGGATGCTGCCTCCACCTTACATGCTATGGCGTTGTTGCAGGTTCATCAGGCCCAGGCACTGGGCACGAACTGAGGACTGCGACGGATCTCACGCTTCGTGCGGCGAAGGTCACGGCGTGGTCAGTGGGTCGTGCAATGTCCACTATGGTGGTCCAGGAACGCCATTCTCTGGCTGTGTCTGGCCGACATGAGGGAAACTGACAAAGTCAGGTTTCTTAATTCCCCCGTGTCCCAGACCAGCCTTTTCGACGGCGCGGTCCAGAACTTTGCCCAGCAGTTCTCGGCCGCACAGAAGCAGACTGAGGTGATCAGTCACATCCTGCCCTGGCGGTCAGCTGCTGTCTCCACCCCGCCGTCAGCAGCGCCTCAGACTGCTCGTCGCCAAGGGCAGCCGCCTGCGTCTGCCTCCGCTCCCGCGCCAGCGGGCAGCAGTGGACGGCTCGAGGACGCAGCCAGGCCTCCTCACATACCCTCTGCCCACTCGTGGAATCAGGTAAGTGTTGCACAGCACACTCACACCCCGCTGCGGGTCGCCTCCACGAGACAGCCGCCCCAGCCCGGTACCTGCATTCCACCTCGCTGCCCCACGGTGGGTATGCCGGTGGTCCCTTTGGTCCCGCTTGTACGGTCTCTGCAAGCCTGGCTAACGCTCCCCAGTCCGTCTCGCTGGCTCACTCGGACCATCAGGCTCGGCTATGCGATTCAGTTCGCCCAGCGACCCCCCAGGTTCATGGGTGTCCGCTTCACTTCGGTGAACGCCGCAGATGCCCATGTCCTGCGTGCGGAGATCGCAGTCCTACTGGCGAAGGACGCGATAGAGCCGGTCCCTCCAGCCGATATGAAGGCAGCTTTTTACAGCCCGTACTTCATTGTACCCAAGAAAACCGGTCGGTTACGGCCAATCTTAGACCCGCGAGTTCTGAATCGGAGCCTTCACAAGCTACCGTTCAAGATGCTCACGCAGAAACGCATTTTCGAATGCATCCGTCCCCGAGATTGGTTTGTAGCGATCGACCTGAAGGACGCATACTTTCATGTCTCGATTCTTCCTCGACACAGGCCATTTCTGCGCTTTGCGTTTGAGGGTCGAGCATATCAGTACAAATTCTTGCCCTTCGGGCTGTCCCTGTCCCCCTGTGTCTTCACGAAAGTCACGGAGGGGGTCCTTGTGCCCATGAGAGAACAGGGCGTTCGCATTCTCAACTATCTCGATGACTGGCTCATTCTAGCACAGTCCAGGGATCAGTTGTGCGAACACAGGGACCTGGTGCTCAGACATCTCAGCCAGTTGGGTCTTCGGGTCAACTGGGAAAAGAGCAAACTCGCCCCCGTGCAGAGGATCTCTTTTCTCGGTATGGAGTTGGATTCGGTCGAACAGATGGCACGCCTCACAGAAGAGCGTGTCCAGTCGATGCTGAACTGCCTGAAAATAACACCGCTCGGTCGGCTTCACGGCCGAGTCCCGAGATGGGCGTGGCAGCGCGGCACTCACTGGGTGAGTATCACACCGGCCTGTTGCCAAACCTTCAGCCTGTGGTCAGACCCCTTGTTTCTTCGGACCGGAGTGCCCTTGGAACAGGTGTCCAGGCATGCTGTGGTTTTCACGGATGCCTCTGGAGTCAGAAGTGTCTGAGGTCGCTTTGGGCCATTCATGTCCCCGGTGTGCTCAACCGTGTGGCCGACGAGTTATCACGAGCTGCGCTCCCGGGAGAATGGCAACTCCACCCCCAGGTGGTCCAGCTGATCTGGAGACAGTTCGGGGAGGCGCAGGTCGACCTGTTTGCCTCCCCAGAAACGTCCCACTGCTGGTGGTTTTATTCGCTGACTGAGGGTACACTTGGCATGGATGCACTCGTGCACAGCTGGCCCCAGGGCCTGCGCAAATATGCGTTTCCCCCAGTGAGCCTACTTGCACAAACCCTGTTGTTACAAACTCCCCTGTCTAGGGTAGAGGAGAAGGAACAGATTATAAAATAATAATAATAAAAATAATAAATAAAATACGCTGAATGCATTAAACATCTTCAGAGCCCCTGTCTCCCGTCCCAGCACTGATTTAACACCAGAACCATAAATCAAGCAAAAATATTTATTTAAGGAACATAGGAAAAACAGTAACAAAGAACAAAGATCTTATTTAGGAGAGGGCAAATGCCAAAATAACAAACAAAACCAATCTAACTATTTTTAGCAAACTAAACTTATACACAAAATAACGATACAAACAAACAACATAACTCTAAACCTAACTTCCTCTCTCAACATAAACAGAAGAAAAAGATATACAAAATAAATGGCACCCAACTCCCTACAGCTTCCTTAAATTAAACTATAAAATATTCAAGAAATAATGAAACAAAATAAACGTAACTTGCACTCAGGGGTTAAAAGAAAAAGAAAAGAATCTTTCTACAATCGAGACAACATCTCTTTATCACTAATCTTAAACACCAGTGAGATATCTTACATTGTATACGAAAAAACAATGGAAAAACAGAGCTTGCGTCTGCAACAGGAGACAGGGATTCTTCGCAAGAGAGACGGAGGGGAAACCTCCCGCCTCTCCCGCACTGCAGAACTGGTTGGCTTTTATAGCTGACCACATGGTCGCAAGAGCGAATCAGCAACGGGAGACACTCGGGGCGCTGATTAACAAGGTGTCGCTACTCATCCTAGGAGAGCAGAGAAAAATATAGAAAGACACAACAGGCATACACACCTTTACAAGAATACGTACAATGATGTAACACTGTGCAGAGTCAGGGAGGACGAGGAGCAGGTCCTGTTGGTGGCGCCATACTGGCCCAACCGGACTTGGTTCCCAGAGCTCATGCTCCTTGCGACAGCCCCTCCCTGGCAGATTCCTCTGAGGAAGGACCTTCTGACTCAGAGATAGGGCACCTTGTGGGACCCGCGTCCCGCGTCCAGTGTGAGCCCGTGTGAGCCTGTCAGGGCACTGGAAGGGGGCAGAGGCCATGGCGCTTTGGTAGGGATTCCTATTTGTCAGTCTCCGACGTGGCGTCGGAAGTGACCGACTGAATGGGAACGTCTCGGTTACGTATGTAATCCTCGTTCCCTGAAGGAGGGAACGGAGACGCCACGTCTCGTCGCCATGTCCTCTGTACCCTGCCAGTTCACCTACTCGGCTCCTCAGCAAAAAAGCTGATTTGATGCAAGCACCTGTGCTTCATTTATACTCACTCTGCGTGGCATGAGCAGCTGGTGCAATCATTGCATGCCAATGTCCATTGGCTTGTTTAGTTACACTCGAAGTAGATTGGCTCCTGCTAGCGAGATTCCTATTCGTCGGTCTCCGACGTGGCGTCTCCGCTCCGATGATTTACTATGCCGCTAAACTTGAGGTCCAAATATGTGGACAATGGGACTTAGCTTCGTTGAAAATGTAAAAATGTTAGCAAAAAATGTAATTGTGAAAACGTAGTTTGGGAAGAATTTGTTAGAAAACATTAAATTTACAATAGTTTACAACAGAATAAACTGACATTGCATGTGTGATAAATAACTTTACATTGATTTTTATTTTATTTTTCTCATGATATAATTTCCAGAGCATATTCCTGGTACTGGACTTAGTACTGGAGTCAATTCATTATTTTCCTCAAAATTCTACAAACAATACCCCATAGTGACAACGTGAAAGAAGTTTGTTTGAAATCTTTGCAAATTTATTAAAAATAAAAAACGAAAAAAATCAATGCAGCATTGAAGGTCCCAATGAGCACAGTGGCCTCCATCATCTGTAAATGGAAGAACTTTTGAACCACCAGGACTCTTCCTAGAGCTGAGCGATCAGGGGAGAAGGGCCTTAGTCAGGGAGGTGACCAAGAACCTGATGGTCACTCTGACAGAGCTCCAGCGTTTCTCTGTGGAGAGAGGAGAACCTTCCAGAAGAACAACCATCTCTGCAACACTCCACCAATCAAGCCTGTATGGTAGAGTGGCCAGACGGAAGCCACTCCTCAGTAAAAGGCACATGACAGCCCATCTAGAGTTTGCCACCTGAAGGACTCTCAGACCATGAGAAACAAAATTCTCTGGTCTGATGAAACAAAGATTGAACTCTTTGGCCTGAATGGCAAGCGTCATGTCTGGAGGAAACCAGGCAAGGCTCATCACCTGGCCAATACCATCCCTATAGTGAAGCATGGTGGTGACAGCATCATGCTGTGGGGATGTTTTTCAGCGGCAGGAACTGGGAGACTAGTCAGGATCGAGTGAAAGATGAATGCAGCAATGTACAGAGACATCCTTGATGAAAACCTGCTCCAGAGCGCTCTGGACCTCAGACTGGGGCGAAGGTTCATCTTCCAACAGGACAACGACCCTAAGCACACAGCCAAGATAACAAAGGAGTGGCTACGGGACAACTCTGTGAATGTCCTTGAGTGTCCCAGCCAGAGCCCAGACTTGAACCCATTTGAACATCTCTGGAGAGATCTGAAAATGGCTGTGCAGCGATGCTCCCCATCCAACCTGATGGAGCTTGAGAGGTCCTGCAAAGAAGAATGGGAGAAACTTCCCAAAAGTAGGTGTGCCAAGCTTGTAGCATCATACTCAAAAAGACTTGAGGCTGTAATTGGTGCCAAAGGTGCTTCAACAAAGTATTGAGCAAAGGCTGTGAATACTTAACACTTACGTGATTTTTTTCGTTTTTTATTTTTAATAAATTTGCAAAGATGTCAAACAAATTTCTTTCACGTTGTCATTATGGGGTATTGTTTGTAGAATTTTGAGGAAAATAATGAATTTAATCCTTGATTGTGGACATCATTTTTTTCAAAAAGAGCTTCATGTTCAAAGATACAGTAATATTTGGTTATTATATTTATTGGTTCCTCCTAACCCCAAATAGCTAGAAGAAATCTAAAATGCAAGCTAAACCAAAGCTCGGGTCTTAGGAGGTTAAACATATTTCAAAGACAGAAGTAAATTATGAAATTATATAGCCTAAAATGTAGCCTATTAAGTCCTAAGTGGGTTTGAAAAAAAGCATTCTTTAATGCATATAATATCAATTTAAACTACGTAGGCCTGTAATACATTATCATTAGGCTAATTGAGAATAACATGCAATTAAGTGTTCGAAAACATGCATTCTATTTGCCCTAAAGTATTCTTGTAAAGTAGGCTACTGTAGCCTCCTTAAGTATAGGCTACTCTTTTAAAGGTGCAGTGTGTAGTATTTATGAGGATTTATTGACAGAATATAATATACAATACATTATACACTCACCTAAAGGATTATTAGGAACACCATACTAATACTGTGTTTGACCCCCTTTCGCCTTCAGAACTGCCTTAATTCTACGTGGCATTGATTCAACAAGGTGCTGAAAGCATTCTTTAGAAATGTTGGCCCATATTGATAGGATAGCATCTTGCAGTTGATGGAGATTTGTGGGATGCACATCCAGGGCACGAAGCTCCCGTTCCACCACATCCCAAAGATGCTCTATTGGGTTGAGATCTGGTGACTGTGGGGGCCATTTTAGTACAGTGAACTCATTGTCATGTTCAAGAAACCAATTTGAAATGATTCGAGCTTTGTGACATGGTGCATTATCCTGCTGGAAGTAGCCATCAGAGGATGGGTACATGGTGGTCATAAAGGGATGGACATGGTCAGAAACAATGCTCAGGTAGGCCGTGGCATTTAAACGATGCCCAATTGGCACTAAGGGGCCTAAAGTGTGCCAAGAAAACATCCCCCACACCATTACACCACCACCACCAGCCTGCACAGTGGTAACAACGCATGATGGATCCATGTTCTCATTCTGTTTACGCCAAATTCTGACTCTACCATCTGAATGTCTCAACAGAAATCGAGACTCATCAGACCAGGCAACATTTTTCCAGTCTTCAACTGTCCAATTTTGGTGAGCTCGTGCAAATTGTAGCCTCTTTTTCCTATTTGTAGTGGAGATGAGTGGTACCCGGTGGGGTCTTCTGCTGTTGTAGCCCATCCGCCTCAAGGTTGTGCGTGTTGTGGCTCCACAAATGCTTTGCTGCATACCTCGGTTGTAACGAGTGGTTATTTCAGTCAAAGTTGCTCTTCTATCAGCTTGAATCAGTCGGCCCATTCTCCTCTGACCTCTAGCATCAACAAGGCATTTTCGCCCACAGGACTGCCGCATACTGGATGTTTTTCCCTTTTCACACCATTCTTTGTAAACTCTAGAAATGGTTGTGCGTGAAAATCCCAGTAACTGAGCAGATTGTGAAATACTCAGACCGGCCAGTCTGGCACCAACAACCATGCCACGCTCAAAATTGCTTAAATCACCTTTCTTTCCCATTCTGACATTCAGTTTGGAGTTCAGGAGATTGTCTTGACCAGGACCACACCCCTAAATGCATTGAAGCAACTGCCATGTGATTGGTTGATTAGATAATTGCATTAATGAGAAATTGAACAGGTGTTCCTAATAATCCTTTAGGTGAGTGTATATGCAATATAATATACATAATTATGTTTTCAGTGGTGTATAAAGACCTTACATAATGAACCGTTATGTTTTTATTACCTTAGAATGAGCCATTTCTATCTACATACATCGCGGGTCCCCTTACAGTGAAGTCACCATTTTGCACCGTCATGTTTCTACAGTAGCCCTAAACAGACAAACTGCTCTACGCTAGCTACTCTCTGCTGTCTCAGACGACGACATCTTTGTCCTGTGTCAGCCACCGTATCGTCTATGTGCTTCGAAAGGGAGGGGTGAGCGCTGGGCGGTTGCAATTCGCAACCTCACCGCTAGATGTCACTAAAATTTACACAGTGCACCTTTAAAAGTATGCTAGTATATTTATTTTTTACAAAGGCGTGATTGGTCAGTCTTCACTGCCCCACAGATTTATTTTAAGATTCAAGCAGCATGATTTTACGCATTTGAAATCGGTAGAGCTAATATATGTATAGAGCTAATACTGTATTAGCTCTTAGGGGCAGTTGTTGGTAGCTGGATGTATAGGGTAACTAATGGCGTGATAGAATTTTCGAATAAAAATATAAGGAGCATAATTTTGTAGTAGACCTAAGTGTATTTGGGTAGGCCTATTGTAAGTGCGTATGCCATGCAGCTATGCAGCAGCATCCACGAGGACAGCGAGTGTCCCAGAGGAACTATCACTGAATGGAATTCCCCCGCGCACAACCCCATTTTAGCGTGCATGGGGTCATTTAGCGCATCAGCTGACCGGTGGAGTGCTGCTCGAGCTGAGGAAATCTGCAGCGCATCCGCACATGCACAGAATACCAATCAGCTCTAGTCACAAACTCTCTCTCTCTCTCTCTCTCTCTCTCTGTAGCTATGGGTGAAAGTGACTCCAGAGAATCTCCTGGAAAACATACTAGATGTTGTCACAGTGAGAAACTACCATTACAATAAATTGCGTAAATACTGTATATAGGCCTGTTATTACACAGCCTATATAGTAATATATATATATATATATATATATATATATATAATTTTTTTCATATTATAACATTGGAATCCTTGGCTCAAGACAAAAATATATATATATATTTTCAGTACAGTATACAGTATACAGCCCTACAGTATATAATGACCCGTGACAACTTACCCCATATAATTTATTGGTCAGTGAAATCGATCTTTTTCTTGGGAAATAACATCTGCAAACAGTTGGCTATGTGTCTATATAAATAGGTGTGTCTCCAACAATTCTTTTACAGGATGCATTATAGCCTTGAAGTTATGAGCCTTGATATCTTGATACTTGTTGATATGACATATAGTGTGTACTGGGCCTCAGTGTGTGAGAACATTCAAATCCTCCACTGCCTGGTTGTCTGTTCCATTATCCTCTTTGTGTGCTGAGCCCTTTGATCACCCTCTAGCCATAATCATATAATACTTTCAAAGGATGCCACCTGCTGGCTAATGTTCTGAATGATGACCCGTGATGACAATTCATTTAATTCAGAAAATCTCGACTCATTAATTGATCAAAATCATGTGGATTCAATTAAATCAAATGCTGTGAGAGATATGCAAATATCTGTATGCAAATAGTTTTTGCTAATGCATTCAATGGACATTTTCGCAGTGTTAGTGTGTAGTTTTCAGATTTAAAGAAAGAGCTTGACTGGATTTCATTTCACCTGCTGGCTTGATTTTGGCCAAGCATCGGTGCATATCCCACAGGCAAAACAAAACCTTGATCTTTTTTCGTAGTCAGGAATATCTGATGACGTGGATTACAAGGGAAACCATTCCAAGAGTCAATGTTTCAGGCTAAGCTTCTTAGGGAGACACAGAGGGCCGGTGCCAGAAATGATCTTTTCTGATAGATTAGTGCCCGCGGCAAAACTGGACTTGATAGACTTGATAACAGATGCACACGTGGCTGTTGGAGGAAGGATGACTTTTTCTTGAACCCAGAATACAGTATATAGACCTAAGCATATAACGGAGAAAGTATTGATAAGATGGTCAAAAATGCAGAAATGTTTTGAGAATGCCTACAAATTGCTTACTTGTCTCTACATATTAAGTGGGATGGCAACTTTAGTGACCAAGAGTTGCCAGTTTATATATTTCTTCTGTTTGAAGTGGTTTTATTGCATGTAGTATAAGCATTTAATTTCTATTCACAAAAACTACAGGTAACACTTTATTTTAGGGTTCAATTCTCACTCTTAACTAGTTGCTTATTAGTATGCATATTACTAGGATATTGGCTGTTTATTAGTATTTATAAAGCACATATTAATGCCTTATTCTGCATGAATTTATTCTACACCCCTTAATCCTACCCAATACCTAAACTTAAACGCTACAAAAACTACCTTATTAACTATTAATAAACAGTAAATTGGGAGTTTGTTGAGGCAAAAGTCATAGTTAATAGTGAATATGTGTTCCCCATACTAAAGTGTTACCAAACACTCACAGAAAAAAAAGGTACAAAAGCTGTCAGTGGGGCGGTACCCTTTCAATGTTGTGCTTTAAAGTTTTATGGGGATTTTCCATAGACGTAATGGTTTTTATACTGTACAAACGGTATATTCTATCCCTCTACACCAACCCTACCCCTAAACCCACCCATCACAGAAAACTTTCTGCATTTTTACATTTTCAAAAACATCACTTAGTATGATTTATAAGCTGTTTTCCTCATGGGGACCAAAAAATGTCCCCACACGGAAAAGGATTTCAGATATTGCCATCTTTGTGGGGACATTTTGTCCTCATAACGTAGGGTTTACCTGGACCACACACACACACACACACACACACACACACACACACACACACACACACACACACACGCACACACACATTAGGTTTTATGGGGACATTCCATAGACATAATGATTTTTATATTATACAAACTGCATATTCTACCCCCCCCCCCCCAACCCTAACCATCACAGAAAACATTCTGCATTTTTACATTCACTTGAATCACTTAGTATGATTTATAAGCACCCTCCCACACACACACACACGCACACGCACGCACACATGATCAGAATATATATTTTTTAAATATTACAGAGTTTTTGAATGAAAGATGCAATGGGAAACTTATTTAGGGTAAAGTCAAATAGTAATTTAAAAATATCATTGTTGATAAATCCAAAGGTATAATTATGATATAGAAAAAAGTCAGCATTAAATTTAAGCAGATATTGGAATATAAACATTTATTGTGGGAATATACAAGCAAAGGTTCAATCTATCCCAACATTCTGTAAAAATACCATTGTTGGCTGACTATATTTTATCTTCTTTAATAGCTACCTCCAAAAGGGCTTTTCATCAATATCTTTTACTGTACATCAGAGCTGTCAGTTGCAGTTGCCTCCTTTAATGAGGAAAAATGTTCCAGTAGCGACAGCCAGCAGCCCCAGAGACAGACCCACTCCACAGAACACTTCTGGACCAACACTGCGCATGGCAACGTCCACTTCTGAAACACACAAGCACAGGTTCATGACTTTTTGATGTCATATATATGTCACAGAATATGGCCTAAGACTGAAATCCATAGAATCTGCACGAAAACAGTGCCTCCTCACCCCATGTTTTCGTTTCAAAATTGTTCTTGTGGTAAACATAGCAGCTGTAAATGTCTCCCTCTGCAGGCATGAACTTCAGAGTGGAGAAAATTTTAAAGGTGCCATCACTCTTCCAGTCAATTTGATTTATATTCTCTGCTACATTCAGATTGCCAGGACAGGTGGAGGGCACATGTCCAGTCACATGACAGATGAGAGTGTTCTCAACATCCAGTCTTGCTAGGCAAATTTGCTCTGAATTAAAATTTGGAATTTAACAGAGAAAACTTTAAATCTTGATATTGTGAAAAAGATCTTCCCTTGTGAAAAAGAAGTGTGCTTAATTGTATTGAATGCACATTTGTGGTGTACTGTAGATCTTAAAAGTATATTTTAAAAAATACCTATAGATAATATCAATGAAATACATAGCACACTTAAGTACACTTTTAAAAAGCACACTTGTCAAATGTCAAATGAAAAGTTTTACCTTAAAGTAATTTTTTTTTTTTTTTGTAATGGAATCCACATGTACCGGATGTGGCCCGGATCTGGGCCGAAACTATGTTGCTGTCTGGGGTGTACTTATTTTGATCTGTTGACAACCTACTAAAGCACATTTTCGTTCTACTTAAGTGGGTCACAAATACTATTAAGTTTAGCTAATTGCATTTAATATAAATTTAAAATATAGCCTAGTACATTTTTACTTAAGTGTCTGAAAACAAGTTCACACTTAAGTATAGGCCTATTCTTTTAAAGTTGGCCTAAATTATTTCCGTAATAGGCCTACTAGTGTAGCCTACTTGCATTAGCCTCTACTGTCGCTATTCCAGAGTCGACTAGTCTTCAGTTCAGTTTTCCACATATTATAAATGAATTTAAACCATCGAAAACTTTGGCGTAAAAGCATAAACAAAAAATCGGGCAGATAAACCATGTTTAGCAAAGAGGAAGCTTAAAACAAAGCATGGATTTAATTTTTTTGGTATTCAGTTGATTGTTTTTTTCTGAGTCTTTTCTCTCTTTCTCAGTGTATATTTTTTCATTCGTATTTATTGGCATAAATCTTATAGCAGCTCTTTAGTTTTATTGTTAATTCACATCTTGTCATTTGTCTATTCGCCAACTTTATTCTATATTGTATAAGTTTCGTTAGGTTTGGTTTAGTCAAGAGGTGGATAAAAAAGATTTCTTTCTCTCTCGCTCACGTGACTAATCAGAGCTTCACAAACACAAGCGCGAGCGCGCTCATGTACTCAAGCGCTCTCATCGTAACGGGAGGGGTTTGTTCTCAATAACTTTTAACTCGTAACCTCAGATTAACTACAGATACAGACTTTTAAGAGAATAATGTCTCATTTCTGTCGTGTTTTAAATAGAGTTTGTTCTCTTTATACAGACTTGTAGATTGATTTTATCTCAAACTCTTGAAGAAAATGATTCACTTTGTTTTGTTCTGTTGCTCCTTGTGTCTGGTTGGTGAGTTATAAAGGTGTTTCATGACTTCCGTTTTAGTACAGAGTAATAATGACTGTTTTATCCAATTAGAAGATTTACATTTAATCTTGTTCTCCAGGTGTGTTTGGTGCAGAAGGAGTAAAGTCAGTGTCAGTGATGGAGGGAGATTCAGTCACTCTAAACACTGATAGTGAAATACTGAGAGGTGAAGACATAGAGTGGAGGTTTGGAGATAAAGGTACTCTCATAGCTAGAACCAGGAGAGTGATCAGTGTCCTGTCTACATATGATGAGGGTTTTGTTGAGAGATTCAGAGACAGACTGCAGCTGGATCATCAGACTGGATCTCTCACCATCACAAACACCAGCACAAACACCAGCACTGAACACACTGGACTTTATAAACTAAGTGTCATGCTGGGTGATAAGGAGTCAACCAAGATATTCAATGTTACTGTTCATGGCGAGTGTGTTACAGTGCAATTTCTCCTGTCCTTGGCTTTTAATATTATGTTCTGTGACATTTGATTTGTTTGCTCATATTTTCCAGCTCCTCTTCCCATTCCTGTCATCACCAGTGACTCTCCACAATGTTCTTCATCATCTGAAAGATCATCAAGCTCTTGTGTGTTACTGTGTTCAGTGCTGAATGTGACACATATGACTCTCTCTTGGTACAGAGGAAACAGTTTACTCTCCTCTATCAGTACCTCCGATCTTATCACCACCCTCTCTCTACCCCTAGAGGTGAAATATCAGGATAACAACACCTACAGCTGTGTGGTGAACAATCTCATCAGAAACCAGACTTGAAATCTCATCATTACTGATCTATGTCAGCCGTGTTCATAATTATTTAATCATGTACATCCCTATTTTGTGTGATTAAAATCAGACCTGTGCTTACATTGTAAAAACCCAGGACTTTCCCAACAACCTCATCATCTTAAAAGCACAAAGACACAGACTGAAAAAAGCCATGTCCTATGAATACTTGAACCTTTTTTAGACCCCTGGAACAAAAGAGGCTCTCAGTCGACATCTGGAACCCACCCCACTGAATCCCCCCTTGTCCAACATACATTACAACACACTTGAGGAATGTTACATAAAGAACTGGTCTGTTTAAAAAAACAGTATGTAAAATTAAGTGAAAAAAGCACTTAATAAGCTACTCGATCAAAAGAGTAAGCACAACTACAAGCAATGTATACTTAGAATACTTAATTATTCTTAAGTATATCTCGATCAAAAGATTGAGTAGAAGTATAGGCCAAATATACTTAAGTGTAATTTTAAGTATAAAGTAGACAAAGTATACTTTCTTATTTTTTGTTTAAAAGAAGTATACTAATAATATCACGCTTGAATAAACTTTTTTTTGTAAGGGAAACAAGGCTACTCCACAGCTACTTGCCAAATTGCAGGTGGTCTTACCATCCATGGCCTTATAAGGAATGTTTTTGTTTGTTGGTGTACAGAATGTCTGTTACAGAATGCAGTGTCTACTTTGTTTGCCATGAACCACTGACATAAGTGAAGTATCGCAATATTTTTCCTCATCATTAGGGGTGTAAATCGGACGATTCATCACGATTCGATACAATATCGATTCTCATAGCCAGCGATACGATATTTTCCGATACCTCAAAAAGTTCTGCGATACGATTACGATACGATTCGGGGGTACAGTTGTGGTCAGAATTATTGGCACCCCTGGTAAATATGATCAAATATGGCTGTAAAAATAAATCTGCATTGTTTATCCTTTTGATCTTTTGCTAAAAAAAATCACAAAAATCTAACCTTTCATTGAAGGTTCATTCAGGCTTCTGTGCTAAAATGTGTAATGTCAAAAAACTGATAAACAAGGGGGGGATAAATTATATTTAAATACTATAAAATTAAAAGACATTTCTTTTAAACGTATAGTGCAGATTTTTAATGAAGCAACAACATATTATAGGTAGGACAGAACAAGATATGCTATTAATATTCTTTCATTGTGCAAAAGTATTAAAATATGAATGGCTCCAATACAGAGCAGCACAAAGCACTTATGCGCATCCCGTGGGCAGAATGATGCTCTTGAAGCAACACAGAGTCACAGCACGCAGCACTCCTATGCAGCAGTTTATTGAGCATTTTCTTTTAACAGTTTTAAAATTTCAGCTACTGTGTGTGAAGAACACATATGTGCCTCTTAAATATATAAATAGCCTACAGGTATTGATTTTTAACGCGTTGCATCAATGCATCGTATCGTTAGACTTTAGATCGATGTATTGATCTATATCTATGTATTGTTACACCCCTACTCATAATACTGTATTCATATTTTCACACCAAGAATCAATATTTATTTTTATTTTTTGCACTTTAATTTCACTTCAATATTTTAATAACCGCTCAGAGCAAGTCTTTAAAGGTGACCTATTATGCACATTTTTACAAGATGTAATTTAGTTTATATACATCATTTATAAATCCATGTTGTAAATACCCATTTCTGACTACAGTCAAGAACAGGCTATTTTCATGCATGTACCTTTAAATGCAAATGAGCTGCTGCATGCCGCCCCCTCTCCACACAGTTCCTGCCTCAATCGGATTCTCTTCCAAATACTAACAAGACATCTGCTTGGTTGTGATTATCATCTATATTGCGATCACTCTCACGGATAGCATAGTTCTTCTTTCATCATTAAAGTTTATTATTTCCACGCGTTTTAAAGCTATATTAGTTTAAACTTATAATGAATTGTTTTCTGAGCACACTTATCTGAAGCACACACACACACACACACACAGACAACTGACTGTCAGATGTCAAGTCTCGTGAGTAACTTCTCTTTCACATTTTTTGTTGTGTTTAAACTGTCAAATACACACAAGGGTCTTGTTCACCATTGTCGCTTGTGAAAACAAAATAGTGGCGCCGTGGGTGGAAACGTACAGATTAAAGGGTGGTAATATTATAATAAGATCCCATTCCTACGTGAGAAGGAGAGAGAAATCTTTGCGGCTCTTTTTTTGACATGCTTGCAGAGAAAGGCTTACCAAAACAAAGTTACTGGGTTGTCCTTTTTCACGTTTTCTGGGTTGGTAGATGCACCAGGGACCCAATTTTAGCACTTAAACCCAGAAAAAGTCAGATTTTCATGATATGTCCCCTTTAAAGTCTTTTATATATATCATAGTTTTAAGTATCATAATACACTAAACATAAAGAATCAATATAATATTGCATCGTGACCTAGATATCGATATAATATTGTATCGCCAGCTTGTTTCCCATCTCTAGGTAAGAGCTAATTTAATGTTACTTTAATGTGCTAAATACTTAAGTACTGTTAAAATCGATACTTTAAGACTTTTACTCAAGTGGTATTGGAATTGGTGACTTGTAACTTGTAATGGAGTAATTTTTGCAGTAAGGTATCTCTACTTTTACTCAAGTATGGTTTTCAGGTACTCTTTACACCTCTGAAACACGAGTGTATTAAGCTGCAGTGTGTATGTGGCCATTTGTAAACTTTACGTAATGCTTAAATGGGAGCAATATAACACCAACATTTTAGATATATGAAGCTCAGAAGATTAATAATTTAAATGTTCAGTTTTGTCCAACTTGCAAACACATTTATAGCTTATAAATGCTTCAGTAAATGCTTGTGCAACATTGCACAATCGTTTCCATTTTTTCTACATCAATCAGAAATTAATATTTATTATTGTAGTGGAGGAGACATTAAGATGAACATTTTTGTGTCTTTTTAAACAAACACCATTTTTAATTTTACTTCCAGTGATACAGTGATATTACAGTTCATTACAGTTAACACAACATATAAATTTGGGTTAATGATTTTGTGTCGTCAGCAACTGTAACTATGTCAGTAAAGGTTTTTGTTTTTGTAAATGCCAAGCTGGATTTATGCGTTATATAATAACTGTAATTACATTCCTATGTGACTTTAGTTCACCAGAGTTGGTGTAGAAGCTATTGTAGTAATGAAACTTTGACAGTATGAAGACATGATTTATAAGACAAGCGTCAGTCACCTCAATCAGATCTGTTTCTTTATGATTCTCCAGATGAGTTTGGTGGTGAGACAGATGAAGTGATCACAGTGTCACTGTTTGAGGGAGATTCAGTCACTCTACACACTACTAATGCTGAAATAGAGAGACATGATGAGATACAGTGGAGGTTTGGAGCTGAAGGCATCATCATAGCTAAGATCAACAGAGCAGGCCAAGTTATCACATATTACGATGGTCCTAATGGGAGATTCAGAGACAGACTGCATCTGAACCGTTACACTGGATAGCTGACCATCCCACAAACCAGAACCACAGACACTGGACTTTATACACTACAGGTCATCAGTAATGAGACCTCACACACAAGATTCAGAATTTTTGTCAGCGGTGAGTAGCTCATTTGTAAAAGTAGACATGATTTTATAAACATTTATAGGTTACTTTTATATTTTCCTACCCTAAACCTACCCACTTCTTAACAATATAAAACAAGTAATGTTAACAGGCAAATAAAAGTACAGTCACGGGTATTTATTGCAAAAACTGACCAAAAACAGTATAAAAGTATTAACTCATGCTGCATTCCAAATCTTCTGAAGTCATATGATATCTTTATGTAAAGAACAGAGTTGATCTTCATGTTTTAATCGCTGAAATGATGAACCCGCCACTCCGTGAACGCACACATGCACTCAGTCAAACCTCATTCAAAAGATACACCCGACTCTTTATCATGACGCAATCGGTCACAAGACACACGAGAGCCAATGACATTTTACAATCAAAGCTGACGTAATGACGCAATTGCTCACGAGACATATGAGAGCCGATGACATTTTGCAATGAAAGCTGACGTAATGATGCAATTGGTCACGAGACATACGACAGCCAATGCAATTTCACTATCAAAGCTGACGTAACGCTTCTTCGGGCGGCAATTTTTTGAATGTGTGCATGATCTTCGGCGGATGGAGACTTTGTACTTTTTGAATAAATTGTGCCTGCAGTCGTATTTGCCTGTTATATCCTGTTTTTTATAATACACAAATGGATAGGTTTAGGGATGGGGTTGGGTTACGTGTTCAAACGTGTCTAAATAGCGTAAATAAAAAAATTAAATAAATGTAAATAAAATTATGCTGGCTGATTCAATTGAGAGTCACACTCCAACATTTCATAATGGCAAAATCATAACCCAATATATAATTTTATCAGGACGATAACATTCCCATGCCCAACGCGTCTGTGTATGACGCCAAAGGTTTCTCATTGACGTCAATGGAGTACCCTGCGCATCGAAAAATGGCGCTGAAGGGGTACCCTGTGCGTTAAAAAGTGACGCCGAAGGGTCCTGACTAAGCTCAATATGTGACGAGTTGGGTGTGAGAACGTGTTGTACCTGCAGCTGATTAAAATTACTAAGAGTACGTTTACACGACAACGATGTACTAAAAACAGAAACGTTTTTCTTTGTACAGATGACAACATTATCAAAACAATCCCCGTTCACACGGATCTGCGGAAACAACTAAAAACGCTGTATTATGCATGCAAGGCCAGTAGTTGGTGATGTCACTTACACGCCTGCGCACATACGCATTCTTTTACAGAGCACTTGCGCCAAACGCACATGCCTATAGTCTAAACATGTAATATTCATGTGCATGCCGTCACCATTTCCATAGATTCATGTTTTTGTAGTTTACACGGAGATAATAACGGTATCGTTTTCAAAAACGTACACTTTGAAACCTGTTTTCAAAAGTTTGCATTTTCAGGCACCCAAAATGCTGTTGTCATGTAAATGAACGGCCAAAACGTTTTTAGTTGAATATCGTGTCGTGTAAACGGCCCCTAAGAGTCACTAGTAGCAGTTTTTAGGATTTTAGATTTATTTTTTACAGAAACCTCAAAAAATAGACTGAATACATCAATTTACGATTAGTTATTGTAAAAATATTATTATTATTATAGTGCAGATAAAATTCAGTTGAGATATTTAGGCTGAAGATTCATTAAATTGACCAAGCTCATTGTTTAAAGGTGCAGTGTGTCATAATTATGAGGAACTATTGACAGAAATGCAATATAAAATACATAACTATGTTTTCAGTGGTGTATAAAGACCTTACATAATGAACCGTTATGTTTTTATTACCTTAGAATGAGCCATTTCTATCTACATACACTGCGGGTCCCCTACACAGTGAAATCGCCATTTTGTCATGTTTCTACAGTAGCCCTAAATGGACAAACTGCTCTACAGAGCGCTAACTACTCTCTGCTGTCTCAGACGATGACATCTTTGTCCTTTCCCATCCACCGTAGCTTCTCTATGTGCTTCGAAAGGGAGGAGTGGGCGGTGGACAGTTGCAATTCTCAACTTCACCACTAGATGCCGCTAAAATTTACACAGTGCACCTTTAAGGCATTAAGTTCATGTTTGAACTATTATGTTTTCATTAGTAAAAATCTCTAGAAAGTGATATTGCAAATATATAATAATAAGCACATTGTACAGCACCAGAGCAGAGACATGATTCTGAACTAAATCACCCCAAATAACATAAAACATGATTCACTGCAGATTACTTTGATGTTGCCGTTGGTTTCTCTAATTTATTTTACGTTTTATTTTATTACCACCGTTCTCTTTTTTATGTTCTGTGATTCATCTTGTTTCTTGCTGATTTCATGGGTAGAAACTAAATCAGACCAGTAAATGAAGAGGTTGCCAGCAGCATTAGTGTGCTGACAGAATAACAAGGATTAACACAGTTTTAAACAAAGATTATGAATGAAGTCAGTATGAATGCTTTCACAGTTTACATTGATTTCTTTTGCTACTACACGTCATTTTATATCTACAGTATATATGCTTATAGACCTACATTAATGTCATACATGTAATATGACACGTCCATAATATTATCTTGCATATTTTCTGTTTTGTCTTTCTGTCCCCTGATCAGACCTGAATGTGAATCTGAAAGAGTCACTGTCACAGTCTCTGGTCATGAGGACTCAAAACAGATATGCTGCTCTTCTACAGTGGGCTATATATTAAAGAAAAAAATATAAGAATTTATTTATGATTTTATTTTAAAGGTGCACTATGTAACTTTTCCGTCCACTAGAGGTTGCCCATTCAAAACAAAGGCGTAGCTTGATGACGCCAAGTTTGAGCGCAGAATCTTGGGACATGTGGTCCTCACCTCACAGCCGGTTGAAAAGAATCGGGATAGGACTCGGGCAGAAATCATGTTCATGGATGCGATTATTAACGTTACTGTAGTATGAAGCAGAGCAGGACCGAGTGTTGTGGGAGCTGAGAAAGGCCGCTGGAGCAATTGTTAATAAGATGAACGCAACACACAACTCGCGAGCAGCGGGACTTTTATTATGCCACAGTCGCCGGCGCCATTTCCGCTTTTCCGGTCATGAGTATGAGGTAACGCAGCTCTGTTTATCATATTAGATACATTTGAGTGTGTTGAAAATGATGTTATGACGTTACTCTGTGCGTTTGCTCGGCGGCTGCTATGACACTTGTTGCACACTGCAGTAAGAGTAAAGAGTTTCTGCAAAATAAAACCGGAAACCGAGGGTAACGCAGATATGACGCAATTGACAGGCGACTCCCTCACACGTCCTGGTTCATTGGTTAAAATAGCAATTTTCTCACGATTTACAAATAATTGTAAACATTTGGGATATTGTAAGTACTCAACTGAACAAAATATATAACACTGGCCTAGTGGTTTTTGGATATTTTACTGAAAAAATGTTACGTAGTGCACCTTTAATTTAGTTAAATTTTTGTGCTTATTTTCAATGAAAGACTAAGAGAAGAAATTGCAAAAACTGTATGTAATCTTATTATATGATCATTTCTGCCCTCTAGTGAACAGACAGTGTTTAAAATTTTGATTCTTTATAAAAACATATTTAATCAAAATATTCTAATCAATATTAATTTCAGCCTTTCTAATTAAATATACAATGTATATGAATGAGCATTATGAAATGAATAAAACTGTTTGCATTATTAAAATATTTCTGCTGTACTTGTGTCGATTTATATGAACAATATAACTGACTAAAGTATACAAACAATAATTTGGGTAAATACCAAGAATCAATTCAATCCAAGAGTCCAAACCTCACAGACATCAGGATGAACACTAGTTAGCGTGAACCCATCCCAGTCATTGATTAAATGCTATGCAAATTAAAGACCCCACAAAGTCATCTATATCCTGATTTATACTGAAAGTTTCTGTTGAACATCACATTCTTCATGGGTAATGACGAGTACCCTTTGAATGCAGAGCATGTGTTTTAAAATGAGATATGGAGGAGATCGATATAATGATATGACAAAATGTTAGGCTATATAAAGTATCAAATAACACAAAAAAAAATTGTTATGAGCATTTTGAGT
Source organism: Coreius guichenoti (assembly GCA_039654105.1). Lineage (NCBI taxonomy): Eukaryota > Metazoa > Chordata > Actinopteri > Cypriniformes > Gobionidae > Coreius > Coreius guichenoti. The sequence continues at coordinate 12,424,997 of CM077186.1, read as the reverse complement.
TAGTTTCACACAATATAAGGCCTTAAAATACTTTGCTAGTTTAGCAAGCAAGATTATCCATCTGTGTTAGAGTCATTTACTGTAAAATTGTTGCCATTTTTTACAGTCTAAAGCTAAAGATCTTCATTGTTTACTTTGATAATAATACAGGGTTCCCACACCTTGGTTAACTTCAAATTCAAGGACCTTTCAAGGACTTTCCAGGTCCAATACCCTCAAATTTAAGGACTTAATGTGGGGACACATTTCAAGTGAGAGTAAGGTAAGGTTTTTTTTTGCATTTATTTTTGGCCATATGATCTGATCTGATATTCTATTTGTCGTATTTCTGTTTTGCATAAAAATTGAAGAATATTCAAACATCCTATACTGTACTCTAAAATGATCTGATATTCACTTTTGCATGGATTTTATTGAAAAGAGCTTAGGCTCATGTAACCAGAAGTTTTAAGATATATGAATATGCTTTTAAGTTTTTCTTGCCTCATGGGTTTACATTATCTTAACAAGCAAAGCAATTCAACATTACTTTAAATAAAATATTTGGGCAACAGATTATCACAAATGTTTTATGTTTATTGAACACAATATACAGTCATTAACTGAACATATTTGGGTTCGGTGTAAGCACTGAAAATGTTGAGGTACCATCGTAGTAGTTTTGTGCGCGTGTGAATGTCATGGCAACGCACAACACAAAGAACCTCACGCGGGAACCGCGTGTAACTAACGTAAATCAAGCAAGCTAGTATGCATAGACCACGAAGTGTTGGTGAAATAACACATTAGCAGACCAGAGGGAATAATATGGATTTTTTTTCCAGAAAACTTCTTGCACAAAATAAATTCAAGCACTTTCAAAGACCTGTATCTATGCATGTTTATTTTCAAAAAATTTCCAGGGCCTTGAATTTTTTTTTTCCAGATTCACAAACTTTCAAGGATTTCAAGGACCTGTGGGAACCCTGATAATAATAACATAAAAATTCTTGCATCACATTGCCATGATACTTTGAGTTTCTGATAAATTAGTCAAGTCAAGTCACCTTTATTTATATAGCGCTTTTTACAATGCAGATTGTTTCCAAGCAGCTTCACAATGGTAACAGGAAAGTAATGCAACAGAATTTAATAGAAAGTAAAATAGTTAAATATTTAGTGTCCCCAACTGAGCAAGCCAAAAGCCAAAGGCAACAGGGGCGAAGGTAGCAGAGACATGAGTAGTGATGAATGCATTAGAGTTTTATCTTCTTTATGATTTAGGATGGTGTGGAGGAGAGCTTTGTTACAGAGATGGTAGAAGGCATCCAACAATGTAAGATCTTAACAGTACAAGAAAAGGAATCGTAGTTACTTCCATGCTAGCAGACTGTTTGAACTCAAGTTTTTAAATGTCTAATGCAGTATTTCAAATCAAAGTAACTGAAGAGTATCTCAATGAAAGTAACACTTCCCTTGTTCTGCTCTTCAGCATATCATGTAGAGAAACCACAACAGAACTAAGAGTCAGAAATGTAGACATGAACGTTGACGGTGTGATAGAAACTAAAAAGAGAAACAAATGAACAGATATCAGTGACTGTAACCAAGACCTAAACAACTAGTCTTTATCATAGTTATTCATTGTTGCAGTGTAAACAGACAGTTGATACTAAAAATAAACCATGTAACAAAATGCTTTAAATAGCTGTTTTAAGCTATAGCAAAGACAAGTACAAACCCGATTCCAAAAAAGTTGGGACACTGTACAAATTGTGAATAAAAACAGAATGCAATGATGTGGAAGTTTCAAATTTCAATATTTTATTCAGAATACAACATAGATGACATATCAAATGTTTAAACTGAGAAAATGTATCATTTTAAGGGAAAAATAAGTTGATTTTAAATTTCATGGCATCAACACATCTCAAAAAAGTTGGGACAAGGCTATGTTTACCACTGTGTGGCATCCCCTCTTCTTTTTATAACAGTCTGCAAACATCTGGGGACTGAGGAGACAAGTTGCTCAAGTTTAGGAATAGGAATGGTGTCCCATTCTTGTCTAATACAGGCTTCTAGTTGCTCAACTGTCTTAGGTCTTCTTTGTCGCATCTTCCTCTTTATGATGCGACAAATGTTTTCTATGTGTGAAAGATCTGGACTGCAGGCTGGCCATTTCAGTACCCGGATCCTTCTTCTACGCAGCCATGATGTTGTAATTGATGCAGTATGTGGTCTGGCATTGTCATGTTGGAAAATGCAAGGTCTTCCCTGAAAGAGACGACGTCTGGATGGGAGCATATGTTGTTCTAGAACTTGGATATACCTTTCAGCATTGATGGTGCCTTTCCAGATGTGTAAGCTGCCCATGCCACACGCACTCATGCAACCCCATACCATCAGAGATGCAGGCTTCTGAACTGAGCGCTGATGACAACTTGGGTTGTCCTTGTCCTCTTTAGTACGGATGACATGGCGTCCCAGTTTTCCAAAAAGAACTTCAAATTTTGATTCGTCTGACCACAGAACAGTTTTCCACTTTGCCACAGTCCATTTTAAATGAGCCTTGGCCCAGAGAAAACGCCTGCGCTTCTGGATCATGTTTAGATATGGCTTCTTTTTTGACCTATAGAGTTTTAGCCAGCAACGGCGAATGGCACGGTGGATTGTGTTCACCGACAATGTTTTCTGGAAGTATTCCTGAGCCCATGTTGTGATTTCCATTACAGTAGCATTCCTGTATGTGATGCAGTGCCGTCTAAGGGCCCGAAGATCACGGGCATCCAGTATGGTTTTCCAGCCTTGACCCTTACGCACAGAGATTGTTCCAGATTCTCTGAATCTTTGGATGATATTATGCACTGTAGATGATGATAACTTCCAACTCTTTGCAATTTTTCTCTGAGAAACTCCTTTCTGATATTGCTCCACTATTTTTCGCCGCAGCATTGGGAGAATTGGTGATCCTCTGCCCATCTTGACTTCTGAGAGACACTGCCACTCTGAGAGGCTCTTTTTATACCCAATCATGTTGCCAATTGACCTAATAAGTTGCAAATTGGTCCTCCAGCTGTTCCTTATATGTACATTAAACTTTTCCGGGCCTCTTATTGCCTGTCCCAACTTTTTTGGAATGTGTAGCTCTCATGAAATCCAAAATGAGCCAACATTTGGCATGACATTTCAAAATGTCTCACTTTCAACATGTGATATGTTATCTATATTCTATTGTGAATAAAATATAAGTTTATGAGATTTGTAAATTATTTCATTCCTTTTTTATTCACAATTTGTACAGTGTCCCAACTTTTTTGGAATCGGGTTTGTAAATATGTTAACTGCATTAAATTGCATTATAGTTTTGGGATGCCTGCCTTATCAAAAATCCCTTTTGTAAAAACCTTTGACTCCAATATGTCAACAAAATACATGAATTTTAAACCTGGCTTTATTCAATGTTCAGATTTCTGTTCTGGAAATGTATGCAAATTAGTGCATTTTTAATAATATAATGCCCCATTTGCATATTTCAACATAACATTTGAGAAAACTTGTAATACAATTTTTTTTTGCAATTCTTAATGTAATCAATTAACTAGGGAATAATGGTGATATCTATAAGTTATATTTTTATATTCACCTGCCTTAATCAATCTTCATATTCAAACTTCAGTGAAGACCATAGAAATAATAAAAAGTAGCATAATGTCATTTGAAGCTTAGCGGCTTGGATGTTTATTCTTATTGGTTAGGAAAGAGACTAATCTAGTCTGTGTCACCATTTCAGACATTAAATAGAGATTATATGTTTACCATGTTTTTAAATGAACTCAATAACTTTAAATTACTCACTGACAGTAACGCTGAATCTCTTTTGCCAATAATCTTTACTTGTCCAGAGTCCAGAGTGTTCGTATGTCATGTTTCTGATGGTGAGATCTCCATTTTGATCATTCAGCTGGAGTCTGTTTAAAAATCTCTCATGTAATAAAACCATTGTTTCGTTTCTTTCAGCTATGAGGATGGCCTCAGCTCCAAACGTCCACAATATCAGATCATCTCTGGGTATTTCAGTATCACCAGTGTTCAGAGTGACAGACTGTGTCTCATTCACTGACACTTTCACAGCACCAAACAAATCTGAAGAACAAACAAGAACATTAGCAAAACTATATGGTTCAAAATTAGGGAATAATTATAGATTAACTACTGACAAATTTAGATTATTCCTATAGAAATTTGAGAATAAACTTTCTAAGAAATTTCTATTTATTTTAAACTATCACTGTGTGGTATGGGAACGGTTTAATTATTTGTTTGAAGTCATGTAAAAGGACAGGATGATATAATGTAAATATAAATATTTTATATTACATTAAAATATAAATATTTTAATGTAAAGACCACTCTAATTGTCACTTTTAAAATGAGTCGCTATAATAAAACATTGAAAACTATGTATTAGTGCACATGATTTTCATGAGTTTAAATTTTCGGGGGTTTTTTGTCAAAAAAAGACAATAAACCTGACTTTGTTTACCCAGATATCATTTACACATCTACAGAACAATCATTCTGCTGTTTAAAATGCATGTCCCTGCAGCAATGTAAATTTAGCTCGAGTCCATTTAACCATGATAACTGTCACACTGGGTCTTTCACTAAGCATGCGTACGCACAAATTTGTGCGTGAAATGTGCGTACGAACGATTTTAAGAGCAAATCACAATTTACCAAAGATTTCGTAATTTTTTTTTTTTCTAAATTTACAAAAAAATAATAGGAACAACTGAAACCACATGTACGCAAAAAGAACTTACTCTGTATGGCTTTATAATCGTGTTAAGAAGTTATATTTCATCCTAACATGACTATAATTACATTGAAGTATATTGCATTAATTGTATTATATAATCCATAAATAAAATTATATAATGAAATTATCAAATAATACAATTTAATTTCATCTTAAATACATTCGATCATATACATTTAAAGAGGAAAAGCTACAGCTGTTATAGCTTCAGCTGCGAGGTTTCTCTGAATAACGCAGATATTTGGCTAACGAGAGTCTGTAATCTGGGTCTTTATAAAAGGTGTTTGTTGTGAGAACTGGTGAGAATGGCACACTTGGCATTGCTCGAGGATCCGGGCAAGAGTGCGTCTGCAAACAGCGGCAAATTTGACGAGTGACGAAAGGCTGTAAGGAAAAGTGTGCGGAAAGCCCTTATATGGAGATGGTTTGGGTGTGTTTTATGCAAATGACTAACCTCGTGCACGAATACTCCAAATTCACTAACATCAGAACGAGGTTAAGAACAAATTCATGTGTGTACGAACGTTTTGTGAATCAGGCAGAGATTTTTCGTGAGAAGTTCAGTGCGGACAAATACGAAAGAATCCACGCAATTATTAGTGAATGAGACCCAGTGTCTCATCTTGCTTGTTTCTTAACTGGTGGGTCGCAAGACCATTTTGAGTGGGTTGTAGAGTGTACAGTCAAAGAAACAACAAACTTAATCCCATGTTTTTCTGATGCAAGACTTTTATTAACAAATCCTCTCGCAGATTTGCCCTAGGTGATTGTTTTTTATCAGTGGATCTCAAAGACGCGTATTTTCAAATCCAGATAGCCCACCACAGACCGTTTTTGAGATTTGCGTTTGAAAAGGTGGCTTACCAATATACAGTCCTAGTATTTGGACTGTCCCTAGCTCTGCAAACTTTTACAAAATGTGTGGATGCAGCCATCTCCCTCTGAGACAGATAGGAGTATGCATCCTGAACTACCTCGACGATTGGTTGCTTTTAGTCCAATCAAAGCAAGAACTATGTGCACACAGATCCCTGCTCCTCAGCCACTTGGAAAGTCTGGGGTTCAGGATCAATCTAAGCAAAAGCACATTGGCCCCCAGACAACAAATGGGGTCAGTCTTCGACTCGGCCGAAATGCGGGTCTGGCTTTCGCCGGAACGCTCTCTGAAGATTCAGAGGTTAGAGGTCAGATTCAGAATTGGGGACATCCTTCCCCTCAAGACGTTTCAGAAGCTACTGGGCCTCATGGTAGCAGCCTCCTCAGTAGTTACTTTGGGCCCGTTACATATGTGGCCACTACAACACTGGTTGAAGGCCTGTGTCCCACCACGAGCATGGTGCAAGGGCCGCCTCAATCTCAGGGTGACCCACGGCTGCATCAAAGCCCTGGTCCCCTTGAAATCGACCCATATGTATCAGTTGGCGGTAGAACTGGGTTTCCAGAAGGAAAGAAGTCATGACGGATGCCTCCAAGATGGGCTGGCGCGCCCTATGCAATGGCAGACCAGCTTTTGGCTGCCTGGAAATGATGGCAGTGTTTCAGTCAGAACTCAGGGGGCACCATGTCCTGGTCCGATCGGACAGCATGACAGTGGTAGCCTATATAAATCACCAGATGCTCTGTTTTACTCATGGCATCACTCTGGCAGTACCAGCTGTGGTTCCCAGGGATAGTTCAGCCCCGGATATAGACCCTCTATCTTGTGAGATTGTGTCGATACTCTCATTCCTACAGGGGCTGGTGTACGGCAGATGCACCCTGTCCATGCTCAAGGTATACGTGGAAGCTATTGCAGCAAACCACGCTACTATGGCTGGCCAATCAATTTGGAGAAATGACTTGGTCATCAAGTTTCTCAGAGGGGCCAACCTTCGGCCTCTTTCGCTAAAGACCGTCCTTCTGCTAGTTTTGGCATTGGTCAAGCGAGTTGGCGACTTGCAGGCAATTTCAGTGGACGCATCTTGCCTTGAGTTTGGGCCTAATGACAGTAAAGTCGTCCTTAGACCGAGAAGAGGCTATGTGCCTATGGGGCTTTTCCTTCAGATCACAAGTTATAACGCTCTCTGCCCTCCCTTCCACTGAGGATTAGCAGGTGCCACACCGACTCTGTACGGTTCGGGCCCCTACGGTGTACATTGAGCGCTCTAGCCGCTCAGAGCAGCTATTTGTGTGCTTTGGAGGTTGCTCAAAGGGGCTGCCAGTTATGAAGCCTCTCTCGATGGATAGTGGACACGATAGCGCTGGCCTACAAGTCCTTGGGGAACAGGCTCACTCCACTAGGGGAATGGACTCTTGGGCTTGGTCTAATGGAATGTCCATTGCGGACATCTGTTCGGCAGCCGGCTGGTCCTCGCTGTCCAACATTGCCAGGTTTTACAACCTAGACGTCCCTGCTCTTCAAACATGGATATTGTCTGCCTAACCAGTCCCCAACCTCTGGGGTTTTTCTGGCGGTATCATGCCTCACAGGCTTCGGCCCCTAGACCCAAGCCCGTCTTACTGGATGTACTTTAAAGGTCTCCCTACCACTTATGTAGTGTGCTATGGGACCCTTGTCACCAAGCGACCCCGGGCTACAGGCTCGCAGGACGGCCTTCAGTTCTGTGCTAGAAGCATGGTGCTACTGAATTGCATTCCCCATACGCAACAGTAACTGATGCAATGTAACAAATCGTATCGAAAGGGAACATTTCAGTTACTAACGTAACCTTGGTTCCTTGAGATAACGGGAACGAGCATTGCATAGCTTGCTGTGCTACTACGCTTACACAAGAGTCGACGCTACTGCTCCTCAGTCGAAAGATTTAGTTACACTTTATTTTAAGGTGTCGTTGTTACATTGTAATTATATATTTAAAGTACGGAGTAATAATAATTAACTACATGTACTTATAGGGTTACGGTAGGATTAGGTTTTGGTTGAGGGTTAGTTACATGTAATTATGCATAATTTACTGTTATTACTATGGTAAATACATGTAACATATGTAACAAGGACACTGTAAAATAGTGTTTCAAAAGAAGATTCTACAAAAGATTCTAACGACATTCAGCGTGACTTAAATAGGCAGTCGGCTCCGCCCATTTTGGCGGGCTGAAATGCCATTTGTCTGTGCAGGTGCAAAGATGTGAACCAAACAGGCTTCAGTATTCTAAGAAAAACAGAGTTTTACCCATACACAATTGCTCGTTCCCGTTATCTCAGGGAACCAAGGTTACGTTAGTAACCAAAAAATTATGTTGTCAATTAGTAAGTCATGAAATAACCAAAAAGTACCAATAAATTACGTAACTGGTACGCCGTGTTAGCTGGGAATGATTTGCATGTAGGTATCCATAGGTTTCATTAACAGTTCATGTTAGTATGGTGTATTTACTGTGGTTTCCATAACCCCAAAATGCCACATTATTTATTTTTTTTACTTTGTGCTATTTTGTATACTTTTAAATGACTGTGGTGGCTAATACCAACTTACTAACATTATTATATCAACAAAAACTAGCTTGGGACTACTATTTAATAGCCTTACATTATACTGTTTATTCATCAGTATTAGTCATATTCTTACAATTTATGTGATATATAGGAATTAGGTCAAATTCCTAATAAAAATTGGCTCACATCTTAATGAACAGGGAAAAGGTGGCTCCTGTGGCCAAACCAGTTGAAAACCACTGTGCTATACCATCTGAGGAAAAAGTGAGTTTGGCTGGTCATATGATATTAATATGTCAGTGCCCATGAGGGATGACCCGTATGATGTAGAATAAAACTTTTAGTAAAAGCTTTATCAGGCTGCTGACTGGGGTTTCATGAGTGTTTTTATATGACTTCGTTTTCTTAGATGGAAAACTTGAGAAATTAAGAAAACTTGGAGAAATTAGAAAATAAATTACTGAGTGCACCATTAAATGCTATCTTGGGATTAGAAGGTGGCACACAGAGAAGCAGGACATCAGTAAAATAATTTTTTTTTTCTTCAGAATTTCCTTTTGGATAGATCTGAAAGGGAGTCATGTCATATTTCACCTTATTATTAATGATTTACCCCCAAAACCCCTTCATGAAACCACAAATGCACATGGTATGAATTGTCTAATTTAAACCAGAAGTATTAAAAACAAAGAAGCGTTAAGAACAAAGAAACACTGTTACTCACCGAATGTGAACAAAAGCAGCAGAGTGATGAAAGGTAAAGGATTGTTACTCATATTCCTTTGCAATTTATCAAGTCTGAGTTGACAAAAAAATAACTAATCTGATCAAGTGATTCATTCTCTCAAATTTAATGGAATAAAATTGATTAATTTAGCTTGTGTGTGGTAACACTGATCTGATACTGGGGCACGGTTGTTGTTCCATCAGGTCAAATGAAAGTATAATGTTAGTCATGGGACTAAAAGACTTGTATAAACGGTGTTGCCATGTCTGCTTATTATAAGCAATTTTAAGCTTGTTTTTCCCCCATAAAGTTACTAATATGAATTCTTCGAAGTTACAAAAAAAACATAAAATTATATTATGCCATTACTAATAAGCTATAGCTTGTTTCCCCATTCCGAGCCCACCCCAATGATGCATATAATTATTCATAAAGATTTCTTAAATAATAAAAAAAAACAACAAAAAAATAAGTGTGTGCACAAGAGAGAGAGATTTATGTCATCATTGATTTAGATGCCCAGTTCTATATGAAATATTTTCATTATTACTGTAAAATGATGTAATTATTGAAAGGACATTATTTTGCAGAAGATATTTTGATGGTTTTTTTTTTTTAATGAAAGTTTATGCTATAATAAATCAGATCAATCAAATAATGCAAATCACTTTTCTCCATAATCCACATTCGCCCTACTGAAAAAAATGGGATCACTAATTTAGGCCCATTTTGGGCTTGTTTGATCAGACCAGTTGCTTTCTTTACGGTGTCTGGCAACACTCTACCATACCAGTTACTGAATTACACTGATATGGCACCACAATTACTCTTCAGTTCATGACTCAGCTGCAACCTTTGGCTTGCCAACCCTTACTGCCCATCTCCTTTCAAGGGATCCCACCTATACGTTCTGTAAATTACAGGGTTAGTTACAATGGTTGTTTTTACCTTCATTTGTTACTGAATTATGCATGATTTAGAGACCGTTCTTTGTAAGAGCTACAATCTGTGGTCACCATATGTTTGAAAATGTCCACCATTGTGATCAACTATGATCTGTTTGACCCCTAATTTTTAATGGGTTTTATTAGAATTAATAAACAGTCCTACCTCAAATTTTTTAAACCATTGTGTGCTTTAAAAATGTAAGTCTTGTTACTTGTTAGTTGACTTCTGGTCGACATTCCTGTAATTCACTGCCTGTGACAGGTTATACTTTTCTACAGATACTATTAGGCAATAGATCATTATAAAGATGACAATCAAGAGAGGGAGGTGTGGTTACTTCTATCTGTTAAATCGGAATGGCAAACTAGTGCTCAAGTGACTGCAGTTATGTAAAGCTCTGAATGAACCTGTGCATTACAGCTGTTATTGAACTGGGCTCTATTGAGGCAGCATTATGCCGAGTATGAGATTCATTTACGAGATCATTCAGAATGAAATCAGATTTGTTTTATTTTAGAGATGATGTTATGGTTGGACTAGATACTGTGCATTATGTAACAAAATGTTACAGCAACATATGACTCTTCTGAGGAGATCGGTCATCTGTTATTTCTTCTTGCCTTGTTTGGGAGCTTTATCAAGACCTTGTACATATTTCCGTGGGATCTGATAACGATCTGTAATAAAACAGATTATTACACATTAGAAAAAGACTGTAGGTACAGATTTAGGCTGTCATACTGCACTGTACTATACTGTACCTAGCAGCAGTTTGCCAACATGTTGGACCTGGTTTCCCTGGATCTGCACCAGGACTTTGTTTTTGGCCCCAGGGGAATCCTGGAGGACACAGCTGGCCTGAACCTGATGCTGCAGAGTGTCTGCTACCACAGCTGGATCTAAACCAAACGCCTCCAGATTCTTAATTACTGTGACCTTAATAAATGGAAGAATGAGTGACAACACTGTATTTTACATTAGACACAAAAGTCAGTCTGTTTCTAATAATATTTGAAAATAAAACATTTACTGGGTCTGTTTACAGTGGCCACAAGATGTATTTTCACATTTAAAAAAGTGTGACGGTCATTACATTTCTCAAAAGGATAAAAAGTAGGGCAGTCAATAGATTACAATTTTTAATTGCAATTGATCGCACCCTTTTATGAGATTAATCATGATTAATTGCACACTTATGAAATCAAGCATACACCATTTATCTTGTTTAACATATTCATGTTCAAAGTTAACCATCAGATTGAAAGTTGATTCTCACAAAAAAAAAAAAATTCTGCAAGCTTTATTCAAGGTAAATTTAGGTGTATTTCCAAAAAAGGACACTAAATAACCAAATGATATAAGGAGTGGTTTGCTTTATCCAGCCAAGAATCGTTGTTTGCGTATCATCTGCCCATACAGCGGTGGGATGTTTTGACGTTACGTTTAGTCTGTATTTCACACAGCGTGATGCACGAGGGCTCGCGCACTTCAGAAACAATGACAGAATATGACAGAGCTTGTGTTTGAAAGCGAAACACACAACTGGAATTAACAATTCACTGGAAACGCAATGTGGCTCTCTATTCTTTCTGTCATCTCTGATGTAACCAGCCTGGTTTTCTTTACATTAGCGCTGTTTTGGACTGATTGTTTGAATGAATTTGCTTACTGGATCATTGGACTGAAAATTTCCCAGGAGTTTAGCGGCTTAAAATGATCTGATCGCAAACAGAGAAGCGAAATCGAAATCCAACTTCTAAGATCATCTAATGTGTAGGGCTGCAACAACTAGTCGATAAAAATCGATAATCGATAATGAAAATCATCGACAACGATTCTCATTATCGATTAGTCGGGTCTGCCCTCTGTGCACGCAAAGCTTCCACCAGTCTCGCCAAATTACAGCACTGAATAACACATTTCTATGGACAAAATGCATCTAAAAATAGTGGAATGTAAACAGAGTGAGCTGCTGCGGGAAAGGTACGTGATCCAAGTGCCCAAAACATGAGAATTCTTTATTTTAAGCTTCAAGCTAATGTGCTAACGTTTAACATAGGCCTTTCATGCGCTTTGACAGATGCGTGTGCGTCCTCAGCGCAAAACGTTCATTTTACAGGTTATATCCGTCTATGGTTATATCCTCATTTGTAAATGTTACTAATTCACGCGAGTATTTCCATTTTGCACGAAAGCTCGTCCTGACAGTCTGCGCTTCAAACTTCACTGAACGAGCACTGGCGCGCGTGCATGCGCGTCCGAACAGATAGAAACATCTGCTGTTGGACGCTAAATTTAGTTTTAAAAGTCAACATGTAATTTAAGTATTTTATGAGAGTAGTAACTGTAAAGGCATAACAGCGTGTAACTGAAAATAAATGCAAGACGTTTCTTATAGCGTATTTAAAGGATAAAGAAATGGCAGTAACAGGTTACTTTGTCCGTATAGTGAATGTATGTGTTCCTGCAGAACATTCCTCTTGTCTGGTAACACTGAGTTTGTGGTTTTTTTTTGTGTGTGTTTTTGTTTTTCTTTAATATCATTTTAATGTAGGGATTTAAACTGTCCTTTTGCTTAGTAACTTTTTCACATAACGTATAGCACAGATATATCCTTACAAAAATATCCATGGTTTTATTATAGTAAAACCATGTTTTTATTATAGTAAAACCATGTTTTTGGCATATTGCTTACCACTTGTATAACTACACAAATACCATAGTTAAACTATGGATTTAAAGCAAAAGGTTAATTTGTGGTTACCATGGAATAAATAGATTACCCTTTTATTTATTTATTTATTTATTATTATTATTTTTTTTTTTTTGCTTGTTTTATTCGTTGCAAAACTATGGTTAATTCTTGGATATATTCTCTATGTATGTTTTCATATAGCACTTAGCTGACACGTTTGTTTGAAGGACAGCATTGGGCAGGATGTGGAATAGTGTGTTTTGTCAATCAAATAAAAAAAACAGGCTTTTTATCCGATTAATCAGGAAAAAAATAATCGGCCAACCAATCGATTATCAAAATAATCGTTAGTTGCAGCCCTACTAATGTGTGACGTAAATAATGTCGATGGCAACATGCTTCAGTAATTTAACTGCGTTAAATTTTAATGTGTTAAGGAATTTTGAATAAAATCGCATGTGCAAACGTTGACAGCCCTAAAAAAAAGCTATTTAGATTTAACATGATAAAACAACAGATAAACTACCATACACTAACAGATTTTTTTCAAAAATAATTTAATACTTTATTTTACAAAAGATTTCTATTTTTTTTTCGTCACTTCACGGATTCTACCAGCACGGTTCAGCACAGTTAGAAAACCGTGCCGAGAATTCCGGGCCAAGAACGGTTTGTAATCGTGCCGTGTCATACCAAGCTCAAGTGGAAACACAACTGGAACCGTTCCTTACCATTCTAAAAGCTGTTTGGCGCGACGGTGGAAAAGCGGCTATTGATACCAGTTTGTTAAAACTGGCTCAGAAAAGTAAAGTTAGTTCTGAGAGAAACTTTCCAGAATTTGCTGGCAGATAATACTTGATCAGATATTGTGTTATGTAATAAATCCTATTCATAGATTTGTGGCTTAAGCATCCAAATACTTTTTGTGGCCACTATACACCGATCAGGCATAACATTATGACCTAATATTGTGTTGGTCCCCCTTTTGTTGCCAAAACAGCCCTGACTCGTCGAGGGATGCACTCCACTAGACCCCTGAAGGTGGGCTGTTGTATCTGGCACTAAGATGTTAGCAGCAGATCCTGTAAGTCCTGTAAGTTGCGAGGTCGGGCCTCCATGGATCGGACTTGTTTGTTCAGCACATCCCACAGATGCTCGATTGGATTGAGATCTGGGGAATTTGGAGGCCAAGTCAACACCTCAAACTCGTTGTGCTCCTCAAACCATTCCTGAATCATTTTTGCTTTGCGGCAGGGCGCATTATCCTGCTGAAAGAGGCCACAGCCACCAGGGAATACCGTTTCCATGAAAGGGTGTACATGGTCTGCATTCTGCAACAATGCTTAGGTAGGTGGTACGTGTCAAAATAACATCCACGTGGATGGCAGGACCCAAGGTTTCCCAGCAGAACATTTTCCAAAGCATCACACTGCCTCTGCCGGCTTGCCTTCTTCCCATAGTGCATCCTGGTGCCATGTGTTCCCCAGGTAAGCGACGCACACGCACCCGGCCATCCACATGATGTAAAAGAAAACGTGATTCATCAGACCAACTTCTTCCATTGCTCCGTGGTCCAGTTCTGATGCTCACGTGCCCACTGTCGGAGCTTTCGGTGGTGGACAGGGGTCAGCATGGGCACCCTGACTGGTATGCGGCTATGCAGGCCCATACGCAACAAACTGCGATGCACTGTGTATTCTGACACCTTTCTATCAGAACCAGCATTAACTTCTTAAGCAATTTGAGCTACAGTAGCTCGTCTGTTTGATCGGACCACACGGGCCAGCCTTCGCTCCCCACGTGCATCAATGAGCCTTGGCCACCCATGACCCTGTTGCCGGTTCACCACTGTTCCTTCCTTGGACCACTTTTGATAGATACTGACCACTGCAGACCGGGAACACCCCACAAGAGGTACAGTTTTGGAGATGCTCTGACCCAGTCGTCTAGCCATCACAATTTGGCCCTTGTCAAACTCGCTCAAATCCTTACACTTGCCCATTTTTCCTGCTTCTAACACATCAACTTTGAGGACAAAATGTTCACTTGCTGCCTAATATATATCCCACCCACTAACAGGTGCTGTGATGAAGAGATAATCAGTGTTATTCACTTCACCTGTCATAATGTGGTCAATGTTATGCCTGATCAGTGTACACTCACCTAAAGGATTATTAGGAACACCATACTAATACTGTGTTTGACCCCCTTTCGCCTTCAGAACTGCCTTAATTCTACGTGGCATTGATTCAACAAGGTGCTGAAAGCATTCTTTAGAAATGTTGGCCCATATTGATAGGATAGCATCTTGCAGTTGATGGAGATTTGTGGGATGCACATCCAGGGCACGAAGCTCCCGTTCCACCACATCCCAAAGATGCTCTATTGGGTTGAGATCTGGTGACTGTGGGGGCCATTTTAGTACAGTGAACTCATTGTCATGTTCAAGAAACCAATTTGAAATGATTCGAGCTTTGTGACATGGTGCATTATCCTGCTGGAAGTAGCCATCAGAGGATGGGTACATGGTGGTCATAAAGGGATGGACATGGTCAGAAACAATGCTCAGGTAGGCCGTGGCATTTAAACGATGCCCAATTGGCACTAAGGGGCCTAAAGTGTGCCAAGAAAACATCCCCCACACCATTACACCACCACCACCAGCCTGCACAGTGGTAACAAGGCATGATGGATCCATGTTCTCATTCTGTTTACGCCAAATTCTGACTCTACCATCTGAATGTCTCAACAGAAATCGAGACTCATCAGACCAGGCGACATTTTTCCAGTCTTCAACTGTCCAATTTTGGTGAGCTCGTGCAAATTGTAGCCTCTTTTTCCTATTTGTAGTGGAGATGAGTGGTACCCGGTGGGGTCTTCTGCTGTTGTAGCCCATCCGCCTCAAGGTTGTGCGTGTTGTGGCTTCACAAATGCTTTGCTGCATACCTCGGTTGTAACGAGCGGTTATTTCAGTCAAAGTTGCTCTTCTATCAGCTTGAATCAGTCGGCCCATTCTCCTCTGACCTCTAGCATCAACAAGGCATTTTCGCCCACAGGACTGCCGCATACTGGATGTTTTTCCCTTTTCACACCATTCTAAGTCTAGAAATGGTTGTGCGTGAAAATCCCAGTAACTGAGCAGATTGTGAAATACTCAGACCGGCCCGTCTGGCACCAACAACCATGCCACGCTCAAAATTGCTTAAATCACCTTTCTGTACACTCACCTAAAGGATTATTAGGAACACCTGTTCAATTTCTCATTAATGCAATTATCTAATCAACCAATCACATAGCAGTTGCTTCAATGCATTTAGGGGTGTGGTCCTGGTCAAGACAATCTCCTGAACTCCAAACTGAATGTCAGAATGGGAAAGAAAGGTGATTTAAGCAATTTTGAGCGTGGCATGGTTTTTGGTGCCAGACGGGCCGGTCTGAGTATTTCACAATCTGCTCAGTTACTGGGATTTTCACGCACAACCATTTCCAAATCTCCATCAACTGCAAGATGCTATCCTATCAATATGGGCCAACATTTCTAAAGAATGCTTTCAGCACCTTGTTGAATCAATGCCACATAGAATTAAGGCAGTTCTGAAGGCGAAAGGGGGTCAAACACAGTATTAGTATGGTGTTCCTAATAATCCTTTAGGTGAGTGTATATAGCCATGTTCTTATAATGGCTTCATACCTTCTTATTGGATCCCCTGGAGAATACAGTAATGTCTATGGGCTCCATCTGACCTTTCTTAACCACAGGAGGCTGACCTGGAAACAGCACCTCATGGCACACCTGCATTCTGATGAGAGTCCTGCAGGATCATATGGTCATTCAGCGAACTTACTATTAAGAGCAAAAAACATTATTTCTGTACATTTGGCCATTCACTTATTGCATAACGAAACAGTTTCAGCCTTATCTGGATCTCTACAAATTTAAATAACACCTTATATTCAGAAATATGAATCAGAATGTGTGTAAGGTTTAGCCTTCCCCTGGCCACTGACTTAAAACTAGCCTGGAATTTTCTCACTCAAACCACAGCCTGCTGCTTTAGAGGGAAAAGCTACCTATAACTACTGGTTTTATCCATAATAAAAGCAAATTGGCAAATGATCCAGTGCGTATCTGTGTTTATGCTCTGGAGAGTGTCAAAGGATTCTATTTGCAATGTGTTTTTGCAGCATTGAGCAATGTAGCCAATCACAAACATATCTGTTGATTTCTTGAACACAATGGCCAATCAGAGGTGTTTAACTTAGCCCAGAACAAAAACTGCATGCTCGCAAATCCTCTAACAATAACAAAATTACGTACATAAGAGATTCATTGATTATAATGGAACTTTGTGAGATTGTGACTAAGATGAGTGACAGCTTTTCAGTGATTCAGTGAACGCGCTCAGGACCGTTTGCCAAGGATGTGGATTACAGGTAATAATGTTGTAAATAATATTCAGTTTCACAGACCGATCGTTTCGCTTCATAAGACTTCAATGTATCGTCAGGAGCCACAGGTATTAATTTTGTTTTGCCTGTATATGTTTTTTTGACTCTCAAAGTGACGGTAGCCACTGACTTGCATTATATGAATCACCAAGGACCACGGTTTCTTTACATTTCTACTGAAGAAAAGAAGACATCTACAGCTTGGATAGCCTGAGGATGAGGGTGAGTAAATTAAAGGGATAGTTCACCCAAAAATGAAAATTAGCCCATGATTTACACACCCTCAAGTCATCCTAGGTGTATATGACATTCTTCTTTCAGACGAGTAAAATCAGAGTTATATTAAAAAAGTCCTGGCTAATCCAAGCTTTATAATGGCAGTAATTGTTGCTCTGTTTTTGAAGTCCATAAAAATCTGTCCGTCAAATAACGTGCTCCACACAGCTCCAGGGGGTTAATAAAGGCCTTCTGAAGCGAATCGATGCGTTTGTGTAAGAAAAATATCCATATTTAAAACTTTATAAAGTAAAGTTCCGGCCGATCACCTTCCTTTATAAAGTTTTAAATATGGATATTTTTCTTACACAAACGCATCGATTCGCTTCAGAAGGCCTTTATAATGCTTGGATTAGCCAGGACTTTTTTAATATAACTCTGATTTTACTCGTCTGAAAGAAGAATGTCATATACACCTAGGATGACTTGAGGGTGAGTAAATCATGGGCTAATTTTCATTTTTGGGTGAACTATCCCTTTAACAGCAAATTTTCATTTTTGGGTGAACTATCCCTTTAACAGCAAATTTTCATTTTTGGGTGAACTATCCCCTTAAATACAGCTGAGAAATTTACATTATTTTGTTTAATACTCTTCCTGTTAAGACAATTATGTGCTTCTTGTGAAAAAACACAATTTGATTACATATTTTATGCAGTTTTACCTGCTAAAGAGGTCATCCCATTTCAGTGTCTCCACTTCCTGGTACTCAGACTTCTCCAGCAAACAGTCACAAAGTATTGGGTTAATGTTAACATAACTGATGAACAAGAGAAGAGAGGAAGTCACTTCAATCCAAACCTTGTGAAATCTGCACTAGTACAGTACTGAAACCATGCAGTAGTTTACATAGATCCATACAGACAGACTACTGTTCAAAGGTTTGGGGTGAGTAAGATTACCGTTATACTGTATTTTTGATCAAATAAGAAAAATGCAGCCTTAGTGAGCATAAGGGACTTCTTTCAAAAACATAAAAAAAAAATGACAGGAACTTTTGAACAGTAGTGACTTAGTAGAGAGTATGAAAATGTGAATAAAAAGTACTTAAACTCACTTTTTGTTGGTTTCATGGATGAGTTCATTTTTCTTCACATAATCTGTGATGACATTCCTCACTTCACTGGCCTTTAGAGGCATCCCCTTTCTGAAACACAGTCACATGCTCAAAACCTCAACCCTCCCACTAACACACTTTTTAAAAAATTCACACAACAAAATGTTTCCACTCGTTAACCTTTTCTTGGCATCCTGAAAAAGAGGCTCCAGACGTGCAGTGACCCCATAGAGTTGTGTGATTTCAGGGGGCTGGTATTGGACCTCACAAGCCCCACCCCCCTCCACAGACTCTTTCTCCGGCCCACAGTCCTTTGGTGTCCTGAAAGAACACAACCTGAAAAACCACAGCAAGTTGTTCAAGAAAACAGCCACTTCCCTCTAAACCAAGAACACTTGCTGAATATCAATAAACAGAACAGCAACATTTATTTTCTATTTCTTTTATATTATGCGTTTTGACTATTTAAATTGTATTAAAAGTTTATGAGTGAGATATTAATAGTGAATGGTTTGACTGCATACTCAGGGTTCTTCCAGTCAACTTCCACAATGCTCTCCACACCTTTACTCAGCTCCTTCACATGAATCAGACTGTG
Source organism: Coreius guichenoti (assembly GCA_039654105.1). Classification (NCBI taxonomy): domain Eukaryota; kingdom Metazoa; phylum Chordata; class Actinopteri; order Cypriniformes; family Gobionidae; genus Coreius; species Coreius guichenoti. The sequence goes on along the minus strand of CM077186.1, from coordinate 12,406,013 downwards.
ATCTCGCTGCATGCACAACAGAAACTTAGACAGCTGGAAAGGAAAAGAGAAAAGTTGTGACCTACTAAAGCAAAGATAAGGCTACACTGACAATGACTAAAACCTCACAATCTGTGAACACTGTACCTTTTTATAACTTGATTTCTTGATATCTAGTTGCTTTCCTCTAGGACTGTGGGGAAAAAGTAGAGATTGTGAACTACTTTTTTTGGTAATGACAAAAAAAAAAAAAGTCACATTTCAAACTAGACCAAGTTACAATTAACACAATGTATTCAGGATAATTTTTAATGTGTCAGAAACCTCCAAAACAATCTGACCAAAATGAATTTAGAAATGTAGCTTCTTTGTTGCAAATCAGTATAAAAAATAAAATATAAATAAAAAATTAATTAAATATAAAAATATACATTATACAATGTTTCACGTAACTGTTAAAAAAACACAGTTAAACAGTAATATTGTATAATATTATTACAATTTAAACAGTTTTCTCTTTTAATATATTTTAAAATGTAATGTATTCCTGTGATGGCAAAGCAGAATTTTCAGCATCATTACTCCAGTCTTCAGTATTACACGATCCTTCAGAAATCATTCTAATATGCTGATATGCTGCTCAAGAAACATTTATCATCAATGTTGAAAACAGTTGTGCTGCTTAATATTTCTTTGTGGAAACCGTAATACATTTTCATCAGGATCCTTTGATGAATAGCATTTAAAAAAAAATAAAAAAAAAATAATTTGTAACATTATTATTTGTAGTCATATAATTTGTGTCCTTGCAGAATAAAAGAATCAATATATAATAGTGATCCAGAACATTTGAATGGTACTGTATAAAAAAAAAACTTTGGGTCATTGGGTGATCAAGTTAAGGGGGGGGGGGGGAGGGGGTCTAATGCTATTTCATGCATTCTGACTTATTTACACTGTTAAAGAGTTGGATTCTCATGCTAAACATGGCCAAAATTTCAAGAAACTAGTTGGACGTATGACAGAGTATTTCTGTGCCAAATACACTCCTTCAGGATTCAAACAAGTTTCGGAACGTTTTTTCCGAATACGGCCCTGTATGACATCATAAAGGGCAGAATTCCTTGTATGGGCACTTCTCCCGGATGAGCGCGTGCGCACATCAACCAGAGCGAGAGCAAGAGCGCATCCATCAACGAGCTTCGTTCAGGTTACAGGAGCCGTCGGCAGCGCTGTCATTTTGTTTTTAGACCACAAAATCAACAATGTCACTAAAGAAGTGTGTTTCTGGTTGTGAGGGAAAGATAACCTTGTTCAGTTTCCCAAATAACCCAGCGTTAAGGAAACAGTGGATGAAGTTTGTTTTTCCGGAGCAGCAACGGAGTTGTGCAAGTGTGTTTGTTTGTTCTCGGTCATGAGTCGAAATCGCAGGTGATCGAGTGAAACTGCATCAAATGTCTGTGTTTTGTTGGCAATCGGAGCGTAAGTGCATATAATGTAAACAACACGAACGTATAGTGACTCGAAAGTTATCCAGGGCTAATGCCATGATGTATTGTGTGTGTGTGTGCGTGTGTCATAGGTGTGTGTGTGCTCGTGACTCTTTAGCTCCGTCCACTGCACGCCTCTACGAGTTCGGCTGTTTTTTTGGAAAGAATCGGTACAGCGTATCTGTCTTTTATAAATATGATAAAACTAAAGACTCTTCGGAGATATGAAGGATGCAATGCTACTCTATAGGTACTCAAGATTAACATGAGATTGACAAAAACTGTGTGTGTTATGTAACCTTTAATGTGCATTCTAGCTCAAGCCATTTCTATTAAATGCATTTATTTGTCAAACGTCTCTGAGGTCTCACAGTGATTGAGTGAGTTATTAAGTTCAAAAATGATAATAGACCAATATTTGCCATAAAGTAAAAGGCTGAGCTTAGGAAATAAAGGTAAGACGTCAGAAGATTAATAAAACAGGCTAAATTACCAGCAGGACACCATGTGCTTGCTCAGGAAGGTGCTGGTCAGTAGTGGGAGGTCTGACTTTTTGACTTTAGTCTTTAGTGCATGGAGAAAACATTGCAGCAATAACTCATCCATCTGCTCTGTAATAAGAGAGACATGAACGTCAACATACGGAAAACACATACAAAATAGACATGTGACAGGAAGTCAAAGACATTTCACCCTGTGGAGATCTAGAGTCGTCCTCTTTTCCGTCTGTGTCTTCTCCCTCTTCATCCTCAACCGGTTGTTCTTCCTTTAACACCTCGTGCTCATCCAGCCTCAGCTCCTGCATGCTCTGACAAGAGGTTTCCACTGCAGCTGGTTCAGAGCTGTCCCTCACCTCTTTCTCCTCATATTCTTCTCCCTCTACCGGTGCTGGTGAGTTTGTGACTGGTATAACCGGAGGATGTGTCTTTTCACCAAACGCCCTGCAGAGAATTTGAGAAAGATGTCTGTAGAAAGTTAATCTGATGCATAATTGAGGTTATATCATCTAAAAATGTCAACTATATTATCGCTCAGTAATTAGGGCTGGGTTGAAAATGTAGCTTTTTGCAATTTTGATTGATTCTCATTTTGATGAACACATATCGTTTTTTTTTTGGTCTGTTTTCAGTTGATACGTGAACAAAACTAAACATTATTTGTAGCATGCCTCCCATCCAGTAAATGTTTTGTGCTTTGTTACTTTTTATATGAAATAAAGGTTACACTTTTTCGATGGTCCACTTTAGACACTCTACTAACTATAAGTAACTTTGCAACTATGTACGTCAACTAACTCATATTAGAATATTAAGCTACGTTCAGACTGTCAGTCCAAATCCGATTTTTGTGCATATCCGATTGAAATCCGTCCAGATTTAGCAAGTCTGAACGGCCAAAAATCACATGAAATCCAATTTTTACAAATCCGTTTCGAGCTACATTCATATGTGGTTTGAAATCCTATTCAAAACGCATTTCTGGAAATCCGTTTCACTCTGACCGTTCTGATCGGATTTTGCGTGGTTTGTGACCTTCTCACGCCATGTAAAACGTAAACATCAGCCGCTGTTATAGGAAATATGCTGAAAGTCGATGCAGAAACAATGTTATGTAGTTGCAAATGCCTACCAACTCAACGTCATTGCCATAGAAACCAATGCAGATATGCCGGAAAACGAAAGAGCAGCATGGACATACAAATCGATCTGAACAGTTGCGATATACAATGTGGACGTCAATAATTTTAGATCAAATTCCAATCTGATACACAAATAATCGGATTTGGACTGACAGTGTGAACGTAGCCTTAGTAGACTGTAGTAGACTGTTAGGTTAGGGTTAGGGTTCGGGTTCGGGTGAGTAGAATAAGTTGACATGTACTTAAAGTTACTTATGGTCAGTAGAATGTCTGTTGGGGGAGCATCACAATAAAGAGTTAGCAGATATTAAGCAGACAGTCTACTAATACGCTAATGAGAGTTAGTTGACATGTAGATGCAAAGTTACTTATAGTTAGTAGAATGTCTAAAGTGGACCATCATGTTATTGAAACAAAGTCTTGGCTTTCAATTTATGTCAATTTAATTACAAAATTTAAATAATAAATACTCTTTTGGCACTCTTTAATGTGGAGTGACAGATCGCTGTGGCGCCTCAGTTCGAGCAAAGCGGCAGCATAGAGTGCATGTGAACTGATCAACTCTTCCTCTTTACTACTCGATACAACACAAAATAAACATGAATGAGCATCAGAAAGTATGCTGAAAGATAAAGTACAACTTACCGAAATGTATCATGTACTGCACCTGATATATATCCAAATTAATCAATAGCGAATTGAGAATGGAATTGAATCGAAAGCTTGTGACTCAAAATTGAATCCTGAAATTTGGATATATAAAAAATATTAAAAGTTGGATATAGTGCATCCTACTTTACTCACATACGTACAGTATACTCACATAAAGCAATATTCTACAGTACATAGCAAAATCTCATCTGCGTGATTGTTTATATCATCTCAATGTAAACTATATCATCACACAGTTTTATCCACATACTGTACACTTACATAAAACGATATACACTATATAGCAAATCTCAGCTGCCTGACTTACTTTATCGCAAAATGCAAACTATATCACCCAGCTCTTTGTATTAAGTTGGATACAACTTTGTCCAACTTTATCTGCATACATACAGTATATTCACATAAGGCGATATATAATGCATTGCATATCTCTAATGCTTGATTGTTTATATTGTCGCAAAACGCAAACTATATTATGGCCCAGCTCTAATCTGCTAAATGTCAATATAAGGCATGAAGATTTTAAGATAAAACATTAATGTCATGATTTTCCGTAAAGCTGCTTTGAAACGATGTGTATTGAGAACAGCGCTATACAAATACATTTGACTTGACAAAGTGGTTGGAAATGGAAGTCAAAATTAACATAAAGACAGAATAATGCTTTAATGCAAAGCTCACCACAGCTGGTCCATGTATGCGTGTAAAACATTCACTCCTTTTCCCTTCATTCCACTGTTCCTCATCTCAGCGCTCGACACAGCTGCTGTCCCAACAGCCACCGGTGCCCTTTAACACCAAAAAGACACAAAATAACCATGTTTTCATTCATGTTACCCATAAGAGAACATTATTTACAAGAATTTTTAATAATGAAGGCTCCACATCATCTCAAAATCATTCAAAATGCTATAGACGCTGCCGATTTGCCAAAAGTAAGAATTGCCAAATCCAGTTTACAATAATCACTATAACAAGAAGTTGCAAATCTTTCACATGATTTTAAGTTCAATATGAATCATCTGTAAGAGGGAAATGTGGTGTGAATCATTACCTGTTCATCACAAGAGTGACAGCACAGTAATCGCCTCGATCTACCTCAGGAAGGCCACTAGCGGATACCACTACACCCGGCAACATGAGATCTGCAGGACAGAAATCAGTCAGACGTGTTCTCTGAGACACACAGATGCACACTAGCAAACAGGTGCTGACCTGCTCCACCAGATAACTTCTGCAGGACAGGCGGCCACGTGGCGAATGCCGGTAGCATGGTGGGACATCGCCACAGTGTGTACACTGAGAACAACAGGCAAAGATTAGCATAATCTACATCAGCATTCTCAACGAAGACTGACGGTGACTTGCAGACTTACCTGTTGGGAACAGCTGTTTCTCCAGCTGAAAGAATATGGGATTTTTATGGAGGACGTACAGAGTGACTGCATCTCCTTTATGTGCGTAAATCTTCACAATATTCAGCTCTTCTTTATTTGGGATAAGCTCATTTAGTTTGTCCACTGACAGAGAAGGGAAAGCAGCAGAAATATCAGTTCTCAGCTTCCTCCTGTATGGGCAGAAAAGACCACAATGACAAGGCATCAAAATAAATGCAGTAAGTAAAAAAAAAAAATCTTACATTCTAAGATTCTCAAAAATCAGAAGGGAACTGCTATATGCACATTTAACACAATTATATAAAAATCATGGGAGAAATACTGCTTTATAATCGTTATTGACCTTATCTTACATTGTCTCTTTTAACAACTACACAAATTTAGCTTGAGTTTAGAAACTTTCAGTATTTATATGTATTAATATACATTTCAAAAGAGAAAACAGTCACAGGGTTTTAACAAGATGTTTTTATAAAGAAAGTAAACAATGCAGTATCAAGAGTAACACAATAATAGCCTACTATAAAAGGGCATTTTTGTAAGGCACTTTATGTAATATACAGTAGATGATCTTGAATTACTTAAAAGAACGCATACACGCAATATAATATACTATACTATATAATAATCACGGCATATAAGACACGTATTAATCAATATTAAATCTGACATTGATTCCTGAAAATACAATATGCACGAAGCAGAGTTCAATAAAACTTAATTTTTCTAGACAGTTGATGCTTTACTTAAGGTTAGCAAGTCTATTTCTTTTAACTTATCTTTACGAATTGAACTGGTTGAATACCTGTCAGAACCCTTGATAACGGTGTTTGATTTCACACGAAACGCTTTTGCAAACATCTCGGTATTCTGATGCAGTATTCGCAAGAATCCCCTTAAAATCACCTAACGAACTACAGTTCTCTAATTCCCCACATTATAAAAACGAGATTATTAGAGTATTTCAAACATCTGTTGTGCTCTGAGCACTGAGCGGCATGCGCGTGCAGCGCCGAAACATGTCCGACTGGAAATTACCGGTGTCTGTTGAAGTGGCCGCCAGACTAGTAATTTCGGGAAGTAATATCCTTCAAGCTTTTAACAGATTGTTGGTATATTTTTTAAAAGAAATTATTAACGCAATATGATTTGTAAATTTTGATTATGTATTTTTGTAAAATTACATGCATTACATGCAGGATATTCAAACCAGACCTGTTAATTGGATCCTTTTAAAATCCTTTAAGCTGGTCTAAAGAAGTCTTCACTCCTGCATAGACAGAGATGAGCACAGTCTAGCCTACTCTAACACTATGTTAGATAATACAGAACATAAAAATGATTCAGTGCTTTCCAGTGAGCAGCAAGAGAGTCAGGATCAGATTGGCACTGTGCTTGCACTGAAATCCACACTGAAGATAAAGAAGAAAGTAATAACTGAGGAGTATAAGCTTTCAGGACAAGTGCTCGGGATAGGCATCAATGGCAAGGTCTGGGAAATTTTCCAGAAGAAAAACGGCAAACACCATGCCTTAAAGGTATCTATTTTGTTCATGTTTATTTGACAGTTTCATACCTGAACTAATTTTATACATTTTGAAGCGCATGAAGGGAAGGTAAAAAGGGTGAATGATTCTAATCATCAGTGTCAATGATGTTTGTGTACAGTAAAGTCTTGGTTACTTACAGTATTATGATTGATAAGGACCTACCAGTTATTCTCATTAAATTAATTTCCCTCCTGCTTTGCTTATACTCATACATGGTCATTTTCTATCCATGTATCAGTAAGTATTGAGGTGTTCAACGGTATGTTTACATCACTAAAAGACTTTGGTAAATGGGATTTGGTATTTCTGGAAATAGACATTTCCACACTGTAAAAACTAAAGGTGCCTCACATATCTTATTGTGTACTCATAAAACAGAATATTTCAGGTGGCTCAAAACATTTCCATTATAGGGTTACTGGAGGAGCTATTAACAGTCTATTCCGTTCTGCCAGGAATTTATGGGATCCATTAAGCACTTAAGCTATAGACTTTGTAAATTCCTCAGAAAACTGCCAAGACATTCTCCAGGGGCTCTGCCAGTGTGGTAATTTGAGGAACCCCACACTCAAAAAAAAACAAAAAAAAACCATTGAACGAATTTAATTAAATTAAGGAAAACTTTTCCACAAAATTAAATTATATTTTTCCAACAAAATCTAATTAATTTGAAATGATTTGTTGTAATCTTGTTGTATGAACTTAAATGAATTTAGTCAAGACTACTAAAAAAAATTGTGTCATTCCATCTAGATAAAGTTTTGCCATGCCTAATAGAGAACTTTTTTTTTTTGTTACCATTGTGGTGAAGAGGTGAGCTTGTGCTTAGGTTGTGAGTAGCTGCCGTACACACACATACACCCAAGATTGTTTGAGAGGGGTGACCACTGATGACCATATGTAGACTGCGGGAACTGAATCAAACTCATTTATTTTATTTATTTCTATAAAAACTAATAACCAACACAACACTTGTTCACATGCTAAGTGACGTGTAACTTTTGTAGCATGTAAGTAATGATCAAGTAAAACGCGTGTCTTCTCGCATTAGCACAGTTACAGCTCATTGAGAACAGACTTATTTCACGTAGCCACCCACAGCCTAACCACAAGGTCTACACTTCACGACAATGGTAACCTCAAAAATCGACATAACAAACTCTTTTAAATGTTAAATATAACTGAACACCAAACTTTAACAGGTCTTTCCCTTTACTAAAAAACACATTAAACAGCACTCAATTTCAACATTAACTCTCCTTATCTATCCCTATGCAAAGCATGCTGGAAACTAGAAATACAATGCCCAGTTCAGTCAGCGCAACAGAAATGATTCATGTAGTCCCAACACAAATGGTTTAGGTTAACTTAACATGTTACAAATTTCATTTCATTTAACATAATAAAATTAAGTGCAAATGGCAATTAAGTAAAAAACTAAAGATTTGTGTTGTTCTTATTTTATTTTAATAAACTGAGCAAATAGCTAGAATCATTTTTTTGAGTGCATATATAGGCTCAATTATCCTTTTATTTTTTACCCAAATATCCCCCATGAAATCTAAAGTACACTTTTAAAAATAAAGGTTCCAAAAGCGTTTTTTTCACAACCGTGCCATAGGAGAACCAGTCTGGCATCCTCAAAAAACCTTTAAGTGAACAGTTCTTAAAGGGGTCATGAACTGAGAAATCAAATTTTCCTTGAGCTTTTGACATATAAGATGTCACCATACTATAAGAATATCCTGTAAGTTTCAGAACTGAAAACTTCCTTGTTAGTCCAATAAACGCTTTTATTGACACCAGGCCCAGCAAACGACAGGTTTTTCAAAGTGGGAATCTATGACGTCAAAGGGAGGCAAGCACCGCCTCTGCAGAAGAAGATCAACGCCTACTTCATCACTGCCTGTTTAGCCCCGCCCACCGATTCACGCATGACATGCAATAGAATAGGTAGCCTAAAAGTAACATAGGCCTACGTGGTGTTAAACCAGATCGAGCTACCAAGCAATAAACATGCCGTTGAGGATTACAAAATATTGTGCAGTGCCTGGGCTCGACAGTAATGCAACATGTAAGTAACTGTGTTAATTCTAATGCCTGATCTGAAATGTAATTATTCATGTACAGTCAGATGTTCTTTGTCTGTGTGTCAGTAAATCAAACCAGTGACTAAACGTCAACTTGCGTTGTTTCTCTTAGTAGGATGAAAATAATCTGTTATTTAACGGTGATTAAATTCTATAAAGAAAGCGATCAAAGAAAGCTTCCTTTGCAATCGTTGGAGCAGCGCGTGCTGGAGCTGTCAATCAAACTGCAAGAGTTGATCAGTGACTCCCGTTTTATTCAACGAATCTCTTAACTATATCACGTTTGCACTGTTAGTGAAGATGAAAGCATTCGTTAGTGTACAGAAACTGAGTTGCAATGACGAGATCACTGCTTTCATGCGCTCAGCATGTCTCTGATCGGCTACAATGTTCATCTCTGCAACCTTTCATGCCACGATCTGAATATAATGCCATAGATCTGAATATAATGCCATAGATCTAAATGTAATGCAACACTTTTCACGATTAGTTAACCATGAGAGCTGTAATAGTAAAAACGCACTAAAGAGAGAGTAATACTTAGCTATTTCAAATGGAAAGACGTTAGCCAATCACAGCAGTGGGCGTTTACACTGAAGTCTCACAGCAGACACGCCACTTAAAACAGAGCGTTCAAACCAGAGGGCTAAAATCAGGTAGGAAAAGTGCCTTTTATTTATAAATTATGACAATTTTTGATGTAAAAAGCATTCTAACATTATTCTAACATTAAGTGCATCCCAGGAAACATCATAAAACAATAAAACAAAGCAGTTCATGACCCCTTTAAAAGAACAATTATTTTCTTTGTGTAAAGAACATTTTTAATAATCTATAGGACATTTTCCACTATAAAGAACCTATTGTGCAATGGAAAGTTTCCATTGAGGTTCTGCATGGAACCACAATGCCAATAGAACCTTTATTTTTAAGAGTGTTAGGGCCTGTTTACACCTGGTATTAAGATTTGTTTTGGTCAATCGGATCACAAGTGGATGGCGCTAAACACAGGTGTAAACTGGGTCTAAGACATTTTGAGATTGTCCACTTTCAACCACTTCCAGAGGTAGTCGAAAATGCATTTGATCGAATTGCTTTCGTGGTGTAAACGCTCATGTGGTCGAATGCACTCGAACAGCCACAAAAGACCACCTTCTCTCCGCCTACTGACCTAATACGTAAACATCATGGGAAGCGCGCTAGCCAGACAGGATTTAAACTTTGTCGGCTGGAGACCAAAGTTTGGTTTAAAGATGAAAATTGTACCAAGCGCAATGTTCTCTCACCATTCCTGATTTCTAACACACACTCATCACCACATTCGGCGTGGTTTTGCGGCTGTCAGAGCAGAAGCGAAAGCTTCAGCTCTCTGTGTGTTTTTCCGTCGTCTACGGTCTCATTCATATGTAAATTGCACAAGCTTATTTTGTCCATTAGATCGAAAGATCTGAAAAAGCCCATAGATTTACCTGTCCATAGACCCTCCCCTCAAATAAATCAGGACAGAAGTGGTCGAAAGTGGACAAAAGAGACAGATTAAACACCCGGTATAAACAGGAATCTGTCTTCCTCATCTACTTGTGATCCGATTAACCAAAACACATATTAATACCAGGTGTAAACAAGGCCTTAGTTTCTGTAAGTGTTTGTGATTTTTCATTTAGAATATCTTTATTTCTTGGCCCCCTCTATCAGTATCTGCCCTGCTAATGCCATGAAACATGACAAATATACAAAACAATTTTGCGCAAAATCAGAATCAGAACCAGAATTACTTGTCAATATGTGTTTGATCCTGGAATTTGCTATAGTACACTGGAATCTGTAAATCAGCAGGGGTGGGAATCATCAGGGGCCCGACGACACAATATTATGTGGTTCTTAATACTTGTAATCCCAAACTGAAATTCAGACCCTGAAAATATTGATACTTATCGTCTATGTTTTGATACAATATTCTCACACAAAGTATTGTGATATGCTGTATCAATTTCCCCCCGACCCAAGCAGCAATACAGAAGGTACATTCTAAGAGAAAACAGAATCATTTATATGGGCTGAGTAACATTCATTGATGAGAGTAGGTTTATCCACAGACAAAATGCTAGTGACTCTCTGAAGCTGAGATATTTCAGGACAAACTGCAGGCCCTCCAATTACCTACATTAATAGGGGGTCAAGGATGCTCCAATAAAATCAACGGAGGCAAATGAGCATAAATCATGACATTATTAATTTAGACTGTTTATAAGGGATCCTTTGAAGTCTGCTGTTCTTGATGCTCTTAAACACTCACTTTCAGATGTTGCGGGACACCCCTAAGGCTCGACGGGAAGTGGAGCTTCACTGCAGGGCATCAAGCTGCCTACGTATCGTAGGAATTGAAGATGTCTTTGAGAATTACTACCAAGGCAAAAAGTGTTTGCTTCTCATCATGGAGTGGTAGGGCTTAACACACTTAAATCAAATGGTTATAAATAGTATATTGGTATTATAACAGGCCAGATGAAAATGCCTTCAGAAAGAATTTTTTTTTTCTTTTTTTTTCAAAGAGCTTTTTAGATTTCTTTTGGTTTTTGGTTTTGGTTTTTGAAAATGTATTATTGGACATTAATTATTATTGTCTTTATGGGATATTATATTGTGTTTAATTTTATTTTGTTTATCCATTTCTAATGCAAGTCTATTGCTGCCTTCACGTGCTATCGGAAATGTCATAATTCCCACTTCAGACGTCGTGATTACGAGCTTGTTCAAGTGCTTTGTTGTCGGAAACAACAGTAATCATGGAGGTCACCAGGTTTATTCTTGCCTATTTATTGGGAAAATCTTATTAAAAACCAACATTATATGTAGTGTCACATGCACTGACAACCATATAAACATTTACGATGCTATCCAGGTGCTATACTACTTTAGGAACTTTCCACCTCTGCCGATTCTGTCATTTCAGTAAAATGGAGGCTATTTTTGCTGTGTATAAAACATACAATACGCTTCAAATGATTACTCGTAAATATGCTATTATTTTACTATGTAAATATGCACTACATTAATGACAAGACAAGACGATCTAGCTGTTTTGGGGAAAAAAACTAATAAATCATATCTGTCAGCAGTAGTTCTCCCCGCCACCATGTTTAAAGTTTATGGCACGCCCATCTCGGGAATTTGGGTATCAAAATTGTTTCCGAACTTCCCAGTGGTAAACACGACATCAGAGGGCATTCGTGTGCAATTTTTAGGAAACTCGTATTTACGATAATTCCGATAGCATGTGAAGGCAGCATAAAGCATAAAGATTAATGAGATTAATGAGTCATGATTAAAAATTAAATCAAAATGTTATAATACCAATATTTTATTTATAATAAGCTATATTAAAATGCCTTCAGAAAGTATTTTTTCAAAGAGCTTTAGATTTTTTTTTTTTTTACTTTCTCTCAAATGTGCAAAACAAAAATATGAAAATATATAATTAGACATTAATTGTTATTATTGTCACTGTGGGGTGTTGTATTTAATTTTTAGCCTATATATAAAATATTGAGTTCATCCATTTCTAAGTCTATAACAAAAAAAAGAGATTAATGAGTCATGACACTGCATTTCAACTATGTGTTCCTTAAACAGTATGGAGGGAGGAGAACTCTTTCGCCACATTCAGGAACGTGGTGATCAAGCTTTCACTGAAAGAGGTAGAGATCCTTTCATCGCGCGTATACACACATTCAACTCCATTGATGAGAAAACAGTGAACATATAACAATGATTAATTCTCTATTTTTTGTTTTTCCTTTTTCCCCTTTTACTCCACACAATGAGTAGAAGCCATGGAAATTATGAGAAGCATAGGAGAAGCTGTCGAGTTTCTGCATGGTAATAACATTGCTCACAGAGACCTCAAGGTGAGCTACTGTATGGATTATTATGCAGACAGGATTATATTATATTATACACTACTGTTAAAAAAAGACAGCAAACTGATTTTTTAAAAAAGAAATTAATGCATTTATTCAACAAGGACACAATATATTGATCAAAGGTGACAACATGTACCATTGTTTCCACAAAAATATATAAATATATTCAAATAGAAAACAATTATTTAAAATAATAATATTTCACGATATTGCAGTTTTTACTGTATTTTAGGTCAAGTTTGATCAAGACAGTTTGTATATCTGGTTTACCCAAATTATTATTTTAATTTAAAACGTAACCTTTTTGATAAAGGACAGAACACGCAAACATTGCTGAATGTTAAGTGTTTAAACTCTGGCTGAGGTTCACTTTGTTAGTTAAGGCATAGCTTTATTATACCCACTTTATTTGCTTGTATTCCTGTGGACATTTTGGCCTATCCTATGTGTTATATAATTGTTGGATCCTGCAGTGGATTCCAATTTAAAATGTAGTCAGTTAGATTTCTTTGACTTTAACTGAACATGGCCATTTAATCACTACATTAAACCTTGCAAATTATGTAACTAAAGATACATTTTACAACAGATTTATGGAAGAACAGTCATTCTGCAATCTTATACTTGCTCACTGCTATGTAAGCCAAGAGGTAACTCAACATGTACAGAAGATCATATAAAAGTGGAACAGTATTTAAGACCGTTTAAAAACCCTCCTGAAGATTTTCCCCATTTATTACTTGTTGAGTCCTATTAGTGTTAAAGCTTCAAAGAAGATCATAAGAAATGAGCTTCTTGCTTCTAGAACCTATACAGTTAACCTATACATTTAACAATGTATATGCTTACTTTTACAACACATATCATAAAGCTAAATTCCCATGCATATATATACAAAAATCTTTTTATATTTTATTTTCAATCTTCTCCTAATTGACAGCCAGAGAATTTACTATACACATCAACACGGCCAGATGCCCAGCTCAAGCTTACAGACTTTGGATTCGCCAAAGAGACCACGTCCAACAACTGCTTGACCACCCCATGCTATACACCTTATTATGTGGGTAAGCAGACAAGTCAGTTTTGAGTTTCATTTGGTATCATATAATACAATGAAGCTAAAGCAAATCCTTTTCTTTCAGCCCCAGAGGTGCTTGGCCCAGAGAAATATGATAAGTCATGTGACATGTGGTCATTAGGAGTCATCATGTACATCCTGTGAGTGGGAACATTCTGATGGCTATACAATATCACATCAGTGCTTCATACACTCTTAAAAATAAAGGTTCTTTATTGCCATTTATAGTTCCATGAAGAACCTTTAACATCCATGGAATCTTTCCATTCCACAAAAAGTTCTTTATAGTAGAAAAGGGTTCTTTAGATTATAAAAATGTTCTTCACGAAGAAAAAAATGGTTCTTTTAAGAACTGTTCACTAAAAGGTTCTTTGGGGAAGCCAAATTCACGAAACTGTAGACGGTGCAGGCTGATAGGTCCTTAACTCAATTTGCTAGCATCTATCATTCTCTACAGGGCACAACTGATTGGTTACTGTTGCATCAGCAGCCAATGAGCTTGCTGCTCAACTTTTAAATACTTGGTCAGTGTTTGCTGTAGCAGCTTGCAGCGCACTTTCAGGAACTGTCCACCTCCCCCAGCTCCACCTGTATAGATCTGCTATGGGTAATTCATGTATGCTATATTGTAGCAGCAGCAATAACAGCAACAGCGTAGCACATCTATTTTGCAAAGACAAACATTTTAGCATTGTCATACACTCTAAATAAAAACAAAAAAAAAAGTGGTTCATTGGCTTGTAATCATAGGGGAACCACTTTAAGTGCTACGTAGCACCTATTTTTAAAGGGGCTATACAGAACCTTTGTCAAATTGTGCTATGTAGAACCTTAAGAGGTACATTCATTCAAAGACTACAGTCAATCACCATAGCTGCGTCCAAAATCGAATACTTCTCTACTATATAGTATACGAAAAACAGTACGCCAACAGGATTGTATGTCCGAATTCATAGTATTCGAAAAACAGTAGGCAAAAAGCACCTGGATGACCTAATTCCGGCGAGATTCTGAAGTGTGCATATGATAGACACTTTACTATCCCATGAGACCACGGGAGAGGATTTATGAGTGGAGGTGATGGGATGGTGAAGGTGAACATGATAACGACAACATGGCGGATCATACTATATAGAACATACTTTTTTAACGGACACGAAGTTCGTTCAAATTCAAATGTAGTACCTATTAACATTACTATGCCAAACTACTATAAGAGTTGTCATTACAGAAAATGGTTCTTCTATGGCATTGCTGCCCCCCTTTTGGAACCTTTATTTCTTAGAGTGTATGTTACTGTGCTTTAATTCCCAACCAAAACATATATGCTCTTAGGCTGTGTGGATATCCACCATTCTACTCAAACCATGGCTTACAACTCTCACCAGGAATGAGAAAACGGATACGGAATGGCCAGTATGAATTTCCAAACAATGAATGGTCACAGGTGTCAGAGGAAGGTAATAAGGCTTATTATGGTGCAATTTGTTCAACATCACAAACATACATTACGTGATAATACATTTTTTCTTCACTTTACAGCAAAGCAGCTCATTTGTCAACTGCTGAAAACAGATCCTACAGAGAGAATGACCATCATAGAATTTATGAACCATTCTTGGATCAATGTGAGTATAAGCATTTGATATTTAATCTTTAACTAAATAGGCAAATGTATTGCATATCAAGAGCACATTTAAGTAAATGGCAATTAAGGCCTTGTTTTTTGAGAATACATTTGCATGCTGATTGATAAATTATAAATTATGGGGACAATGGTGTTTATCATAAAATTTTGCTCTTATGTATTTATTTCCACATTTAAAGTTTAATAAGAATATTTCATTTGTGCGTCTCTCTCGGGATCCATGCAGAAGTCAATGAAGGTTCCTCCGACACATCTGCACACGAGTCGGATTCTTAAAGAAGAGAGTGATGTCTGGGATAAAGTCAAGGTTTGTTTTCTGTATCATATATTCAGATATGAAAAAATCCAATATTTAATGAAATGTAGACTACTGTTCAAAAGTTTGGGGTTAGTATGAGCAAGGAAGCTTTAAATTGGTTGAAATTGACAGAAAAGAAGTGTATAATTTTACAAAAGATTTATATTTCAAATAAATGCTGTTGTTTTGAATCCTCAAAAAAATGCATCGGTTATTTTAAATTGTAATAATGTTTTACAATATAACTGTATTGTACTGTAAATACAGCATTGCTGAACCTAAGAGAATTTTTAACATCTCAACATCTTTAACATCTTAAAATATTACAAAATCTTACCAACCCCAAAATATTGAACGGTATAGACCATCAGAATCAATACATTCTGTAAGTGATTTTGGTAAGTCTACTGTGTGTGTAAATACACAGGAAGAGATGACTAACGCCTTAGCAACAATAAGAGTGGACTACGAACAAATAAAGATCAAAGCAATCGAGGACGCGTCCAATCCTCTTCTTCTAAAGAGAAGAAAGAAAATGGCGGCTGCAATGAAAGAAATACCAGGACTGTGACAAATAAATGCACATGTGGACTCATGTAGGTCTTTACCACTTAAAATCTGTATCTTATTGGAGAATAAAAAATGGACCCTTCCATGGCATTTATTCTTCATTTATCATTCAATGTTTGCAGTTACAGCCTGAATAATATCTGTGTTAATGTCTGGAAGGAATGGTTTGAGGAGCACAACAACGAGTTTGAGGTGTTGACTTGGCCTCCAAATTCCCCAGATCTCAATACAATCGAGCATCTGTGGGATGTGCTGAACAAACAAGTCCGATCCATGGAGGCCCCACCTCACAACTTACAGGACTTAAAGGATCTGCTGCTAACATCTTGGTGCCAGATACCACAGCACACCTTCAGGGGTCTAGTGAAGTCCATGTCTCGATGGGTCAGGGCTGTTTTGGCAGCAAAAGGGGGACCAACACAATATTAGGTTATGCCTGATCGGTGTAGAGTAAAAACAGTAATATTGTAAAATATTATTACAATTTCAAATAGTTTTCTATTTTAATATATTCTAAAATGTAATTTATTCCTGTGATGGCAAAGCTTTATTTTCAGCATCATTACTCCAGTCTTCAGTGTTACATGATCATTCAGAAATGCTCAAGATTTGGTGCTCAAGAAACATTTCTTATTATTATCAATCTTGAAAACAGTTGAAAAACTGTTAATAGAAATTAGAAATTTCAAAAGAATAGAATTTATTTGTAATAGAAATCTTTTATAACATCTTTTGGCAACACTTTTTAATAAGTATACAGTAACAAAGCACTTATAAATAATTTGCAAACTATTAGTTTAGTCAATTAATAGTTTATAAACTGTAGTTAATACATTATTAGACTATAGACAAATAGTGAGTTCTTCATTTATCGTCACTATACTTAAAGTGTTACTGTTTAATTAGCTCATATGTAAAGAGTTAGATTTTTTTATGCTTTAACAACTTATTAACGGAAAATGGGAAAATGTCATTAATTAAGTGCTTTAAACCAAACTTTATTGGACATTAATTTCGTTCATATTCAGTGTTCCTTAAAATGTTTGCAAATATTACCACTCATGTAGGTCTTTAACACTTAAAATCTGAAAGATCACTTTACTTAATTATTGGAGAATAAAAAATGGACCCTTCCATGGCATTTATTCTTCATTTATCATTCAATGTTTGCAGTTACAGCCTGAATAATATCTGTGTTAATGTCTGGAAGGAATGGTTTGAGGAGCACAACAACGAGTTTGAGGTGTTGACTTGGCCTCCAGATTCCCCAGATCTCAATACAATCGAGCATCTGTGGGATGTGCTGAACAAACAAGTCCGATCCATGGAGGCTCCACCTTACAACTTACAGGACTTAAAGGATCTGCTGCTAACATCTTGGTGCCAGATACCACAGCACACCTTCAGGGGTCTAGTGAAGTCCATGTTAATTAATTAAGTTCTTTAAACCAAACTTTATTGGACATTAATTTCATTCATATTCAGTGTTCCTTAAAATGTTTGCAAATATTACCAAAAAAAAACCTCATACTGACTCCAAACTATATTCACTGTACATTGGTTCATTTCATTGTTGCAGAAATTCAGCTAAGTATCACATTTCCTTTTAAACTGTAGCTGTAGCAAGTCAAGTTTATTTTTAATAATTTTCATTGAATGTTGTTTGAAAATAGTATCCAGTTTATCATTCACTTTTTTAACCATGCATTAATGTTTGTTTTGTAACGTTTGCTGTGTTTGATACTTCAGCGTTACGTTAGCATCCTGTAAAAAGCGAACAGATCAACTAATAAACAGCGGCCTTAACGCAGCCTGTTATTGTCACGGTGTGTTGCAGAAGAAGGCACGAACATGAAGAATAAGTTCCAACACGAAGTTTAATAACAATAAATCAAAAACAACTAAGAATACAAACGGGTAGAGAAACATACATAATCGTAAACGTGACCGGACAATGAATGATGGTAAAGGACCAACTTAAATAGTAGACAGAACAAGCCTAAACAAGGTAATTAATCAAACACAGCTGACAAGAATGAACTCATAATGACGTTGTCATAGAAACAAAAGGAAGATAGAAAACTAGCCAACTAAAAGTCCATAATAACTAAATAAACTGAACATAATGGTGGCAGTTATATAATACACATCAGTATGCATTATTTAAATCAATTATGAATTAAAGGGATAGTTCACCCAAAAATGAAAATTAGCCCATGATTTACTCACCCTCAAGTCATCCTAGGTGTATATGATATTTCTTTCAGACAAATACAATCAGAGTTATATTAAAAAATGTCTTCCAAGCATTATAATGGCAGTGAATGGCTATTTCTGTTTTGAAGTCCATAAAAGTGCATGTATCCATCATAAAAGTGTTCCACATGGCTCCAGGGGGTTAATAAAGGCCTTCTGAAGAGAAGCGGTGCGTTTGTGTGAGAAAAATATCCTTATTTAAAACTTTATAAACTAAAATAACTTGCATTAAGCTCAATAAATGACTGCTGGTTGAACATTCCCTTGTGACAAATGAACGAATGACTAATTGACTCCATATGAGTACTTCTCCCATTATGTTTGTTTAGCCATGATATCATTGAATGCACCATGGTCTTTTATAAAAATAAAATAAAAAAATAAATTAAAAAAAAAATAAATAACACATAAATATGATTATATAAATATTTCCAAGTATTCTGGCCATTTCCTAATTTGATGGAAATGATTTGCACATAAGAACAACACCTTCTATTCATTAAGACCACTTAAAACGCTTGCAATGGTCCTGGGTTCTTAATTTTGAACTTTTGATATATATGGCTTGCCTGTTTTGTTTTTGTAATTCATATAATAACATTTTAGCTTTTACTATTGCTAGCCAGTAGTTAACTGCAAGATATCCATGCCGTCATGTTTTAACTACACAAGGTATTTGAGTAGAGTTCACAGTATAGTCTAATGTTAAACAACCCTGTAGAACCACTGCAATTTAAACCCAAGATAAAACATGCCCGATCATACTAAGTCAAATGCCCCAGAAATGCACGCACACGCACACAAAGGCTCATCCTGTGTACGGATAATGATAAGGCAGGGGTCCCGTCCTGACAGAATGAAGCCAGGCTGTTAAAATGCAGATGTTTTGCCTTCTCACACATGGCACTCATATTCACAAAGCCTCAGGCACAAAACACAGCATAACATGTTAGTGAGGCATTAGACAAAGGTTCACTGTATAGTCTTTGCACTGAAGGCTCTGGGCTGTGCAACTGTATCCGCTTATTGGAATGTGATCTACTGTATAAATTAAAGCGGCTCTACGAGGTACATTATACAAGGTACAGTTAATGTTTTTTCTTCTGCATGTGTAGAATTTTTTTTTTTTTTTCTCACAATTAGAGGAATATGAGTGTGTGTGTAATACAAACATTCATTATGTGCTAGAACAAAGGTTTCATTATTTTGAAGTTTGCATGCAGCCTCATTTTTTGTTTACTCTCTCACCACCTCTTTTCTATACTTTTCTCATTCCAAAGCGACTGAAACACACACAAAAGACCAAAAGACACTGAAAAGCACAGAGGCTACAAACATAGGTATGTGTTTAATCTTTATTTTAGCAGATATGTTGGATGAAAGCCAATGCATTATGATAAAAAATAAAAAAAAAAATTTACTGAAGAAGAGAATTGCATTTTTGTTTGTCTATGCAGTCTACATATACTTGACTTTAATGTTATTTTATTATTTTTCCCTCTATAAAATTTCTCTTGTTTTAATTAAGTAAATTTAGTCTGCTCTAGTTAAACTTAAGGGTAACAATGTCACATTGGGGGGGGGGGGGGGGGGGGGGGGCACCAATATGTTTTTGAATCTTAAAAAAATTGGGAGAAAGAGTATATATTGTTCTTTCGCATCAACATAAACAATGTCTTTATGATTTTGATATTATTCATGGGTTTTGAAGAAAGACATAAATCAGTCCCACTCTATCTTAAGTGTCTCTTTAACGTTTACTATGTACTAACATTAAAATGAATCATTTGGTATCACTTTATTTTACAGTGTCCTTGTTACATATTTTACATGTACTTACCATCGTAATAACTATAAATTATGCATAATTACATGCAACTAACCCCCAACCAAACCCCTAACCCTATAGTAAGTACATGTAGTTAATTAATATTACTCAGTACTTAAATATATAATTACACTGTAACAATGACACCTTAAAATAAAGTGTAACCAATCATTTGATATAATGCACTTATTGTGTGCATTCATTTTTTTTTCACGATACTTATATTTTTTTTAAAGGTAACACTTTATTTTACAGTGTCCTTGTTACATATGTTGCATGTACTTACCATAGTAATAACAGTAAATTATGCATAATTACATGCAACTAACCCTCAACCAAACCCTAATCTTACCTTATCCCTATAGTAAGTACATGTAGTTAATTAATATTACTCAGTACTTAAATATACACTCACCTAAAGGATTATTAGGAACACCATACTAATACTGTGTTTGACCCCCTTTCGCCTTCAGAACTGCCTTAATTCTACGTGGCATTGATTCAACAAGGTGCTGAAAGCATTCTTTAGAAATGTTGGCCCATATTGATAGGATAGCATCTTGCAGTTGATGGAGATTTGTGGGATGCACATCCAGGGCACGAAGCTCCCGTTCCACCACATCCCAAAGATGCTCTATTGGGTTGAGATCTGGTGACTGTGGGGGCCATTTTAGTACAGTGAACTCATTGTCATGTTCAAGAAACCAATTTGAAATGATTCGAGCTTTGTGACATGGTGCATTATCCTGCTGGAAGTAGCCATCAGAGGATGGGTACATGGTGGTCATAAAGGGATGGACATGGTCAGAAACAATGCTCAGGTAGGCCGTGGCATTTAAACGATGCCCAATTGGCACTAAGGGGCCTAAAGTGTGCCAAGAAAACATCCCCCACACCATTACACCACCACCACCAGCCTGCACAGTGGTAACAAGGCATGATGGATCCATGTTCTCATTCTGTTTACGCCAAATTCTGACTCTACCATCTGAATGTCTCAACAGAAATCGAGACTCATCAGACCAGGCAACATTTTTCCAGTCTTCAACTGTCCAATTTTGGTGAGCTCGTGCAAATTGTAGCCTCTTTTTCCTATTTGTAGTGGAGATGAGTGGTACCCGGTGGGGTCTTCTGCTGTTGTAGCCCATCCGCCTCAAGGTTGTGCGTGTTGTGGCTTCACAAATGCTTTGCTGCATACCTCGGTTGTAACGAGTGGTTATTTCAGTCAAAGTTGCTCTTCTATCAGCTTGAATCAGTCGGCCCATTCTCCTCTGATCTCTAGCATCAACAAGGCATTTTCGCCCACAGGACTGCCGCATACTGGATGTTTTTCCCTTTTCACACCATTCTTTGTAAACTCTAGAAATGGTTGTGCGTGAAAATCCCAGTAACTGAGCAGATTGTGAAATACTCAGACCGGCCCGTCTGGCACCAACAACCATGCCACGCTCAAAATTGCTTAAATCACCTTTCTTTCCCTTTCTGACATTCAGTTTGGAGTTCAGGAGATTGTCTTGACCAGGACCACACCCCTAAATGCATTGAAGCAACTGCCATGTGATTGGTTGATTAGATAATTGCATTAATGAGAAATTGAACAGGTGTTCCTAATAATCCTTTAGGTGAGTGTATAAGTACACTGTAACAATGACACCTTAAAATAAAGTGTAACCAAAAAAATACCTAAATCTAATTACATCTGTAATTAATTTCTGTAATTGCATCAATAATTACACTGTCGACCCTTAACCCACCCTTAACCCACCCATACCATCAAACATGCCCCTAACCTTACCTGTATCCTAACAGTAAGTGTTTTGCAATACAACATTGTACCTAACAATAATTTTTTGATGTACATAGTTAAAGACACCTAATATAAAGTGTGACCAATTTGTCTGACAAGTTAGTCAATTAGACACATCCATAAACATGCTTAATCTAACACAACACCCCCTCGTTAAACCAAATGAATAACGCAATACATGTTCAAACAAGAATGTAAGCAGATGTATTACTGTACATCAGTGTAGTGTTTGAATATTGCTCCAAGAGGCGAAGCTGTCACCATCATCATGTCTGTAACAGTACAGAAGCCTCCCTTAGGCAAAACTCACTCTCCCCAAAAACTTTGTGTTTTCTTACAAAGGAAAAAATGAGATCACAAGTGGCATACTTGCCCAGACCTGGGAGAATTTTTATGTCTGTTTTAACCAGGACTCTGCTCTGACAGATATAAAACATATATGCAAATAATAATGATGATTTCTTGTAATGATAGTTTATATATGGAAACAATTGTCAGGAGGATATAAGATATATGCATGTCTGTGCCTGATTGCTTGTGAGTTGTAATAATGTTCTTTGAAACTGCTCATATGAAGCACAAGGAAATGTTATGTGCCTATACTTGCTGTATACAGTGGGGCCCAAAAGTCTGAGACCACTTTGGAAATATGGGATTTTATACTTCTGAACGTTGAAGAATAAATACATTTTACGACATGAAATGGAAAAGAAATTTCAGGGTCACTAATCAAATAAGTAAATCAAATGTGTACATTGATCATGTGATTGTTTGTACAGACAGTCAAATGTTTTTTTTTCATTGCAGCTCAAGATGCTCTTAGGATCATTCTCAAATTATGCTGTAAAATATAATAATAATAACAATGTTATTTGATAATTTGATGTTAATTTGAATTTGTAAAAAAAAAAAAAGAATTTTTATAAAAAATACTTAATTATAAAAATGTAAAACTGAATAATAACTATTTGATAATAATTTAAATACTTTTTAATGAACAACTATGAATTTATTATGAATAAACTGAATGTGAATAATATAAAAAAAAAGAATTTCTAATGAAAAAATACTAATTTAATTATACAAATTGTAAAATATAATAATAATAATAATAATAAAGTTATTTGTTAATTTGATAATATTAAAAAATGTAGAATTTATTAATCATTTATATGAACAATATAATTTAATTATAAAAATGTAAAACTGAATAATAATAATAATAATAATAATAATAATAACTATTTGATAATTATTTAAATAATTTATTAATTAACAATTATGAATTTATTATGAATCATTTATAATGAAAATATATTTAATTA
Source organism: Coreius guichenoti (assembly GCA_039654105.1). NCBI lineage: Eukaryota > Metazoa > Chordata > Actinopteri > Cypriniformes > Gobionidae > Coreius > Coreius guichenoti. Next base: position 12,382,460 of record CM077186.1, on the reverse strand, counting down.
ATTGTAAAACAGAATAATAATAATGTTAATTGATAATTTGATAATAATGTAAAGAATATGAAAAAATATGAATTGATTATGAATAATTTCTAATGACAAATTACTAATTTAATTATAAATGAAAAACTGTAAAATGTAAAAATGTAGTGGTTTTCACTAGTGGTCTCAGAAAGGATATGTACATGTGTATTTGTGTCCTGACAGGCAACTCGCAGTGACAATGAGAGGCTGGATTTTTCTGCTTTTGCTGGCAAGGCTTGTCGATTTTTCCATGACACAACAGACCAACTCTTTGACCTGGCTAAGTTATCTGCGCAACCGAGCCTACAGTCATGGTCATGGCCGTAGTCACAATAACAATCTCGCCTCTCTAAGAACAGAGGATGAGCCTTCTGTGCTAGACTGCCCTTTGGAGTGCGACTGTCCTTCTACCTACCCCCAAGCAATGTACTGCAACAACCGCAGGCTACAGCACGTGCCATTCGTACCATCTCATATTAAGTATGTATACTTGCAAAACAACCAGATCACAGGCATCACAAATGCCGTCTTTGATAATGCTCCAAATTTAGCTTGGATCTGCATGCACACAAATAAACTGAGCTCTGACAAGATTGCTGACAAAGTCTTCGCCAAACTACCGAACCTTGAGCGCCTCTTTTTACACAACAACAACCTGAGCCGTGTTCCACAGGGTTTACCACGCTCCCTACGAGATCTACACATGAATCACAACAATATTTCGGTAGTCCCGGTCAACTCTTTCCGTGGAATGAGCAACCTGACGGCCCTGCATCTCCAAATGAACGCCATTGAAGACCTCGGTAATGCACTTGAGGGTCTGCTGTCCTTGACCCTGTTAGACTTGCGAGGAAACCGACTGAAGAAGATTCCAGAAAGTCTGCCGCCAAAGCTGAGCCAACTCTACCTTGAGTACAACCGTATTTCCAGCATTCCTGCTGACTTCCTGAGCCAACGGCCTGAGCTGCGCTTCATACGGCTGTCCCACAACCAGCTCACCAATGGGGGCATTCCAGCCAACGCTTTCAATGTCAGCACACTTGTGGAACTCGATTTGTCCTTCAACAAGCTGGAGAGGATTCCCACTATCAGCACAAGTCTGGAGAATCTGTATCTTCAGGCCAACAAGATCAAAGGTACAGAAAAAACACTTGAAAATGGTAAACATAAGACCATAAGGCATGTCATAGGCTTATTTACAAATCTTCTCCTGAAAGTATGAGCCTGTCCAAACGGCATGCTTCAAAACCATTTCAAAGCCATTTATTAGAAATGTATATTGCTATGTGCTTCCATATAAAGTATAGAAATAGTGAAATTCAATTCCTAGAACCCAGAATTTCACCATCCCGCTAGCTGGACGCTTGGCGTTCTTTTTTTATTGCCTTTTTTCAAATATTTTATTAATCATCAGAAATTAAGTATACCATTCGAAAGCTTAAAGTATTCATCCTGTGAAAACCATTTTGAAATCAGCGCTTTTTACAATGCCAATTGTTTCAAAGCAGCTTCACAGTGGTAACAGGAAAATAATGCAACAGAATTTGATTCGGCTGTACAGCCACTCTGGTGAAAACGGTGATGTCATCCAGCTCATTTCAATTATCATATAGTGTCAATGCGGGCAGATCAGTAATATAGTTGAAATTTGAGTGTCGTTTCTAAAAATTATGGCTGTCCACTTCAATGTAATTTTTTTAGCACATCACATGATAATATAATACAGTTCCTTCAGGAAACAACGTCACATGTAGTAGACAGTGACGCACCGTGTCTACACCGGATACAACAAAGCGACTTTTACAAATCCATTTGTTCTTCGTCTCAGAAATAGCATGAGCAATTGGAGTACGTCATAAATAAAACGGGGCAACAGTTTACTGTCAGGAATTTGTAGACATCCAGTGTAGACAGCATCACTGATTATAATGGGTTCTATTTGCTTTTGCCGCATTGCTTCGCTCGTGTCTGGTGTAGACGGTGACAAGGACAAAAAAAATTGACAAACAGTAAATATTGACAATAAATACAGACAGTGCTGGGTAGATTACTTACAAATTGTAGTTGGTTACTGATTCCAAATTACATGATAAAAATTGTAGTTAGTAATGTAATCTAGATTACTCATTTTAGGTAATGTATTCTGACTACTTTTTGATTAGTTTTGACCTAACTTGATTATCACATTGACTTGAATAGGATAATCTTGTACCATATTGATATAAATTTACAAGGAGAAAGAAAATATATTCAATTTTTTGTTATCAACAACATGAAGTGCATTAAAGATTACATTACGTCAGGGTTTCCCAGAATAGGGGTCGTGAGTTTAATGAAGTAATTAAGTCAAAAATAAAAACTAAATACAACATTTACTAAAAAATATTTTTTAAATAATTGCTTACCTGCATGTCCATTGACCGTTAACCGACATCAGATTAATTTTATTATTTACCTAACTTATTAACTTAAAATCAAAGAGCTCACTTCAAATAAATATATTAAGTCAAAGAAGTTCAGCTGACAAAAAATGTTGGGGAATTCCTGCATTGCATGTAAATATGAAATGACGTAAATTTTTACATTTTAATGTGTTTGAAAGACAAAAGCCTTCCAGAGACAGTAATACATGGTTAAATTAGTGATCATTCAAATAATAATTTGTGTGTTTGTCAGGAGCTGATTAGATATGCAATTTTGCAAAGAAAACACTTCTTAAAAGTGATTTGTGTAAATCCAGTGATCAAATGGTGTGAGTCTCAGTTTTCAGTGATAGTCACACATGACTAGTGGCTGGTCTGTGTGTGCGATTCCACAAACAGGGAAGACCTTCTGAACATATATAAGCAGTAGGCTTTTATTGAAAATTTAAAAGATAACAAAGAAGTAGAATCAATGAATTATGCTAAATCAACTGACTGCCATTCCGAGAATAACATGTAAATCAATAGAAAAGTAACTATAGTCTGATTACGAGCATTCTAAAATGTAATGTAATCTAATTATAAGTACTTAATTTTTGGAATCTGATTACGTAATACAGATTACATGTAATCAATTACTACCCAGAACTGAATATAAACAATAGTACCACGAGGTACACAAGAGTAAAAGTGTGAAAAGGTTTTTTAAGAGGCTTAATTTCTAAAACTCTGTAAGGACAAAAATGTCCCTTCATGATTAAACTTATACAAATATTTTTTGAAAAATATTACAGATGGTCTCCAAAAAGAATAATTTGTTTCACACATTCCATGAAAACCTATTGCGTTCCCACTTATGTACGTTTCTGACAGTTTTTACTTACATTGTAGTATGGTTATTCTAATGCAAACCATTCATGTCCCCATTTAGGCTCTGTTTGTGCTTGGATAAGACAATAACTTACTGTTTTCCATACATTTCCCAGAATTTTCAGTGAGCAGTTTTTGCAGAGTTGTGGACACAAACAATTACTCTAATCTGCGTGTTCTGCGACTGGAGGCCAATGAAATCAGCGCCCAAGACATACCCAATGAAGCTGCACTCTGTCTGCGTCTGGCAACCAACATCGACCTGTAGGCCTGGCAACAAGTCATCCACAGTAACCTCTTGTCATATGACCATTGACAACATATGAGTTTAGTTATCATGTATTATCTATTTGATAGTCATGAGATTTTGGGGCGTTTTAATAAAGAAATCAGCCTAACAATAATCAACAGAAAATGTTAGGATAACGATTATAACATTATAAAATCATTAATTTCTTTAGGTGTGAACAAGCCTTTTTAATGTGATTTTCTGTTTACATCCATTTTACTTCTGAATCAATAAGGACAGGAATGTTAAATGTAGGTGTGATGGGCATGCAGTAAAATCTAATGATTACCCAGCTAACAGGAAATGTTCTGAGAACTTTAGCTAACGTTCTGGCAAGGTTCTCTCAAAGTTATAAGCAAACATTTTTCCAATAAGAACATTTGTTCAGAGTTATCTGTTTAATAATGTTCTCAAAATGTTAGCACAAAAACATTATTTATGCATTGCTCATGGAACGTTACTTCTTGTAGTTGCATGTTTGACTAATGCTTGTTTTTAAAATGTTCATTCAAAAAGAACATTCAAAAGTAACATTCCCATAATGTTTGCAAAATGATAAAATGGAATGTGCCCGTACCGTTCGCATAAATAAATTAAGAAAACAGACCGTTTAGAGAACTTTCAGAAATAACGTTTTCATAACTTGATGGCAACGTTAGCAAAACTTTCTTAGAGCATATTTTTTTTAGCTGGGTAGATGCATGAAGTCAGTGTACTTGGCTACTGGGTGCAGGAGACATATGATTATTTTACTATTTTTAAATATATTTAATAGTTAACAGTGTGTATCTTTTAGTAAATGAATGGTACAAATAATGGTGTTGGTTGGGAAACTTTGGGTCTTTGCTTTGTAATTATATGTCACGATTTCTGGCAGTGGAACAAGAAAATATGCCTGAAAGTTAATTGCATTGAGCTCATAATTTGAGAAGTTAATGTGGATGACTATGAATGCATGAAAACTTAAAATTTGCATGAAAGTTAAAAATTTAGAAGTTCACTTCCTTAAAATGATATGAAAACATTGAGAAGCTCTTTACAGACCATCTGGATCCACAGCAGTTTATCTACACTACAACCTTGTCAAAGCTTGCATCACTGCCATTGTCATTTATCTAATAAGAATAAAATCCATGATAAATAAATAATAGGGATTTTTTTTAAATAAACAAGAGGAATGTATTGTATTTGTGCCATCTTTAATCAGGTGAACTTTAACATTTCCCCCTGAGAATATGCTAATCCCAGTCATATTCATTAGGTTTAATAAACAGCCTTGACCTTCAGTGAGAGCTGAAGGGAGCTGACTCCGCGAGGACAGTGTTAACATTAATTACTGGAGATGAGTTTGTCACACATTGCCCAAAGGAGCTGATAAAATGTCAACATAACCTGGCGGAACATGAACATTCAGTTTGAGTGTTGTACTGGGGTCTCTGAGAAGTCACTCCAAAGAGAGCCACTTCACCAAAACATTCAGTTCAAATCCCTATAAACCTTTTGAATTTGATTTGAAGTCAATTAATTTAGTGATATTACTGAAAATCTGTGTATGACGTGAAAACTGCTGTCCACCATTACTAAACATCTAATTTGACAAAAAATTGCAGAGCCATACATAGCCAAAAGAAATGAATGTCGTTGAATAAAAATACTTGTTGGTACGTGTTTGTTTAGCTATCAAGGGGAGTACAAATTATATATGTTCAAAATACATTCTCCTTAAATACACTGAACAAAATTATAAACGCAACACTTTTTTTTTGCCCCCATTTTTCATGAGCTGAACTCAAAGATCTAAGACTTTTTCTATGTACACAAAAGGCCTATTTCTCTCAAATATTGTTCACAAATCTGTCTAAATCTGTGTTAGTGAGCACTTCTCCTTTGCCGAGATAATCCATCCACCTCACAGGTGTGGCATATCAAGATGCTGATTAGACATCATGATTATTGCACAGGTGTGCCTTAGGCTGGCCACAATAAAAGGCCACTCTAAAATGTGCAGTTTTATCACACAGCACAATGCCACAGATGTCGCAAGTTTTGAGGGAGTGTGCAATTGGCATGCTGACTGCGGGAATGTCCACCAGAGCTGTTGCCAATGTCAATCCGAGAGCTTTCTGACCCCTCCATAGACAGCTATTTAATTAACACTTTCAAGGCCCAGAAAGGTAGTAAAGACATCGTTAAAATAGTCCATGTGACTCCAGTGGTTCAACCTTAATTTTATGAAGCGACGAGAATACTTTTTGTGCGCGAAAAACAAACAAAACTAACGACTTTATTCAACAATTTCTTCTCGTCTATGTCAGTCTCCTACGCAATTTACGTTGGCCAGCTCCTGTGTCAGCATCACACGCATGCACCGTGGTTCTCACATGAACAGCTTCGGCCTATGGTAAGCCGGCGTTCTGGTGTAGCTCTGACGTAACACGAAAGCGCTGGACTGTATTTACTATGTCAACAGCGTAGGAGACTGACACAGACGTGTTTTTTGCGCACAAAAAGTAGGGGTGGTTGATTGCCCCTTTTTACAAGATGTAAAATAAGTCTCTGATGTCCCCAGAGTGTGTATGTGAAGTTTTAGCTCAAAATACCCCACAGATAATTTTTTATAGCATGTTAAAATAGTCATTTTTCGAGGGTGAGCAAAAACATGCTGTTTTTGTGTTGTTGCTCACGGGGCGGAGCTTCAAGAGCTTGCAACAAGATGGTTCTGAATGGTTAGTTGATGAATTTATGCAGCTGATGTGGAGTTAACTATCTTCAAGTCATCGATTAGCATGTTCTGTCATGATAATCTATAAATTCTCAACATGGCCTCACCCCCTTTGTTGCGTGTTCCCGGGGGCGGGGTTTATGTAAATTTCAGGGTTAGTGATGTCACTAACCCGGGAGGACACTTGTGTAGTCCCTACCAGCCGTTTGTTGTAGTATTTAAAAAGTGATTTCTTTAAAAGAAAATATCTCCCTTTGCTTTGAACTTTGAGCGTTGTAACTTTGCAGATGTTGTTTATGCTCAAACAGCAACATTACACACTAACTAAAGTTAAAAGAGTGAAATCATAATCAACCACCCCTTTAAATTGCTATCTATGGAGGGGTCAGAAAGCTCTCGGATTTCATCAAAAATATCTTAATTTGTGTTCCGAAGATGAACGAAGGTCTTACAGGTTTGAAACGACATGAGGGTGAGTAATTAATGACAGAATTTTCATTTTTGGGTGAACTAACCCTTTAAAGGTGCAACTGTTGTAGTTTTACAAGGTCCAGTTGAGCCTTTATATGTACAACTAAGTCATTGTGTGTATGTAATATAATGAATCTTTACTCTGTAAAGCCTGGGCATAAAATAATAGTCTGAAAAATACAGTGGGGAGAACAAGTATTTGATACACTGCCGATTTTGCAGGTTTGCCCACTTACAAAGTATGTAGAGGTCTGTAATTTTTATCATAGGTACACTTCAACTGTGAGAGACGGAATCTAAAACAAAAATCCAGAAAATCACATTGTATGATTTTTAAATAATTAATTTGCATTTTATTGCATGACATAAGTATTTGATCACCTACCAACCAGTAAGAATTTCCGGCTCTCACAGACCTGTTAGTTTTTCTTTAAGAAGCCCACCTGTTCTCCACTCATTACCTGTATTAACTGCACCTGTTTGAACTCGTTACCTGTATAAAAGACACCTGTCCACACACTCAATCAAACAGACTCCAACCTCTCCACAATGGCCAAGACCAGAGAGCTGTGTAAGGACATTGCACAAGGCTGGGATGGGCTACAGGACAATAGGCAAGCAGCTTGGTGAGAAGGCAACAACTGTTGGCGCAATTATTAGAAAATGGAAGAAGTTCAAGATGACGGTCAATCTCCCTCGGTCTGGGGCACCATGCAAGATCTCACCTCGTGGGGCATCAATGATCATGAGGAAGGTGAGGGATCAGCCCAGAACTACATGGCAGGACCTGGTCAAGGACCTGAAGAGAGCTGGAACCACAGTCTCAAAGAAAACCATTAGTAACACACTACGCCGTCATGGATTAAAATCCTGCAGCGCACGCAAGGTCCCCCTGCTCAAGCCAGCGCATGTCCAGGCCCGTCTGAAGTTTGCCAATGACCATCTGGATGATCCAGAGGAGGAATGGGAGAAGGTCATGTGGTCTGATGAGACAAAAATAGAGCTTTTTGGTCTAAACTCCACTCGCCGTGTTTGGAGGAAGAAGGATGAGTACAACCCCAAGAACACCATCCCAGCCGTGAAGCATGGAGGTGGAAACATCATTCTTTGGGGATGCTTTTCTGCAATGGGGACAGGACGACTGCACCGTATTGAGGGGAGGATGGATGGGGCCATGTATCGCGAGATCTTGGCCAACAACCTCCTTCCCTCAGTAAGAGCATTGAAGATGGGTCGTGGCTGGGTCTTCCAGCATGACAACGACCCGAAACACACAGCCAGGGCAACTAAGGAGTGGCTCCGTAAGAAGCATCTCAAGGTCCTGGAGTGGCCTAGCCAGTCTCCAGGCCTGAACCCAATAGAAAATCTTTGGAGGGAGCTGAAAGTCCGTATTGCCCAGCGACAGCCCCGAAACCTGAAGGATCTGGAGAAGGTCTGTATGGAGGAGTGGGCCAAAACCCTGCTGCAGTGTGTGCAAACCTGGTCAAGAACTACAGGAAACGTATGATCTCTGTAATTGCAAACAAAGGTTTCTGTACCAAACATTAAGTTCTGCTTTTCTGATGTATCAAATACTTATGTCATGCAATAAAATGCAAATTAATTACTTAAAAATCATACAATGTGATTTTCTGGATTTTTGTTTTAGATTCCGTCACTCACAGTTGAAGAGTACCTATGATAAAAATTACAGACTTCTACATGCTTTGTAAGTGGGCAAACCTGCAAAATCGGCAGTGTATCAAATACTTGTTCTCCCCACTGTATATACACTCACCTAAAGGATTATTAGGAACACCATACTAATACTGTGTTTGACCCCCTTTCGCCTTCAGAACTGCCTTAATTCTACGTGGCATTGATTCAACAAGGTGCTGAAAGCATTCTTTAGAAATGTTGGCCCATATTGATAGGATACCATCTTGCAGTTGATGGAGATTTGTGGGATGCACATCCAGGGCACGAAGCTCCCGTTCCACCACATCCCAAAGATGCTCTATTGGGTTGAGATCTGGTGACTGTGGGGGCCATTTTAGTACAGTGAACTCATTGTCATGTTCAAGAAACCAATTTGAAATGATTCGAGCTTTGTGACATGGTGCATTATCCTGCTGGAAGTAGCCATCAGAGGATGGGTACATGGTGGTCATAAAGGGAAGGACATGGTCAGAAACAATGCTCAGGTAGGCCGTGGCATTTAAACGATGCCCAGTTGGCACTAAGGGGCCTAAAGTGTGCCAAGAAAACATCCCCCACACCATTACACCACCACCACCAGCCTGCACAGTGGTAACAAGGCATGATGGATCCATGTTCTCATTCTGTTTACGCCAAATTTTGACTCTACCATCTGAATGTCTCAACAGAAATCGAGACTCATCAGACCAGGCAACATTTTTCCAGTCTTCAACTGTCCAATTTTGGTGAGCTCGTGCAAATTGTAGCCTCTTTTTCCTATTTGTAGTGGAGATGAGTGGTACCCGGTGGGGTCTTCTGCTGTTGTAGCCCATCCGCCTCAAGGTTGTGCGTGTTGTGGCTTCACAAATGCTTTGCTGCATACCTCGGTTGTAACGAGTGGTTATTTCAGTCAAAGTTGCTCTTCTATCAGCTTGAATCAGTCGGCCCATTCTCCTCTGATCTCTAGCATCAACAAGGCATTTTCGCCCACAGGACTGCCGCATACTGGATGTTTTTCCCTTTTCACACCATTCTTTGTAAACTCTAGAAATGGTTGTGCGTGAAAATCCCAGTAACTGAGCAGATTGTGAAATACTCAGACCGGCCCGTCTGGCACCAACAACCATGCCACGCTTGTTGCATATCATATTTGATACATCAGGCTTTTATGGCTCGTACAGTATGATTATAGAATATAGAGCTCAAATTTGAGGAGACAAGACTTAGACCAACCAGCAATGGGAACGACAAGTAGAGAAACAAACCAGCATAGCACAGAAAACACAAGGGGAAATATAGCTGCAAGCAGCAATTATAGGGGCCAAGCACAAAAAGGACCAATGCAAGCATGACTGTGAGCTTCAGAAAAACTGCAAAATGAGTAATTAAAGACATTTTTTAACTATTTTTGTCAAAATGGCAGAAATATCACAAATACAATCACTTGTGATAATTAACTTGCTATCACTTTTGACCAATCAGTGGCGCTGGTTTCAAATTATTATACCGTGGTCAGTGTGAGGTGACAATGACATACAAAGTTTGGTGGCAATATGCCAAAGTGTTGCAGAGTTATAGCCTCAGAATCAGCTTGGCATCATGCCTACAATTTCATTAATGCGTTATTCGAGAATGGCTTGGTCTATTGAAAAGCTTTTCATAATTTTTTGCTGGCATGGTCTGATGATGATCTGGGCCAATTTTGGTGAAATTCAGACCACTGGTCTAGAAGGAGTTCGAAAAAGTAGGTTTTCAAAAAAATTCAAAATGGCGGACAGCAAACGCGAGCAAAGTGGCATGATTAGTATCATTGTTCTCAGTTCTCCAAATATTTTTGAGTACCTTCAAGGCATGGTCCTTATATCTCAACAGTATATCTCATTTTGTTTAGGAGTTATAGATATATATATATTTATGAGCACATAAAAAATGACCCATGTCCGATTTTGGTTGCATTTTTTTGCCACTTACAATCAAAATTTTGACATTTGGCCTTACATACATAGACAACTTGCCATGATTCCGATTTTCCTACGGTGGTTTCGTCTCGATTGGAATAATGGTTTCGAAAATATTTGCACATGTTTTTAAACACTAAATCACAACATCGGACAATAAGCACACCATAGCAAAACAGAACATAAGGCAAAACATTGCATGTTTGGTATCGTTGGACTCGGCAAGGATTCAGGAATCTAACAAGATGACTTATTTTTCCGTGAAAATAAGTCAACCACATCCAAAGTTATAAGAATGTAAGGTAACACTTTACAATAAGGTTTCATTAGTAAATACATTACAGAAAATAAATACATTTTGTTCACACATGACTGTTCCAATATCTTACAGTAGCCTCCTCAGGTTAACACATCCCATTAGATATACAAAGAGAAACTTTTTTTTTTTTTATCATGGAAGGTCCTCCAGCAGATAATCACCTGATTAAGATTAAAAATAACCAAAAGGTTCATTTGTTTTTAACTTGAGTGTTGTTTGCTTCAACGTCCTTGTTTTTCTGACTTGAGGGACTCCGTAATGACATTCCAGTAAAACACATGAGAATATGGCAATCCTCAAAATGCTTATTAAACAATAATATAAGACCACATTTCATTTAAGGGCATCTAGAGGAACTATAGAGAGATTCGCATTCGAATATCTTTGACGTGCAGATTTTAAGAGTAGACAGCTCAGACCAATCTTTTGGATTCTTTTATGTCATCTTGGCATCATCTATTGCAGTGTGCAAGGCCTGTTTTCCCAATTATAGCTTGAATCATATTAAATTATTATATTATAGCTATATTATATTTAATTACAAGGACATTTAAGTAAAAAAAGTCTTGACAGTGAAATGAACACTTCCGAATTTAACAAACGCAAAGATTTTTTTGGGGAAGCTGTTTTCAAAAACCTCACTGTGGTTGTATTTGCTTTCATTATCAATTTTATCAATAGCTTGCTGCTTTATACTTTCTTCAAGAATCCTGTCTTCGCTCAGGAGCCCCGCTATATCCTCTACATGCATCTGATCATCAATGACATCATTACACTGTTGGTCTGTGTGATTTTGTTTGTGTTTACATACTTTGTGCCAAACTTGAATGTTGCTATCTGCTGTATTTTAATCCTCATTGGAAGCAACGTCTACAAGAACACGTCACTAAACCTGGCTGGCATGGCTATTGAGCGCTTTGTGGCCATCTGCTACCCTCTACATCATGCACGAATATGCACTGTCCAAAACACAAAAATCCTGATCGGCATCATCTGGCTGCTGGGAGCCCTGCCTGGCATACTGGACCTGTTTTTTGCTTTGGCTCTTAGTCCACTCTCCTTCTTTACCACTAGCCGCATGTGCTACCAGCAAAATGTGTTCAATTTTGAGTACCATATAATAAGCCATGCTGTTTTTAACATCGGCTACATGTGCTCAGTGTGGGTGCTGCTCTTCTACACTTACTTCAAAGTGCTGTTCTCTGCTAAAGCAGCTTCTTCAGAACCAGCTCAAGCTCAGAAGGCCAGGAGAACCATTTTACTGCATGGGGTCCAGTTACTGCTCTGTACATTGTCCCTGTTCACAACGGTCCTGGATGGAGCCTTAGCGGCTCTCTTTCCTTACTATCAGTCAGTAATTTACTTCTGCAACTTCATTCTCACCAGCATTTTTCCACGTCTGCTGAGTCCTCTCATATATGGCATGAGGGATCAAAAGTTTAAGAAGTACATGAAGCGTTCACTGATGTGTGGCCACGGAAAGAGAGCCATTGATCCTTCCAATTAGCAAAATAGTCATTTTCTGACTGCAGAAAAAAATTATGATGTAAATAATGCGTATTTCAGCATAGACATGGGGTCGATTATAGTGAGCAATGTCCAAACAGTGTTACTTTGTATAAAATCCACAAATCATCAAAATGTAAAATTGTATTCAAATGTAAGACGACTCTCAAAATATTGATTTACATGTGTAATATCTATATACACTACCAGTCAAAAGTTTAGAAACTGTACTATTTTGATTGTTTTTGAAAGAAGTCTCTTCTGTTCACCAAGGCTGCATTTATGTTATTAAAAATACAAAAAAAGCTGTAATATTGTGAAATATTATTAAAATGTAAAATAACTGTTTTCTATTTGAATATATTTTAAAATGTAATTTATTTCTTTGATGCAAAGCTGAATTTTCAGCATCATTACTCCAGTCTTCAGTGTCACATGATCCTTCAGAAATCATTCTAATATGATGATTTGCTGCTCAAGAAACATTTATGATTATTATCAATGTTGAAAGCAGTTGTGTAAAACATTTTTTTTTTTTTTTAGGATTCTTTGATTAATAGAAAGTTCAAAAGAACAGTATTTATCTGAAATAGAAAGCTTTTGTAACATTGTACTACCGTTCAAAAGGTTTGGGTCGGTAAGAATTAATTTTTTTTTTTTTTTTTTTTTTGAGAAAGAACTTAAAGAAATTAATACATTTTTTCAGCAAGGATGCATTAAATTGATCAAGCGACAGTATAGACATTTATACTGTTGCAAAAGCTTTGTATTTCAGATAAATGCTGTTCTTTTGAACTTTCTATTCATTAAATAATCCTGAAAAAAAAAAAAAATTGTACACAACTGTTTTCAACATTGATAATAATAATAATAATAAATGTTTCTTGAGCAGCAAATCGGCATATTAGAATGATTTCTGAAGGATCATGTGACTCTAAAGACTGGAGTAATGATGCTGAAAATTCAGCTTTGAATCACAGAAATAAATTGCATTTTAAAATATATTAAAATAGAAAAAAGTTATTTTAAATTGCAAAAATATTTCACAATAATACTGCTTTTGCTGTATTTTGGATCAAATAAATGTAGCCTTGGTGAGAAGAAAAGACTTCTTTCAAAAATAATCAAAATAGTACAGTTTCCAAACTTTTGACTGGTAGTGTATATATATATGTATATATATATATATATATATATATAGTTTCACATGATTATTAGTGAGTTTAATCTATAAAATAGATTTGTGTGTAACTTTAACTAATATTCAGTTGCTACTGACCCTTTAAATTTTCTTTTAACCAACAAGGTGGTTTTAGTGGATGAGCACATGTAGTTTATCATGTTGACTGTGAGCATGTACTTTTTTTGTTTTCAATTACCTTTTGTTGTAAATTTAAACAGTATATCTATTGTTCTATCAGTTAAAACAAACTTATTTTTTTATTAAATGTTTTGCTTGGAAAGAGTAAATGTAGTGCCTTTCTTATATCAAATAAATGCCATTTGCTTTGATATTTAATATTTATTGCAATCACTTTCTACATTTTAACTGTGGCTAAATACTTTTAAATGACACTATTTATAGATTTATCTATGTAGCTATAAAGATAAAGCCAAAAGGTATTTGGATGCCTCCATAATATCTTTCTTTACCACTATAGGCACAAGTATAGGTTCTGTCTACCAGCAGAAGCTTTTGTTACTTTTGACCTTCTAAAAAGTTATTTGGATACTTTAGCCAAATTTAAAAACAGAAAAACAAGTGGAATACTGTATTCAAAGCTAATTATACCAGACTTTTTTTTTCAGAGCTTCACTTTCTGCTTTGACTTCTAAGCAATTCAAGCTGGCAAACAGTAATGTAACAGCAAGGTGTAGCTCATCACATTAACTATGAATATATTTAACAAAACTGTCTTTGGCTGACCTAAAATGACAAATGGGACACCCTATGACCATGTGGACTTTACAAGTATGAACACTGCGGCCATCTCAAGAAACCAAGTGCACATTAAATGATTAGTTCACCTAAAAATAAACCTTATGTCGATCCAAATCAGTACGACTTTCGTTCATCTTCGTAAGGCAAGGCAAGGCAAGTTTATTTATATAGCACATTTCATACACTATGGTAATTTACACAGAAAAGGGAATTAAAATAATCACAAAATAAAAGTAAGGAAAATTAAAACAGTTATAAAAGGAATTAAAAGAGATACAAAGATGATACAGTTATAAAAGGAATTAAAAGAGTAAAAGATGATACATAGATAAACTTCTCATCTGGTAAAATATTTCAGAATAATTTATGTTTGTCTCTTGTATTTAATTAATTTCCGCACTTGCTCTGGTACTTCCCCATACTGGTTGTCTCTTTCTCTGTGGATTTCTTTCAGCGCGCCTAAATCATTTGTCGGACGTGTCCAGCAGATCCGATCTTTCACCTAAAAACGGCCAGGCAGAGCTGGACTATATCAGTCCACGCTCCGATTAATCACCCACGCAGTTTCAATTTCTCTTCCAGAAACTTCTTAACTACGCTGCATTTACCCACGTAATCTCCCACTTAATCATGCTGCGTGATCTCAATTTCTCTTCCAGAAACTTCTTAACCACACCACTACCGATTAATCACCCACAGTTTCAATTTCTCTTCCAGAAACTTCTTAACTGCGCTGCATTTAACATATATGAAGATATTTTAATGACATTTGAGAGCTTTCTGTCCCTCCATTGACAGTCCAAGCAACTACCACTTTGACTCTTCAAAACATTCACAAAGAGATCGTAAAACTAATCCATATGAATTAAGCGGTTTAGTCTAAATTTTCTCAAGAGACATGATCGCTTTATATGATGAACAGATTGAATTTAGGCTTTTATTCACATATAAACATTCATCAACGCACACATCAGTTATGGTAAACGGAAGCTCAAGCATGCTTTCTTGACGTGCAAGAACTAATGAGGTTTGTTCTCGTGCAAAAAGCAAGTATGGTTGAGCATCTGTTCGCTGATAAATGTTTATATGTAAATAAAAGCCTAAATTCAATCTGTTCATCAAAAGTCTCTCAGATTTCATGTATATACCTTCATTTGTGTTCCTAAGATGAACGAAAATCTTTAGGGTTTGGAATGACATGAGAGTGAGTAATTGATGACAATTTTTTTTTTTTTTTTTGGTGAACCAAACCTTTAAAGGGATCGTTCACCCAAAAATGAAAATTATCCTATGATTTACTCACCCTCGGGTGTATATGACATTCTTCTTTCAGACGAATACAATCAGAGTTATATTAAAAAATGTGTCCTGGCTGAGAAAAATATCCATATTTAACATGTTATAAAGAAAAATATCTAGCCTCCGGCGGACCGCCTTCCATATTCAACTTACGGAAAAAGCGTAACTGGCACTACGATGACGTTGGACGTAGCGTAAAAAAGCGTAACTGGCGCGTCAGACGTAGCGTAAGCATTTTGAACTGTGGGAGGCGCTACACTTTTTTCATAAGTTGAATACGGAAGGCGGTCCGCCGGAAGCAATATTTTACTTTATAATGTGTTAAATATGGATATTTTTCTTACAAAAACCCATAGGTTCGCTTCAGAAGGTCTTTATTAACCCCCTGGAGCCGTGTGGATTACTTTTATAATGGATGGATGCACTTTTTTGGTCTTCAAATTTTGGGCTGCCATTCACTGCCATTATAATGCTTGGATTAGCCAGGACATTTTTTAATATAACTCTGATTGTATTCGTCTGAAAGAAGAATGTCATATACACCTAGGATGGCTTGAGGGTGAGTAAATCATGAGATAATTTTCATTTTTAAAGGGATAGTTCACCCCAAAAAAAAAAAAAAAATTGTCATCAATTACTCACTCTCATGTCATTCCAAACCCTAAAGATTTTCGTTCATCAATTATGGGATAATTTTCATTTTTGGGTGAACTAACCCTTAAGGTTGCTATTAGGACAGGATCCATATGCAGCCGGAGGAACTGTTTTAAGAAAGTGTTTCAAATCTGTATTTTTTTTAATTGGTTGAAATTCATGTGCTTACAAGGCAAGTCAGGTTACTGTAACAATATCAGAGCCATGAAATCAAACTAAGTAAAAAATATCCAAATTACAAAGCTCCAGTACTCTTAGTAAAGCTCCAATATGTTTGACACAGTCCAACATTTCACATATATATTATACAGAAACACATATGTACATTATATTAAATATAGTATAAAATAAATATACATTATGCTACAATGGGTTTCTCAGGTTACGTACATATCTCACGACACAAGAGATATTAAAAGACATACTTGTTTTTCACTTCTCAGTGATCCTCAGTAGATGGCCACCTGTTTAAATAAAAACAAAAACACATAAAAGGTCAATTTGTTTTCAACTTGCATGTTGTTTGCGTCAACCTCATTGTTTTTCTGACATTAGGGACTTGGTAGTGACATTACAGCAAGGCTCATGAGAATATCTTTATAATAATCAGGGCAACCCCTGAATAGTGTCACACAGATAGCAGCAATAATATAAAGGACAGATCGAGAGACAAAAAGAAGGACCAGAGAAACACATCTGATCTTTGACGTACAGATTTTAACTGCAGAGAGCACAGACCAGACTTTTAAGATCTACTGCATCATGCAAGGCCTCCATTTTGCTTTGAATTGTTAGCTAAATTATATTTAATTTGTGAAATGAACACTTCAGAATTTAACAAACGGCAAGAATTTTTTGGGGAGGCCATTTTCAAAAACCTCACTGTGGTTGTATTTGCTTTCATTATCAATTTTATCAATAGCTTGCTGCTTTATACTTTCTTCAAGAATCCTGTCTTCGCTCAGGAGCCCCGCTATATCCTCTACATACAGCTGATCATCAATGACATCATTACACTGTCTGTTTCTATGATTTTGTTTGTGTTTACGTACTTAATACCGAACTTGAATGTTGCTATTTGCTGCATTTTCATCCTCATTGGAAGCAACGTCTACAAGAACACGCCACTAAACCTGGCCGGCATGGCTATTGAGCGCTTTGTGGCCGTCTGCTACCCTCTACATCATGCACGAATATGCACTGTCCAAAACACAAAAATCCTGATCGGCATCATCTGGCTGGTGGGAGCCCTGCCTGGCATAGTGGACCTGTTTGTTGCTTTGGCTCTTAGTCCACTCTCCTTCTTTACCACTAGCCGCATGTGCTACCAGCAAAATGTGTTCAATTTTGAGTACCATATAATAAGCCATGCTGTTTTTAACATCGGCTACATGTGCTCAGTGTGGGTGCTGCTCTTCTACACTTACTTCAAAGTGCTGTTCTCTGCTAAAGCAGCTTCTTCAGAACCAGCTCAAGCCCAGAAGGCCAGGAGAACCATTTTACTGCATGGGGTCCAGTTACTGCTCTGTACATTGTCCCTGTTCACAACGGTCATGGATGGGGCCTTAGCGGCTCTCTTTCCTTACTATAAGTCAGTAATTTACTTCTGCAACTTCATTCTCACCAGCATTTTACCACGTCTGCTGAGTCCTCTCATATATGGCATGAGGGATCAAAAGTTTAAGAAGTACATGAAGCGTTCACTGATGTGTGGCCACGGAAAGAGAGCCACTGATCCTTCCAATTAGCAAAATAGTCATTTTCTGTCTTCTGAAAAACAAACAAAATATATGTCAAATTCATGTTTTGTAATAAGTTAAGTTAAAAATAATTATTTTTCTATAGAGTTCTGTAAATTATGTTTATTTCAGCATAAACATGGAGTAGATTAGTAAGCAACATTCAACCAGTGTTATTCAGTATATTTTAAATTCCATAATTAGTTAAATAGCCTTTCAACCAGTGTTATTCAGTATAATTAAAATTCTATAATTAGTTAAATTAAAATTTTTGACTCTAAAACATTTCTTTCCTTGTGTAAACAAAACTAATGTTCCAAAAAGTTTAATATGTTGCATTTTACAAAATGATTGTTCTGTCTTGTAATGTTTCTATAAAACTAAGAGGAATTAGCTTTATCTTTATCAAGTCTATTTTATGTCTATTGTATGGAAAAGCGCTAAACATTGTTTGCGCGTGCCATTAAAACACACTGGTGTACTAAAAAACTGATCTTTACTCTTGTTCTTCTAACAGTGATTATCAATCCAAGTAATTTAATAAGCAGTGCACACTGGTACTGTTTTGTACTGATGATGCTTTGGAAACACTGTTTCAGGAAACGCCTCTGCAATTCTTTTGTTCTAAAGTTTAGCAAACTAGTTTAAAAAGTTGCAGTAAGCTTTAGGGTGAAGTTTTTAGTAAAAGCCAAAATGCATTTGGATGCCTCTGTAATGCCTTTTTCTACCAATAGTGGCAATAATGTATAGGCCTACCAACAGAAGCTTTTGATTCTTTTAATTCCTCAATTTAAAACCTTATTAAAAAGGTATTTGGACGATTATGCCACAATTAAAAATGTCTGAATGTCACTGAATTAGATACAAAATATAAAACCAAGTAGATATTAGACAGATACTGTAGTAGAGCTTTTCCCATTGCTTCACTTTTTTTTTCTTTTTTTTTTTACTCAAGCAGTCCACAAGCAGAATAGCACAATGTTCATTACATCCACTTTTGAACATTTAAACAAAAACAAATTGTGCACTGACACTACTTCTGCGAAGTCAAACTTTTGCTGACCTGAAGTCAGCATTTCCAAACTCCAATAAACTGTACCAATAGATAACATTATAAACTAGAATGTACATTTCCTGAAGAAAATGTGAGTGGTGCTTGCAGTGGCAAAACTCGGCACCCGGTAGATGCTACTGTGATGTAAAAAAGCCCATCCCCATGTCTGTACAATGTCGTGGAGCTGAGATATGGCTTATTCATGTGTTTGTACGGTTGCTAGGGTACTGAAAATGGTTGCTAGGGTGTGGCTGTACAGTTTATGGGGTGATATTTAAAGACCATTTGCCAGTCTGAGTCAAAAGAGCCCAACTCTGTATTTGTACAATGCTCTGGTGCTGAGATATGGCTTGTTAATGTTGATATACGGTTGCTAGGGTGCTGTAAATGGTTGCTGTGTTCATTGCAGTGTTCAGTGCAGAAAACAGTCTAATGCTCGTTCAGTGTGTGTATTCTTTTTTACAGACATATTTTCCTTATGTGTTGGTAGGTAGCCAAATGCACATGGGGGAACGTAAAGAACACACTTTTACAACCATGTCTCTGAAAGACAACAGCACTGAGTTGAACAGACCGAGATGAATGAACAGACCTGAAATGTAGCCTTTCGTGACATTTGAATTATCCAGTGTAATGCGAACGAGTATCTTTTCGTTAATAATGCGCACCGAGGCGCTTAATTAACCAAGCCACTCTGGGATACAGAAAACATTGTTTTTACAAGTCACACACGCACTTCACTATGAAGCACACATCGCATATATTTATATTCCAATACATTCACACCTGACGATTACATTACTTTAAATGAGTCCACCCCCCAAGATTATTGTTATAAACACAAGCCGCATCTGAAAGGCAAAGGGGGAGGTGTTGCTGTAATTTATAATATCTTCAGTATTACTCAGAAGTCTAGTTTCAAATATAATTATTTTGAAGTTTTGGTGCTTTATGTAACGTTATGTAGCGTAAATGATAAATCCCATTTGACATTTGTGCTGGCTACTGTATACAGGCCACCAGGGCACCATACGGACTTTACCAAAGAATTTGCTGATTTTCTATCAGAGTTAGTACTGGCTACAGATAAAGTCCTAATTGTTGGTGATTTTAATATCCATGTAGACAAATGAAAAAGACGCATTGGGATTGGCATTTAGAGACGTTCTAAACTCTACTGGAGTTAGGGAACACGTGTCAGGACCCACTCATAGCCGTAATCATACTTTAGACCTAATACTGTCACATGGAATAAATGTTGATACCGTTGAAATTCTGCAGCAGAGCAATGACATCTCAGATCATTACCTAGTATCGTATATACTTAATTTAGCAAAGGGCTGCAAAGCCGTCCCCTCGTTTCAAATATGGCAGGATTATCACCACTGCAACTAAAGATTGCTTTGTAAATAATCTTCTTCATTAGTTCCATCTCCACAGCATCCCAGATAGCCTAGAGGAACTCGATGTTGCAACAGAAACTATTGACTTTCTCTTTTCCAGCACTTTAGTTGCTTCTCTGCGCTTAAAGAAGATTAAAGAAAATAGTCCAACGCCGTGGTACAACGAGCACACTCGGGCCCTTAAAACAGCAGCCAGAAAATTGGAGTGCAGCTGGAAGAAAACAAAACTGGAGGTTTTTCGCATTTCGTGGAAAGAGAGCATGGTCGCATACAGAAAGGCCGTAAAAACTGCTAGATCTGCTTATTTCTCGACTCTCTTTGAAGAAAACAAACACAACCCTAGGTATTTATTTGATACAGTGGCTAAATTAACAAGAAATAAAGCTTCAACTTCTGACGTTTGTAAACAGCACAGCTGTAATGAATTTATGAACTTCTTTACGTGCAAGATTGATAATATTAGGAAAAAAATTATAACTATGCAACCATCTACTACAGTATCACATCAGACAGTGCATTGTAGTGTCACTGGGGAAAAATTCCACTCATTCACTGCTATAGGAGAAGAATTGGCTAAACTCGTTAAATCATCAAACAACATCAACATGTATGCTCGACTCTATACTGACTAAGCTTCCAGAGGTCATAGAGCCTCTTCTTAATATCATTAATTCATCCTTGTCATTAGGATATGTACCGAAAAAACTTTAAAGTTGGCTATTATTAAACCACTTATTAAAAAAGCGCAACTTGATCCCACAGAATTAGTCAATTACAGGCCAATCTCAAATCTACCCTTTCTGTCAAAAATACTAGAAAAGGCAGTGTCCTCACAACTATGCTCCTTTTTAGAAAGAAATGGTATCTGTGAGGACTTCCAGTCAGGATTTAGACCGTATCATAGTACTGAGACTGCTCTCATCAGAGTTACAAATTATTTACTCTTATCCAAACATGGTTGTATCTCTCTATTAGTGTTACTCGATCTTAATGCTGCAGTCGATACTGTTGACCACAACATTCTTTTGAATAGACTCGAAAATGATGTTGGCATTAGTGGAATTACATTGGCATGGTTTAAATCATACTTATCTGACCGTTATCAGTTTGTAGCAGTAAATGAAGAGATGTCACACCGATCACAAGCTCAGTATGGAGTACCGCAAGGCTCAGTGCTAGGACCGTTGCTTTTCACCCTGTACATGCTACCACTGGGAGATATCATTAGGAAGCATGGCGTTAGTTTTCATTGTTATGCTGACGATACTCAGCTCTATATTTCTTCACGCCCTGACGAAACTTACCAATTCACAAGATTAACGGAATGCATAGCTGATATAAAAAATTGGATGACTAGTAATTTCCTGCAACTTAATTCAGAAAAAACTGAATTTTTAATTATTGGTCAAAAAAAAAAACTCCACAAGTAGTAACCTAGAATACTGTCTAACACTTGATGGCTGCTCTGTTCTCGTCGTCAGTTAGGAACCTGGGTGTGCTCTTTGATACCAATCTTTCATTTGAAAGCCACGTTTCTAGCATCTGTAAAAGTGCATTTTACCATCTTAAAAATATATCTAAATTACGGCACATGCTTTCAATGCAAAATGCTGAACAGTTAGTTCATGCGTTCATGACCTCAAGGCTAGATTATTGTAATGCTCTACTGGGTGGTTGCCCTGCTCGCTTAATAAATAAATTGCAGCTGGTCCAAAATGCAGCAGCTCGAGTTCTTACTAGAACCAGGAAGTATGACCATATTAGCCCGGTTCTGTCAACACTGCACTGGCTCCCTATTAAACATCGTATACATTTTAAAATCTTGCTAATTACTTACAAAGCACTAAATGGTTTAGCGAGCTCTTAACGCATTATACTCCATCACATCTATTGCGGCCTCAAAATTCTGGCCAGTTGATAATACCTAGAATATCAAAATCAACTGCAGGCGGTCGATCCTTTTCCTATTTAGCACCTAAACTCTGGAATAGTCTTCCTAGCATTGTTCGGGAAGCAGACACACTCTGTCAGTTTAAATCTAGACTAAAAACACATCTCTTTACTATGGCACACACATAGAACATTTTCAATTTATATTATTCTAATCAGTTAAATGATTGTTTTAGGCTGCATTAACTAGGTCAGCCGGAACCGGGAACACTTCCCACAACACCAGATGTACTCGTTACATCATAAAAAGAATGGCATCTACGCTAATGTTGGTCTCTCTGTTTATCCCGGGGTTTGCTCCAGTCAGCCGGATCCGGGCCGTATCCAGATCAGATGGCGTACCTGCGCCTAGACATGACCAACGCATCCCTGAAATGTCTGCAGAGACCACTCCACCCTGTAAATGCCTCATCGATATGACATCCTCAATAAACCCATCTCCGGCGTGATGACTCCGATCTTTCGAATATTCCGATCTAATATGACTTCTGACCTGTAATGTTGGCAGAATCATAATCATACACTGTTTGTTCGTTGGTCAGAGGAGAACTGGCACCCCGACTGAGCCTGGTTTCTCCCAAGGTTTTTTTCTCCATTATGTCACCTGATGGAGTTTTGGTTCCTTGCCACCGTCGCCTCTGCCATTTTGGCTTTTGGCTTGCTCAGTTGGGGACACTAAATATTCAACTATATTACTGATCTGCCCGCATTGACACTATATGATAATTGAAATGAGCTGGATGACATCACCGTTTTCTCCAGAGTGGCTGTATAGCCGAATCAAATTCTGTTGCATTATTTTCCCGTTTAACACTGTGAAGCTGCTTTGAAACAATCGGCATTGTAAAAAGCACTATATAAATAAAGGTGACTTGACATTCGAAAATCGCAGCAAGGAATATCGCAATTTCTGTTTAATGTTGGTTCTGTTTAATATCGCAACACTCGACTAATCTGTTTCTGTGCGTGTGTGTTTGTCATTCGCTAAAACGTGAATTTTAGCCAAGTGACTTTGCGCGGCGGCAAACCTTTACCCACTCTGCAACCCATAGTTTGAAAACCCCTGCAATGTGGCAATATGATATCTTCAATCCACATTTAGACACTAGCAAAAAATCCTCTTTTTCTTCAATGTCACTCTGATACTGGAAATTTCCTCCTTGCTTCGGGTCTGCTAAAATCTCCAATACCTTGTCTTGACTTGCCCAGCTTGAACATCTTCTGAAACAAAGATATCCCTGTACAAAACAGAGATGTATGAATAATGGCAACATCTGCACTGTTTGGAGTGAAAACCCATGTGCAGAAATAAAACAACAACCATTCACATGGTTTTTTGAGATTTGTTAGCTCCCTTTTTTGAATGGCCAGGTCTAACTGCAAGCGCCTCCATGATCGCTTCCTTCGAGTCCTGAAAAAAACTTGAAAATCAGTGTCTGGCAATCAGCGCCTATATAATGAAACTGCATTATTCACAATATCCACAAAAGCATTGCTTAAAAATGTAAGAATAATGAAAAAGTGTGGCCTGATCGATTGCTCCTGTCTGCCTCGCTGCTGAGTGTTTTGCGTCTGCACTGCAGCTCCGTACAGCTTTGCTTTTGAATCTCTATTTGATATAATTCCTTGTTTATACTGCTAAATATAACTTACTCATCACCATATATTGTCTAATATTGCCTATCACATTGAAATCTGACATCGCTAGCTTTTAATCTAAATCACTATCACAACGCGTTAGCATTTCGCTAGCCTGTTAGCCTGCCATCCGTGCATCCGGGTCTCCTGTTTTCTCTCGCGCGCCTTTTACGAGTACATCAAACAATTCGGGTGAGTTGGATTAGTCAACAAACACAGTAAGCCATGTCATCTTCTCCTGTTATTGTTACTTGCACTGCCTGTCACATGTTTAGTATATGTGATAAATGCAGAATAGTGAGAATGTAATAGCTTTAGACACTGCTTTGGATGCGACTAGCTTAGTGAACTCTGTACATTGTTCGGTTCCGGCTGTAGAGCCCGTGCAGCAGGGCAACTGGGTGACTGTGAGACGGCATAGTTGCCGGATAAAAAAAATAAAAAAAAATAAAAAAAAAACTCTTCCATTCCGATTAGAACATCAAACAGGTTCTCCCCACTCAGTGACGCACCCACTGAGAATCCTGTTGAAAGTGCCCTAGTTATTGGCGATTCTATTACACGGAATGTGAAGAGAGAGAGAGACACCAGCCACCATAGTCACATGTTTACCAGGAGCCAGAGCGCCTGACATCAAAGCAAATGTAAAAGTGCTGGCTAATGCCAATTGTAAATTCTCTAAGATTATTATTCACATCGGCACTAATGATGTTCGACTTCGCCTGTTGGAGATCACCAAAATTACCATTAAAGAGGTGTGTGAACTCGCAAGTACGATGGCAGCTAACGTTTTTTGCTCTGGCCCCCTCCCAGTTAGAAGGAGTGATGAGATACTTAGCAGACTATCATCACTCAATGGCTGGCTGTCTAAGTGGTGTCCGCAGAATAACATAGGGTTCATAGACAATTGGAAAAGCTTTTGGGGCAGACCTGACCTGTTAAAAAGAGATGGTATTCATCCCTCCTGGGATGGTGCCACTCTTCTCTCTAGTAATTTGCCACATAGTCTTAGAGTTGAACCTTGACTAACTGAGGCCCAGGTGAGGAAGCAGACGGACTGGCTTAACCGATCGTCTGCTAGCGGTCTCATATCACAGAAGTCAGATAAATCCCAACACATAGAGACTCTCTCACCTAGATATTATCACATAGAGACTGTGTCTGTTCCCCGAATTAGTAAATACAAAAAAAACTCTCGAACCCATTTAAGGGTAAAAATTTAATTGAAGTTCAACAAATAAAAAACAGATATAATACAGATGAACAAATGATAAAGCTTGGGCTGCTGAATATTCGATCCCTTTCCTCAAAAGCGCTTATTGTTAATATGACCTTAACCCTTAGGACCATAACCTTGATGTGCTGTGTTTGACAGAAACCTGGCTAAAACCTGACGATTACATTACTTTAAATGAGTCCACCCCTCAAGTTTATTGTTATAAACACGAGCCGCGTCTGAAAGGTAAAGGCGGAGGTGTTGCTGTAATTTATAATAATATCTTCCGTATTACTCAGAAGTCTAGTTTCAAATATAATTCTTTTGAAGTTTTGGTGCTTTACGTAATGTTATGTAGTGTAAATGATAAATCCCATTTGACATTTGTGCTGGCTACTGTATACAGGCCACCAGGGCACCATACAGACTTTACCAAAGAATTTGCTGATTTTCTATCAGAGTTAGTACTGGCTGCAGATAAAGTCCAAATTGTTGGTGATTTTAATATCCATGTAGACAATGAAAAAGACGCATTGGGATTGGCATTTAGAGACGTTCTAAACTCTACTGGAGTTAGGGAACACGTGTCAGGACCCACTCATAGCCGTAATCATACTTTAGACTTAATATTGTCACATGGAATAAATGTTGATACCGTTGAAATTCTGCAGCAGAGCGATGACATCTCAGATCATTACCTAGTGTCGTGTATACTTAATTTAGCAAAGGCTGCAAAGCCGTCCCCTCGTTTCAAATATGGCAAGACTATCACCACTGCCACTAAAGACTGCTTTGTAAATAATCTTCCTCATCAGTTCCATCTCCTCAGCATCCCAGATAGCCTAGAGGAACTCGATGTTGCAACAGAAACTACTGACTCTCTCTTTTCCAGCACTTTAGACACAGTTTAAGAAGATTAAAAAAAAAAAAAAAAATAGTCCAACAAATAGTCCAACGCCGCGGAACAACGAGCACACTCGGGCCCTTAAAACAGCAGCCAGAAAACTGGAGGTTTTTCGCATTTCGTGGAAAGAGAGCATGATTGCATACAGAAAGGCCGTAAAAATAGCTAGATCTGCTTATTTTTCGACTCTCTTAGAAGAAAACACAACCCTAGGTATTTATTTGATACAGTGGCTAAATTAACAATAAATAAAAGCTTCAACTTCTGACGTTTGCAAACAGCACAGCAGTAATGACTTTATGTAACTTCTTTACGTGCAAGATTGATCATATTAGGAAGAAAATTATAACTATGCAACCATCTACTACAGTATCGCATCAGACTCAGTGTAGTGTCACTGAGGAAAAAAATTCTTATAGGAGAAGAAGAATTGGCTAAACTCGTTAAATCATCTAAATCAACAACATGTATGCTCGATCCAGAGGTCATAGATCCTCTTCTTAATATCATTAATTCATCCTTGTCATTAGGATATGTACCGAAAACTTTTAAGTTGGCTATTATTAAACCACTTATTAAAAAAAAAAAAAAATGCAACTTGATCCTACAGAATTAGTAAATTACAGGCCAATCTCAAATCTACCCTTTCTGTCAAAAATACTAGAAAAGGCAGTGTCTTCACAACTATGCTCCTTTTTAGAAAGAAATGGTATCTGTGAGGATTTCCAGTCAGGATTTAGACCGTATCATAGTACTGAGACTGCTCTCATTAGAGTTACAAATGATTTGCTCTTATCATCTGATCGTGGTTTTATCTCGCTATTAGTGTTACTCGATCTTAGTGCTGCATTCGATACTATCGACCACAACATTCTTCTGAATAGACTCGAAAATGATGTTGGCATTAGTGGAATTGCATTGGCATGGTTCAAATCATACTTATCTGACCGCTATCAGTTTGTAGCAGTAAATGAAGAGATGTCATACCGATCACAAGTTCAGTATGGAGTACCGCAAGGCTCAGTGCTAGGACCATTGGTTTTCACCCTGTACATGCTACGCCTTGGGAGATCTCATTAGGAAGCATGGCGTTAGTTTTCATTGTTATGCTGACGATACTCAGCTCTATATTTCTTCGTGCCCTGATGAAACTTACCAAGTCACAAGATTGGCGGAATGCATGGCTGATATAAAAAATTGGACGACTAGTAATTTCCTACAACTTAATTCTGAAAAAACAGAATTTCTAATTATTGGACAAAAAAAAACCTCTGCACGTAGTAACCTAGAATACCGTCTAACACTTGATGGCTGCTCTGTCAAGTCCTCGTCGTCAGTTAGGAACCTGGGTGTGCTCTTTGATTCCAATCTTTCATTTGAAAGCCACGTTTCTAGCATTTGCAAAACTGCATTCTTCCATCTTAAAAATATATCTAAATTACGGCACATGCTCTCAATGCAAAATGCTGAACAGTTAGTTCATGCGTTCATGACCTCAAGGCTAGATTATTGTAATGCTCTACTGGGTGGTTGCCCTGCTCGCTTAATAAATAAACTGCAGCTGGTCCAAAACGCAGCAGCTAGGGTTCTTACTAGAACCAGGAAGTATGACCATATTAGCCTGGTTCTGTCAACACTGCACTGGCTCCCTATTAAACATCGTATACATTTTAAAATCTTTCTAATTACTTACGAAGCTCTAAAAGGTTTAGCTCCCCAGTACTTGAACGAGCTCTTAACGCATTATACTCCATGTCTATTGCGGTCTCATTAACTAGGTCAGCCGGAACCGGGAACACTTCCCATAACACCTGATGTACTCGTTACATTATAAAAAGAATGGCATCTACGCTAGTGTTAGTCTCTCTGTTTATCCCAAGGTTTTCTGTAGTCTGCCGGATCCAGATCAGATGGTGGACCTGCGCCTAGACACGACCAACGCATCCTTGAAGTGTCAGCAGAGACCATGTCAACTAGACTCTCCCCTGTGAAGGCCTTCTTCCCTTCCCCTCTATACAGATAAAAACACATATGCACACATACGTGTAACAATCAACCTTATTGGAAGACGTTACTTGAATTAAAATGGGGTCAGATCAAACTGTGTGAGGGTGAGAGTGTTTAAGAAAGATGAGATAGACAACAGAAATAAGATGAATACATAAATAAGATGAATACATAAATAAGATGAATACATAAAGTGTATTTACAATATTCACAAGGAACTTAAAAAACAACACAGTAAACCCAGGAAACCTCAGTCTGTTAAAAGCATAGAGTCCTTAACACCATACCCTAAAACAGTCCGAATGAGTCCCAATGTGTAAGTGTCCACCAGTGGATATACAAAGCCCACGGAAGTGATAATCCAAATTGTGCAGGAAAGTAAAGTCCACACTGGTAACTCCTCAATCCACTTTGCTGGTGATTACCATGTGGTCGGTTTGAATAGCGACCTTGTTAGTTTGCCATGCTGCTTCCTTTATGCTGGCTATTTCCTGTTTCCAATCAATCACATGACAGGCAGACCCAGTAACATTTAAAGACATACACACATTAAAACGGATAAGAGGAATAAAATGGACTAAAATTACTAAGACAACATGTAAACCTATTAAAACTCTAATATACATAAAATCATTATAATATATAGAGTGGTTAAAACACACGTCTTGTGTGACAGGCTCCCCGGGGAAGGTACTAGTCCCTTGAAGGTACTGTCAGCCATTGTCGAATGTAGTGGGTATCCTCTTGAATGTGTGTCTTAAAATGTCTTTGTAATAAATTAGATAAAACTAGCCCGTCCCACACAGGCACTAGTCTGCCGGAGGAGTCTACTGGAATGCTAGAGAGAGGTGGAAGTCGATACCAGCCTGGGTGTCCTAGGATCGGTGGCGCCACGCCTCCCAGGGTCATGTTGCACCCAGCCTTGCTGGCATTTCCTCCTGACCGGCTTGAAGGTCTCTTTGGTGGATGATGTTGCTGCTGATGAACGGTGATGTAGATGATGAGGTGGTTTCTTGTGAGGGTTGATAACAGCACGCTCCTTTGTCTCCACTCCACACGCCGTGCAGTCACTGACGAATTGCCAGATGTCTTTGCGGATCGTGGGCCACCAGGCAACTTCCAGGATCTGCAGGAGGGTCTTTAGCCACCCATGATGTCTCTCTGCTGTCCTCTGATGGAAGTGCTGTAGCGTCTGCCGGACCAGGGTCTGCGGAACGATGAGCTGGACCTTGCCGCTAATATCATCCTTCTGGATCCGCCGATACAGCAAGCCCTGGTGTTCTCGCACCTCGATCCTATGGGTCGGTGGAGTAGAGGGTGAGATGGTAAGTTGGTTGCATGTGCTGTCATCAGCCTGCGCACTGCTGAGTTGCTCTCTGGAGAAGGGAAGGATGGAGAACATGCCATTGAAATCTGGCTCCGCTGGAGTGGTGGCGCAGAATTCTCCATCGGTAGCTCTGTTGGTAATCTGTGAAGTGGTTGAGGCAGTGGGATAGTTGGCCGGCGGAAAGCCAGGGGCCGATGTGGGAGGCACTGGGCTGGTCGTCGCAGTCGCAGAAGGTGGGAAGATATCGTTTTCTGGATCCCTTGCTTGTTCAAGCTGTTTCGCACATTTCTTGTCTCTCCTCTTGAAACATTCGATGACCTCTCTCTCCAGCGTCGCCACGGCATCCTTTATAGATTCCTCCATTTTGCCAAATTTAAAATCCACAGCCTCTCTAAAAAACACTTTACGATTAAGAGAACTTTCAACAGAGTCTTTAAAATCCTTCTCCAGTCTTAAAACAATGTTTTTAAGAGCAACTACCTCAGCGCATAGCTGTTTACACTCACATTGTTGTAAAACCCGTTCATCATTAAAACCAGCTGATGTATTACAAGAAGCAGCATTAACTTGTTGTGTCGCCATCCTTAAAACACTCTTCTCAACACAGCATAAAAAATCTTTAAACGTTCCCCGTACGGGCCACCATATGTAACAATCGGCCGGAAGATGTTACTTGAATTAAAATGGGGTCAGATCAAACTGTGTGAGGGTGAGAGTGTTTAAGAAAGAGGAGACAGACAACAGAAATAAGATGAATAAATAAAGTGTATTTACAATATTCACAAGGAACTTAAAACAACACAGTAAAACCAGGAAACCTCAGTCTGTTAAAAGCATAGAGTCCTTAACACCATACCCTAAAACAGTCCGAATGAGTCCCAATGTGTAAGTGTCCACCGGTGGCTATTCAAACCGACCACATGGTAATGACCAGGAAAGTGGATTAAGGAGTTATCAGTGAGGACTTTCCTTTCCTGCACAATTTGGATTATCACTTCCGTGGACTTTGTATATACACCGGTGGACACTTACACATTGGGACTATCAACACATTGGGACTCATTCGGACTGTTTTAGGGTATGGGGTATAGGGTAAAAAATACTATTTCATGGTTTGCATTCTCGGGCCACCAGAAGCTGTTGCCGTGCGGATGGGGTCCGGAACGCACTGGGGGTTTTCTGTTTTAATTGAAGATGGTGTTGTTTAAATGGCACCAAATTAAATAACTAATCAGTTTTTACAACAGAAATGAATCAAAAACTTTTCTTCAAAAACCAAATTAATTTCCTATTATCACTGTGAAGCTGCTTTGAAGCAATCTGTGTTGCAAAAAGCGCTATATAAATGAAGGTGACTTGACTGTTCAGTTGCTACCCAGGAAAGTTTGAGATTAGTTCAAGCAACCTCTGGTTTTTCGGGCACAAGAAGGTGGATTGGTTTTTAGCGGATTTCATCACCATGGCACCTTACACTACACAGCTAACCTGCTCCATAGCAGGTTTTATTCTGGATTAGAGATCACAGACCAAAACTGGACCAATCAGCTGTGAGTAAAGTGACATGTAGCCTATCTGATGCAATAAAGCTACTCCCCCTGTATCGCTCACTACAAATTAAAGCAGTTTAGAGTGAATTTTAGAGACAAAATTGGCCAACTTTTGCTGCTAATTATTTATTACATTCATATTATATGAATTGTAATTATGTATAATTCATATAATATATTCATTTATTATATTAATTTAAAATTAATTTTACACTTTGCTTTTAAATAAATAAATAAATATATATATATATATATATATATATATATATAAATGCACACTTTATTTTTATGTGTATTCTTTTGAGCTCTTTGTGAAACTATATAAATTATAAGGCCTATTTTTTTGATATAGTCAGATATTTTCTTTCAGCTGCCTTCTCAAACTTTCGCTGCAGCAGCAGTTTATTCCTGCCTTGTAAATGCATTTAATTTCATGATATTTTTTGATAATGATCTCCTAATCTTCTGCAGAGAAGTGAATTGTGTCGGATCTCTTGCAAGAAGTGAATCAAACTGATGCTCTCCATGTTCCGTGTGATTGGCTGTGTCACACTTTCAGGAGTTATTCGCAAACTCTGGATTAAACCTGAGTTGACAGAGAACGTTTATACAGAGTGAGCCTGTTTATTGTGAGCCCGTTGAACCTAATCAAAACCAGGTTGGATTAAAATGGATTTGTCAACTCTACTCTAAAACTGTTTGTTCAGCCTCAGGTACTGCATGACAGTAATGGCCAATTCACCTGCCTCAGGTCTTCTCTAAGGGTGGTGTAACGTTCAGATATGCCTTAACATCAATCTTCATTAAGCTTAAATTAAACCAGGCAATTGTACTAGGTCACACTCATCCATCCATTCTCCAAAACGCTTTATTATCTACAGGGTGGTGGGAATGCTGGAACTATTCCTCTCAGGCTGGTCCTACACTTCTCGGGGCCCTAAGCAAAACTGGTGGGTGCGTTCATAAGATCCCCCAAATGACCCCCAGCCTTTTAATCTTTTCTTTCAGAAGTTGAACAGTTTCACTGTCAACAAACAACATAGAGTGAGTTGATTTCAATAAACATTAGTATTTAATATAATATAGTATATAATATAAAATATAATTAACCAATTAGCAAGTATAAATTAATGAAAACTGACAGACAAAACATTAAACTGGCAGTGAGTTCAAGACCAATTAATGAAAATTAAATCCAAATTTAGGTTGACAGCTAGCTGAAAGTAATGCTCTGGCACCATCTAGCGGTCAGAAAAACTACAACACACAGCTGAAATGATTATCCAAAATGCGTGATTTATAAACATAAAGCATGATAGTTTATTCAAGAAAATGCATCAATAATTCTCTAAATACGCAAACTTTACAATAACGGGCATTGTTTTTAAAACACTGACAAGAGTCACACGACAGCTTACATGACAGGAGTATTTCTTATACATATAAAACACGTATCGTTATTTTGATTATTAATGTACTAAGTGAATATTACATTTCATCATAGGGCATTTCTAACTAAACAGATAATATTGTTGTGTGTTTTGTTTTTAAACAAATTCGTTTCATGGTTTCTTAAGATTCAATAAGAATTTAAAATATTAAACAAATGCATCTACCTTCTCCTTGTTCTTTTACTTAACGTTCCCGGTGCTTTTTCTGTTTTCTGCTGCCGCACTGCATGCCTGAAACATTAATTAAATAAATTAAAATCATTAAGTATTAAAAATATCCACATAACTCCTCAAAAGTTGAAAATTACCGTCATGTTTACATTACATAGAGATGCTAATCCTCCGAGAGCAAGTGGCCAAACACAAACGCTAAAATCTCAGTTCATGCTATTATAATCAGCGAATTGTCTTCACTGCACATCGAATCTCTTATTTACAGCATATCTACATTTTGTTTACATTGTTCAACACTGCAAAAACATGCTGTAAATAAAAACCTTTGACGCTCTCCAAAGTTCAAACACCGACTGGGACGTTTTGCAAGTATGCTAATGGCCTATTACAGTTTCAACTGAGGGTGGTCTTGTTTTCATTTGAGGGTGCTTACTAGCACCCCTGTAGAACCGAGCCTGTTTACACCACATAAATAATAAAGACAATAAGACAACAAATACATACATTACAGACAATATCACACCATTCTTACCTGCTGTAAACGACTTAAATCTCCACTGATTAATAATAAAGCATTGATTCACCAAAAAGACAACGTGGTATGATGATTTCCTAAATAAATCTGTTTTATTCTTCTCTTTCTAAAGTACCATAAAAGACACATGCTATGGTTACTAAGCCCTGCCCATATCGCAAAACGGATTAATCACGTTCTAACAGCACTCTGGAAGCAGCATTGGAATGCCATTTGGAACATGATGTCACAGTAATATGCTGGTATAAACAGGCTCACTTTGTTCAATTTGCATCACTTGCAGTTAATTCCTCTTTAGTGTTACTCACTTTGCAGATCTCGCAGCTTCATACTTGGAATCTGACTTTGCACATCTTGTTGCTAGTTTCTCTGTAGCCTAAAGTGTTTCTCACTTGCACATCTGGCAGTTTACGGTAGTTACCACATTCAAAATGGTACTACTTACTTTACTGGGACTAACTGCTTTACTTCTGAGAGAAAGGAGAGAAGTCAAGAACACCTGCTCAGGTCAAGATGAAAAAGTGGACCAGATCGATGTACTACCCATAGGTAGTACTGATGGTAGGCCTAAATGCAATAAATGTTCATGTAATGAGAACATGTAGCCTAACACTTTTTGTTTACAGAAGTCTGCACAAAACTTTTACATTTGGCTATGATCTCCTTCTTCTTCTTCATCATCATTGTAAATCTGGGTAAATAACTGAAATGCCACCATCTTCATCCTTCAAGTGGAGGATTATCGTTGTTTGAGTATGACTCGAAAGGCTTGCAGTTCAGATACTGTTGTGTTTGGAAGCTGATTTATCAGTCTTTGGAAGAGAAAAATATTTTTTTATTAACATATTTGTACCCTTATTTGAATTTCGTTTGCTTCAAAGTTACTGCGACAAAACAGTATAATGTTATGAAATTTCTATGAACGTTCTCCATTTTTTCAGTTGGTAAAGATGAAATATTTCATTTTTCATATGGCACCTTACCCATTTAAAGCTGAGTTGTTCCATGTTAACATGATTATAAAAGTAATGTAAAACATTAATGTAAAATCAGCCAATGAGTTCATATATGATGAAATAGGTACAACAAATAACCAAAACCATCAAGGGCCAGATGGAGTGGAGTGGAAAGTTCTGTGCATGATCTACTGACGATGCACAAATTAAAGAACACAGACACAGCCGAATCATTTCCATAATGACCAACGCAATCTACCAAGAGCAGCGCAAATTATCGTCTGCTTTAAGACATGTTTTTTTGGGCTTTAAATAATGGTGCAAAAAACAGTATATTGACGAGCGCAAATCTTAATAAATCACCATGCGCGGTTCATTCAAATACTCTCCTCCCATACATTTTGCACCTGAAAGGGAAACTCCTACAAATGCATATGCTATAAGGTCAGTCGCAAAAATAACTCTGTCCATGCCTTTTCAGCGCTAATTTCTCACTGCGTGTCTTTAGTAAATCCTGACAGTATTTTTAACGCCAAAAAAGGGGTTTGCGCTGGCACAAGCTAGTAAATCTGGCCCCATGTCTTTCTGAACCACTGTGCAGTCTACATGACATTTATTTTTTAATATTTATTTAAAACTGAAATCATGTTCAGGAGCAACTGTACCGATGACCACACCAGCTACAGTCTATACAATTATATGGTTTTACATACACTATATTGCCAAAAGTTTTGCTTTGTGCACTGGTGCGCAGTCATGTTGGAACAGGAAGGGGGCCATCCCCAAACTGTTCCCACAAAGTTGGGAGCATGAAATTGTACAAAATGTCTTGGTATGCTGAAGCATTAAGAGTTCCTTTCACTGGAAATAAGGGGCTAAGCCCAACCCCTGAAAAACAACCCCACACCATAATCCCCCCTCCACCAAACTTTACACTTGGCACAATGCAGTCAGGCAAGTACCGTTCTCCTGACAACCGCCAAACCCAGACTCGTCCATGGGATTGCCAGACAGAGAAGCGTGATTGGTCACTCCAGAGAACACGTCTCCACTGCTCTAGAGTCCAGTGGCGGCGTGCTTTACACCACTGCATCCGATGCTTTGCATTGCACTTGGTGATATAAGGCTTGGATGCAGCTGCTCGGCCATGGAAACCCATTCCATGAAGCTCTCTACGCACTGTTTTTAAACTAATCTGAAGGCCACACAAAGTTTGGAGGTCTGTAGCTATTGACTCTGCAGAAAGTTGGCGACTTTTGCACACTGTGCGCCTTAGCATGCGCTGACCCCGCTCTGTGATTTAACGTGCCCTAAAACGAGTTGCTATTGTTCCCAATTGCTTCCACTTTGTTATAATACCACTAACAGTTGTCCGT
Source organism: Coreius guichenoti (assembly GCA_039654105.1). NCBI lineage: Eukaryota > Metazoa > Chordata > Actinopteri > Cypriniformes > Gobionidae > Coreius > Coreius guichenoti. Next base: position 12,347,032 of record CM077186.1, on the reverse strand, counting down.
GGAATATTTAGTCGGGAGGAAATTTCACGAATGGACTTATTGCACAGGTGGCAAGTCAAGTCAAGTCACCTTTACTTATATAGCGCTTTTTAGAATGCAGATTATTTCAAAGCAGCTTCACAGTGGTAACAGGAAAATAATGCAACAGAATTTGATTCCTATCACGGTACCACGCTTGAATTCACTGAGCTCCTGAGAGTGACCCATTCTTTCACAAATGTTTGTAAAAGCAGTCTGCATGCATAGGTGCTTGATTTTATACACCTGTGGCCATGGAAGTGATTGGAACACCTGAATTCAATGATTTGGAGGGGTGTCCCAATACTTTTGGCAATATAGTGTATCAGTACATCATAAAAAAAATAATCTGGTCCTTGGCAGGTCTTAAAATTAGGTAAATACAACCTCGGTTGAACAACAACACGACATATTACATCATGTCATTGTTTATTTAACAAAAACTAGGTCAAAATGGAAAAGCCATGTGTGACAAACTAAGTACACCCTTATTGCTTCCATAGAAATTAAGAGTGTAAGAGGGCATTCAGGTGTGTTTTAACACAATGGCAATCGGGAAATGACATCAGCAATGATCTTAGAGAAGCAATTGTTGCTGCCTAATCTAGGAAGGGTTACAAACTATTTGAAGTCCATCAGTTTACAGTGAGGAAGATTATTCACAAGTGGAAAACATTCAAAACAGTTGCCAATCTTCCCAAGAGTGGACGTCACAGCAAATTCAACCCAAGGTCAGACCGTGCAATGCACAGAGAAATTGCAAAAAAACAAGAGCTACATCTCAGTCTCTAAAGGCCTCAGTTAACATGTTAAATGGTAATGTTCATGACAATACAATTAGAAAAAAAAACAGAACAAGTATGACTTGTTTGGAAGGGTTGCCAGGAGAAAGCCTCTTCTCTCTAAACATGGCAGCACAGCTTAGGTTTGCAAAGTTGCATCTAAAACAAATCTCAAGACTTCTGGAACAATGTCCTCTAGACAGATGAGACCAAAGTAGAGATGTTTGGCCAAAATGCACACCACATTTGCCGAAAACCAAACACAGCATATCAGCATAAACACCTCATACCAACTTTCAAGCACAGTGGTGGAGGGGTTTGTGCTTTGGATTTAGGCTTGTTTTTCAGCAACAGGACCTGGGCACATTGCAGTCATTAAGTAGACCATGAACTTCTCTGCATTCCAAAGTATTCTACAGTTAAATGTAAGGCCATCTGTCCGACAGCAGTCAGAAAAGGGCTGAAATTGCTGAAATCATGCAACAGGACAATGATTCCAAGCACACCAGCAAATCTACAACAGAATGGCTGAAAAAGAAAAGAATCAAGGTGTTGCACTGGCCCAGTCAACCCCATTGAAATGCTGTGGTGGGACCTCAGAAGAGCTGTACATAAACAGATACCCACAAACCTCAATGAATATGCGCTAAATTGGAATATCACAAAACACATTTGCAACTAAAGCACCGTTTCCATCCTATGTGTTCAAGAGAACAAAACTGTCACTTCCTGAAAATATCTGTAATAAAAATGGAAGTTGTTGCAATCGGTGAAGAAAATGTGGCTCTTTTTTTCCTCCAACATAAATTCACGCAGACAAAACTTAATAAATACAGTCATGTTATCTTATGTTCGGATGCCTGGTGTTTGTGAACGCAATCGTGAAACGTTTGTGGAAGGGAATTTTATTAAAGGCTCAGGCTTTTCAGAATAACTAAAATAGCATTTGAGATGCTGTGCAATGAAATTGATCCACTGATTAGTCCAGATATCCAATCACATCCACTGTTGAGGCAAAGTCACATGAGTTTTTTGTTGTGCATATGAGTGATTTATTCGTAAATGTGTTTCTATCATAGTTTCTACACATCTTATTGGTTAAAAAATGTATCCACCTCAGTTGAGTGCATACGTTTTTTATGCACATTTTTAGAATTTATGCGTCTTGTTTTTTTTTTTATCCAGCTTTTTTATGCAATATCCCAAAATGCGCATACAAATAGTTGGATGGAAACATAGCTACTGACCTTGTGAGGGTCCTTTGACATTTAAATTCTGGATTTCCCTCTGAGCGTGAACCGTGCATGTGTGTCTTTTCCAGTAATTATTTTGACCAGATCTTGGGTAAAAAGAGAAACCTTTGCTTTGTTGAGTCTTTCTCTTGGGGACAGAAAGATCAGAATCAGCGAGGGCAATCTGGGTAGAATATGAAACAATCATTATTTCTGGAGTGGTTGTACAAACAGACACAGAGACACAGCTAAAATAAATGTTGGCCTCACATTATATTAGGTGGCCTTAACTACTATCTACTGACATTAAATACCTACTATGGATTTACTGTATAAGTGCATGCTGCTCTGGAAAGTCCCCACATTTACTGCTGAGTTTGAGGTCTGGTTGGGCTTAGAAGTGAAGGTAGGGTTAGGGTTAGGAGTTAAAGTTTGGTTTTGGGGTAATGGCTGCATTATGATTAGGGATAAATTTAACTGTGGAACTACAGATGTTAGTTTAATGCAAGTACTTTAACCCCCGGTTTCACAGACAAGGCTTAAGCCTAGTCCCAGACTAAAATGCTTGTTTGAGTTTAACTGAAACCAACTTGCACCGTCAAATCATAAAATATATCAGTGCCATTGTTTTGTCTCAAGATGCACACAAGTAATGTTTTTCTAAGGCACATTTAAAAAAGCTACTTAAATGTCCTAATTGAACTAAAGCCTAATCCTGGCTTAATCTAAACCCTATGAAACCAGACCTAAATGTAACTACAATGTACCAACATGTATGTACATAGAAAGTAAACTGTATCAATTGGTTAAGTACAGTTAAGACCACCTAATATAAAGTGTGACCTTCAAAATTGTGATTATCATAAGGTCTTTTCTAACCATTTCTGAGGAGGAAGACACAGTTCACTGGAACTTGGGGGCTTGAACTTGAGCTGTAAGATAAGGCTCTTTTTATGGCCTCCATCTTGAAAGGGGTAAAGATTCCAGGAAGCGCTACAAGAAAAAAAATGCAGTTGCAAGTATGTTATACAAAGTTAGGGCAATACTTACATTGCAGTAACTTCAGTGTTGTTACAGTAAATCTTTTTATTTTTATTTTCTAGATTTGGCTAATGTTTCCATCAAGTTATGAAAATGTTATTCTGAGCGTTCCCTGAACGTACAAAATGTCCAGTTTTTTTTTTCTTTTCGTTTTCTTGGTTATTCGAATGTTAAGGGAGCATTCCATTTTGCAATGCAAACATTATGGAAATATTACATTTGAATGTTCTAAAATAAGCAGTAAATTAAAAAAAAATAAAAATAAAAAAGGTTAGATGAACATCACACTAAAATGCTTCAGAAAAAAACATCCCTATTAGAAGCATTAAAAACAAAACTTTTCTTTTCAGAATTTGTCAAATTTTTAATAGATACTGCCTAGAAAACGTCTCGGTTACGTATGTAACCCTCGTTCCCTGAGGAGGGAACGGAGACGTAACGTCAGTGACTGACGAATGGGGGTTTCGCTTAGAAGCCTATCATCTTCGAGATCTAGAAAACGCCCAATGGCAGCGCCAATGCCATGGGCATGCGGAATTTGCATAGCGTAACTCCGCCCCACAGCGTGGGTATATAAGGAAGTACGCTGGCAACATCGCATTATGTTTACCTGCTGAGGAGCCAAGACTGAACTCCCGGCTGTTCCAGCGGTACAGCGGAAGTGGCAGAGGGACGTTACGTCTCCGTTCCCTCCTCAGGGAACGAGGGTTACATACGTAACCGAGACGTTCCCTTTCGTTCAGTCACTCCGAGTAACGTCAGTGACTGACGAATGGGGGTCCCAATATAATCACGCCACTCGGCTGTCATCCAGTGCCCTGCGTAAGCGTGAGCTCCCTGTCGTAAGCTAGTACGGACGAAGGACTCCCACTTAACACAGGAATACCAAGGTACACTGGGAAGCATATTCCAGGTGGAAGTATGCGCCAAATGCCTACCCGTAGGGAGGACTTAAGAACACATATGACCCGCTCAGGGCTACATATGGGAACTCTGGGGTAACCAGCCGAAGGTGGAAGAATTTTACCCCCAGGGGTGGCAAGGGGCTTGCCAAGGGAAAGACACCTGCTCAGGGAGACTTACAGTGGGAATACACATGTGGGGGTCGCCCAACGGGGGAACCATGCACACGGTGGCACCTAGCCAACACGAGGGCCTGAGCGAGTGGGCAGACGTACTGGTGTCAGCATCAGCAGTGCTGGAGGAACTCAGGGCTTCAGGGAAACTACCTGAGGAAAATATCGCACGTATCCAGTCCGTGGAGTGGAATGGCGAGCAAGCGAAGACACCTGAGCCTAGTCCATTACCGGCCACTAGTAGAGGCGAGTACAAGAGAGGACACTGGCTCCACTCGGAGATTATAGAATCTGGCGAATGTGTTGGGTGTCGCCCAGCCTGCAGCTCTGCAATGTCTGTTAGCGAGGCGCCATGCGCTAGAGCCCAAGAGTGAGCCCTGACCCCTAGGGGGCATGGACGCCCCTGCGTCAGGTAAGCCAAAACAATGGCGTCCACTATCCAGTGAGACAACCTTGCTTGGAGAGAGCCTTTCCCTTCAGCTTCCCACCATAACAGACAAAGAGCTGGTCTGAGGTCCTGAACACTGCGTTCTGTCTACGTAAGCACGGAGGGCGCGTACTGGACAGAGCAGTGCCAAGGCTGGGTCTGCCTCCTCCAAAGGCAGCGCTTGCAGGTTCACCACCTGGAACGGAGTGGTGGGAACCTTGGGCACATATCCAGGCCGGGGTCTCAGGATCACGTGAGAGTAGGCCGGCCCGAATTCCAGGCACGCTTCGTCAACCGAAAATGCCTGCAGGTCCCCTACCCTCTTGATGGAGGCCAAGGCGATCAGGAGCTCTGTCTTTTCATAGACAGGAACTTAAGCTCGCTGACCGCAATGGCTCGAAGGGAGCCCTCTACAGAGCACTTAAGACTACTGAGAGGTCCCAAGAGGGTACGAGGGGAGCGCGAGGAGGATTCAGTCTCCTCGCTCCCCTCAGGAACCTGATGACCAGGTCGTGCTGACTTACCTTTTTCGTCTCCACAAGGTCGTGGTAGGCTGATATAGCGGCCACATAAACCTAGAGGGTGGAAGGAGACAGCCTTCGTTCCAACCCTTCTGGAGGAATGCGAGCACGGACCCGATCGGGCATTTTCAGGGGTCTTCTTGGCGAGAAGAACACCAGTGACGAAGAGGTTCCACTTCAACGCATAGGCGTGTCGTTCTGTAGACAGGGCCCTAGCGGAAGTGATGGTAGCCACCACCTGAGGTGGTAGGGTACTCAAACCTGCCGCGTCCCATCCAGGAGCCACACGTGGAGGTTCCAAAGATCGGGACGCGGGTGCCAAAGGGTGCCCCGTCTCTGAGAAAGGAGGTCCTTCCTCAGAGGAATCGACCAGGGAGGGGCTGTCGCAAGGAGTACAAGTTCGGAGAACCAGGTCCGGCCGGACCAAAACGGGGCGACCAAAAGGACCTGCTCCTTGTCCTCCCTGATCTTGCACAGAACCTGTGCAAGAAGGCTCACTGGGGGAAACGCATACTTGCGGAGGCCCCGCGGCCAGCTGTGCGCCAGAGCGTCCGTGCCGAGGGGGCCCTCGGTCAGGGAATAAAACAGGCGGCAATGGGAAGAGTCGTGGGAGGCAAACAGATCTACCTGTGCGTCGCCGAACTGTTCCCAAATCAGCTGAACCGTCTGGGGATGGAGTCTCCATTCTCCAGGAAGTGGCTGAAGCCGTGAGAGCTCGTCGGCTGCACGGTTCAGGACTCCCGGGATATGGATGGCACGAAGGGACCTCAGGTGCTTCTGACTCCATAAGACGAGATGGCGGGCGAGTTGAGACATGCGGCGGGAACGCAGACCACCCTGGTGGTTGATGTACGCTACTGTGGCCGTGTTGTCTGACCGGACTAGCACGTGTTGACCCTTGAGCAGCGCTCGGAAGCGGTGCAGGGCGAACCGTACTGCCAGCAACTCGAGGCAATTGACATGCAGGAGGCGCTGGGGTCCTGTCCAGGAGCCCGCGGCAGCATGTCCATTGCACATGGCACCCCAGCCCGTGGTGGAGGCATCTGTTGACACAACAATATGCCTGGAAACTCGTTCTAAGGACACACCGGCCCGTAGAAACTGAGGTTCGACCACGGGGTGAGGGTCTGCAGGCAGGCCCGAGTCACTGGGACCGGAGCGTGCCCGACTGCCATGCCCATCTCGGGACTCGATCGCGAAGCCAGTGCTGAAGCGGTCTCATATGAAGCAATCTGAGCGGCGTTACCGCGGCTGCAGATGCCATATGCCCCAGGAGCCTCTGAAATAACTTCAGTGGAACCGCACTCTTGCTCCTGATTTGACGGAGGCAAGTCAGCAGTGACTGCGCGCGCTCGCTCGTAAGCTGCGCGCACCTGGCGACCGAGTCGATACTGAGAAAAGAGATCCTCTGGACTGGCAGAGTTTGCTCTTTTCTCAGTTGACCCGAAGGCCCAGACGAGCTAAGTGCTGGAGCACCAGGTCTCTGTGTTCGCACACCTGCTCTCGAGAGTGACTCAGGAACAGCCAGTCATCGAGGAAGTTCAGGATGCGAACCCCGTGTTGCCTGAGTGGCACAAGGGCTGCCTCGACAATCTTCGTAAAGACGCGAGGGGACAGAGCTAGCCCGAATGGGAGGACCGCGTACTGATATGGAAGTAGGCGTCCTTCAGGTCGATCGCTGCAACCCAATCTACCTGGACGAACGCATTCGAAAAGGCGCTTCGCTGTCAACATCCTGAACGGAAGCCTGTGAAGGGATCGGTTCAGGACGCGCAGGTCCAGGATCGGTCGTAACCCACCGGTTTTCTAGGGTACAATGAAGTAAGGGCTGTAGAAGCCGGACTTCATCTCGGCTGGAGGGACAGGCTCGATCGCACCCTTCGCCAGCAAGGTAGCAACCTCCGCACGCATGACAGGGGCGTTGGGCCCCCCATGGTGTGGCGGACTCCCCGGAGCGGGGAGGAGCCTGAGCGAACTGAATCGCATAGCCGAGCCTGATGGTCTTCTCGACCCAGCGGAACAGTCCGGGAAGCTCTAGCCAGGCTCCCAAAAACTGCACCAGCGGGGTCGTGCGGACCACAGACGTACCCCTGGTGGGGCAGCGAGGCGGCGTGACCGGCCCGGACGTGGGAGGCGTAGCGTCCCGGTGTGGGGGCACGGTCATCAGCCGCGTCCTGACAGAGGAGACCAGGGAAGGACGCGCGTTCCACTGGGGTCTGCTCTGAGAGGAGACTGGCGTTAGAGAGGGACGAGAGTGGCGTGGCCCGGGGGCGGCGCACACTGCCATCGGTCTCTGGGTGCTCAGGGATGGGTGAGTTAGTCCTTCCACATAGGGTGCTGCTGACCTGGGGGCCAGCAGCTGAACAGAAGATTCTCCCCCGGCCCTCCACCGGGGGAAGGAGTGGCCCTGCTACCAACTCCTTGGAAGAACTGCCCATCCCTGAGCTGTCCGCGTAGGAGCGCCGCTAGCCTGGCGTAGGCGGGCTGCGGGGCTGGAAGCGGACGGGGGCGCCTTCCTGCGACCATCCCTACGGCGCGGCCCGGAAAGGGCGGCGGGAGGGTCTAAGCCGCAGGAGGGCGCCCTCGGCGGCAAGCAGACTGAGGTGACTGAGCCTGCGGCTGAGTAACAGCCGCCGGGGCAGTACGTTTAATGGCCTTAGTCTGCTACTGGACGGCCGAGAACTGTTGGGCGCAGTTCTTGGCCGTGCCGCCGAAGAGGCCGGCCTGGGATATGTGAGCGTTGAGGAACCGGGTTCGCTCAGCCTCTCTCATATCGACCAGGCTGAGCCTCGTCTCTCCTGGACCACAGCTGTGGACATCACCTGACCCAGGGAGCGCACGGTCACCTTCGTCACCCGGAGGGCGAGGTCGGTGGCGGCACGCGGCTCATTAAGAGCCCTGGGACAGCTCTACCCTCGTGCATGCCACGAGCATCCTGGCCTGGAAGACCTGAAGGATGGCCATGGCGTGCTGAGAGGCGGCGGCCTGCCCCGCAGCTCTGCAGTCCCTCGCCACCAGAGTAGACGAGAACTACAGGCCTTGGAGGGGTGCTTAGGATCACCGCGCCACATTGAAGCACTCTGTGCAAGAGGGGGGGGTGTGGCCCGAGGAATACTCGTCGGGGTTTATGCCACACCGCAGCCCTCAGGTCACCCTGGCCACCAGCCAAACATCCCGTCACGTGGAGAGGATAACTGGGGTGTGGCAGAGGGGACTCTCCCTCCATACGGGGGTCATTGAGTCTCGACCGTGATTGCAACTGAGCGTCAACAGGGGGGACCCCAGTGTACCCTTGGCCGCGGCCCCATCGAGGGCAGAGAAGGCGGAGGAGGCCGCCGAACGGTCGCGGGAAGACAACGGGGACTTCCAGGACCACGTGACCTCCTCATGTATCCCGGGAGAGAAAGTAATTGGGGGCGGGGCCCAACAGCTGTCAGGACGCGTCACACCCAAAGACCAAACATCCCCCGAGATGACATGGCTGTCAACTCCGGGTCGGACTCGGGCAATGCTGGCACGCCCGAAGGCAGCAGCATAGCCGAATCTTCATCCCCAGAGGACTCCAGCCCACCTTGAGATGCGGCGATCGACATCTCATCACCAACTGGAGCGCCGAACGAAACACACGGGGCGTCCGCAGACGGTCCCGCTGCTTCAGTCCGATCACTCGCGGGTAGCGATGTGCGAGAGGGGGGTGTGGCCCGAGGAATGATCGTCGGGGTTATGCCACACCGTAACCCTCAGGTCACCCTGGCCACCAGCCAAAGTACCATCTCTCTCGGAGACGGTAGATTGGGGTGTGGCAGAGGGGACTCTCTTTCCTTGCGGAGGTCATTGAGTCTCGACCGCAACATCGCGATGGTCATGTTCCCGCAGTGAGAACATGACGCATCCACAAACGCTGCTTGAACGTGCTGAAGCCCAAACACGTCACGCAGCGATTGTGCCCATCAGATGGCAACAGAGATCGACCGCACCCAGAAGTGCACGGGCAAACCGTCTTTAAAAAGACGTGCCACATGCGAGCTCTTTTGTGAGAGGGAGCTTCACAGCGATGCCGAAGCGCCCAGGGAACGAATACCAGCTGGATGCAGATCACTGCACAGATCAGCAGGCAGGAAGTAAACACTCGCTGGAACGCGCCGTAACACCAACACCGACTGGAAAGCTGTTCGTCTCGAAGAAGCTTGACGATATACTCAAAAAGGCTTAAGGAGTGAAGAGATAGATGCTCTTGGCTCCGAAGCAGAAACAAACATAATGCGATGTTGCCAGCGTACTTCCTTATATACCCACGCTGTGGGGCGGAGTTACGCTATGCAAATTCCGCATGCCCATGGCATTGGCGCTGCCATTGGGCGTTTTCTAGATCTCGAAGATGATAGGCTTCTAAGCGAAACCCCCATTCGTCAGTCACTGACGTTACTCGGAGTGACTGAACGAAAGGGAACACGCAAAGAGTATTCCTTTATAATCATCAAAAAGCACTGCTAGTCCTAGACTACTGAAGCTTGTTTCCACCACGGAATACATTTTTTTTCACTGACTTTTTTTTCTCGGAATACATGATATAAACTCACAATTGCGAGTTATGTCAGAATTGCAAGATATAAATAACACACAATAACCTTTTTTCTTTGTATTCAGTGCCGGAAACAATGAATATATGTTAACAAAATATGAGTGGGCCTCTGTCAGTGCATTCATACAACTCAACAAACAACATGCAGTAAGTTGATTTCAATAAACATTAGTATTTATTACAATGCTATTCAGTATTCAATGAGCACTGCCAACAAACTTTAAAGGAAGTAGAAAATATAAAATATTATTAATATAAAATATAATGAATCAATTAACAAGTATAAATGAAGACTGAAAGATAAAACAACATTTAACTGGCAGTAAGAAGTTAAAGAACCCAAAGAACAATTAAGTAAAATTAAATTCAAATGTTGGTTGACAGCTAACTAAAAGTGATGCTCTGGCACCATCTAGCTGTCAGAAAAACTACAACACACAGCTGAAACGATTTTCCAAAGCAGGATTTACTAACAAAACTAAAGCATGATAGAATAACATTTTATTGCAAATTGTGTACACCAATTGTGCAATTTTGAAATGAGCTGAAAGTGTCTCATCTTCACAGATGGTTCATCACAGAGGGGTTATAAGATGCTAGGATGTTCCCAGGGGAGTTTGATCTTTAGTGTGTCTTCTTGTGTTTATACAAACCAGCTGAATAACCAAATCTTTTCCCACAGATGAAGCAGTGGTAAGGTTTCTCTCCCGTATGGATTCTTTTATGGGTTTTCAGGGTAATTAAAAAAGTAAAACTCTTGTCACAGTGAGAGCACTTGAAATGCTTTACTCCAGTATGTGTTTTCTTGTGATTTGCTAAGTAATTGTTTCGACTGAAACTCTTTCCACAAATTTTGCTGTGATATGGTTTTTCTTCTGTGTGCACTCTCTGATGATCTTTAAACCGACCTGGATCAGAATAACTTTTTGCACACGTAGAGCAGAGGTACGGTTTCTCTCCAGTGTGCGTGCTTTTGTGACATATTAGCAGTTTTTTTTGAGGATAACGTTTATCACAATATAAGCATTGATAGGCTCTGTCATCAGAGTGTGTTTGTTGATGTTGCTTTAAAGATTCTAACCGCATAAAGGTTTTCCCACATTCACTGCACTGATACGGCCTCTCATTGGTGTGTGAACGCACGTGCTTCTTCAGATGGGATGAGTGGTAGAAACTTCTCTCACAGTGAGGACACTTATATGGCTTCTCTCCCGTGTGTATTCTCATATGAATATCCCGATTTGATTTGGTGCTGAAATTCTTTCCACACTCACTGCAGGAAAAAGACGTTTTCACACCTTTCAGAACATCAGAAGAAAAAGAATCTGCCTCGCAGTGAAAGTCCTTTTGTTTGTGCATTTTTGAATGATGGCTCCTCTCTTGTGCAGTAGAAAAGGTCATCCCACATCTAGATGAATAGTTTCTGTTCTGTGTATTTTTTCTCATGTCTTGCTAAAAAATCCCTGTGAGCTGAATGTCTTCCCACAGGTGCTGCAGGAAAGACTCTGAGATGCCAGTCACTCTTTTGCTGTAGAGGCTGTTTCTCCATCAGAAGATGAACCGCTGTTTGCATCTAAAATGAACAAGATGGTAATAACATATAATTTGACTTACAAGTACACTATTTGCAAATAATAAAAACAATAATCAACATCATGGACCACATCACTTCTGCACATGTCTCTATGTATATATGAAAACCAGTCATAAGTCGCACGGGTAAGTCGCAATAGCCAACAATACATTGCATGGGTCAAAATGATCGATTTTTATTTTATGCCAAAAATCATTAGGATATTAAATAAAGATCATGTTCTATGAAGATATTTTGTAAATTTCCTACCATAAATATATTTAAAAAAAATATTATTAGTAGTAATATCCGTTGCTAAGGACTTCATTTGGACAACTTTAAAGGCGATTTTCTCAATATTTAGATTTTTTTCCACCCTCAGATTCTAGATTTTCAAATAGTTGTATCTCATCCAAATATTGTCCTAACAAACCATACATCAATGGAAAGATTATTTATTCAGCTTTCAGATGATGTATAAATCTCAAATTCAAAAAATGTACCCTTATGACTGGTTTTGTGGTCCAGGGTCACATATGTTATGTATCTATAACTGTTAGCAGCCTGAAATGTTTTAATATGACAGCAGAACATTGCATCCTTTTAAAAGCAAATTGTGTTGAAGCACATCTGAAACCTCATTTGTACTGAAAGAGAATTAAAAAGTTGTACAACTATCTGTAAAATAAGAACTGACATGACAGTCAAACATCATGAAAAGATAAAACAATAAAAAAAAGAAACATACCCGAGGGAACAAAATCATCATCATCATCACCATCATCATTATTATTATTACTCCTATCGTCATCATTCTGTTCCCCTTCAACTGTTATTTCTTCTTTTATGTCTATTGGGTTCATGCAGTAAAAAATTAAAACAACAGTAAAAGGAATAAACATACCTGAAGGTATAAAATCATCTTCATTAATATTTTTATCATCATTACCTTCATCATCTTTATGGTAATCATTCCCTTCTGCTTGAGCTGTTATTTCTTGTTTTATGTTTATTGCAATCATGCAGTCCACCAGTCTCACTGAACACATCTTCAATGGCATCTGCAGGAACTGCTGTTCTCCACCGTTACACACTGAACCCAGAGACTTTGTGGAGCTGTGGAGAGAGAGCGTGGATCCATCCTGCAGCCCCTGATCACTTTCACACACACCCTCTTGAGTGTCTGTGGGGTTTGGCTCAGTGTAACAGAGTAAAGTAAGGCTAAGTTCTGAGTCTTGTGTGTCTCTGGATCTCTGTTCAGAGTGCCGCTGCGGTGTGGGTTCATCTCTGCAGGTCCAGGCTGAGTCCTTAGATTCTGTGTAGGTCCCATCAGTCAGACACACTGAATATGGCCAGGAAACTTTTCCCACATCCTGAGAGATAGAAAAGAGCAAAGCTTGAACCCCTGTGACAATATTGACATAATTAAAGGGTTAGTTCACCCACAAATAAAAATTAGCCCATGATTTACTCAACCTCAAGTCATCCTAGGTGAATATGACATTCTTCTTTCAAACGAGTTATATTAAAAAACGTCCTGGCTCTTCCAAGCTTTATAACGGCAGTGAAAGTGAACTTCTGTTCTGAAGTCCATAAAAGTGCATGTATCCATCATAAAAGTGCTCCACACGGCTCTGGGGGGTTAATAAAGGCCTTCTAAAGCGAAGTGATGCATTTGTGTTAGAAAAATATCCATATTTAAAACTTTATAAACTAAAATAACTAGCTTTCGGCGGACCGCCGTACGCATCGATTTACGGCAAAAGAGTAACCCTTGACCCTTGAACCATGCGTATTGACGAACGAGGATAGAGCAAAACAAAACACCGGTCATGAATTAGAAGTCTAAAATGAGAATTTTTAAAGAGAAATGGCGGAGGATTTCGATATAAGAGAAGAGGGGCTTGAGTTTGTTGCCCAGCCCTATATCCGCGAGAGGCGTCAAAGCTTGCGATGCTTCTATACATCGCGTCAAGGGTTACTCTTTTGCCGCAAGTCGACTTGCGTACGGCTGTCCGCCAGAAGCTAGTTATTTTAGTTTATAAAGTTTTAAATATGGATATTTTTCTTACACAAACACATCACTTCGCTTCAGAAGGCCTTTATTAACCCCCCGGAGCCGTGTGGAGCACTTTTATGATGGATACATGCACTTTTATGGACTTCAAAACAGAACTACCCTTTCACTGCCATTATAATGCTTGGAAGAGCCAGGACATTTTTTGATATAACTCTGATTGTATTCGTCTGAAAGAAGAATGTCATATACACCTAGGATGACTTGAGGGTGAGTAAATCATGGGCTAATTTTCATTTTTGAATGAAACTATCCCTTTAAATATGTTAACCCAACTTTCTGTCTTCGATCATATGGCTATTGATACTGCACCTCAGAGGCGCAGAGAGTTTGTGCTTTTCAGAAGTGAGAAAAATAACAGCTTAACTTGAAGCGCAAGTGAGAAGATGTGGTTTAATGAAGTTTTTAGATTTCATGAAATAAAATGGTATATATTTTCACACTATATAGAAATCCCATCAGTGCCCTGCTGAAATAAAACAGAAACATTCACAGAAATCCTATTGGTTTTAATGGTTATAGTGAGACTATGATTCATTGCACAAGGGAGGAGGAGTTTTATGATAGTGCAAACATGGCAGACAGATGTAACGTTGGAGATGCATTTTAGAGAGAGGTGTAAAAATTAAGGACATGGTGAATTAATTTTAGAATATTAGAAATTAATAGGATTATATAGGGATGAGGAAAAGCTTGGTTTACGTTGACAGTGTGTGTAACTAGGCAACAACGTTCTCTTCTGTCACATGATGTGTTAGTAGTATATCCCAGAATGTGTATTCCCTTCTGCTACACACTCAAAAATATGTACTTTCCCAACATAACAATATATTAAATATATATATAAATATAATATAATATTTATAATGTTTTTGAAAGAAGTGTCCTATGCTTATCAAGCCTGCATTTATTTAATCAAAAATACCAACAAAAAAACCCCAGTAATATTGTGAAATATTATTACAATTTAAAATAATGGCTTTCTATTTTAATATACTTTAAAATGTAATTTCTGAGATGCAAAGCTGAATTTTCATCAGCCACTACTCCAGTCTTCAGTGTCACATGATCCTTCAGAAATCATTCTAATATGCAGATTTATTATCAATGTTGGAAACAACAGGTTTTTTTTATAACCTATGATACTTTTTTTCAGGATTCTTTGATGAATAAAAAAAAAACAGCATTTATTTAAAATAGAAATATTTTGTAACAATATACACTACCGTTCAAAAGCTTGGGGTAAATTTTTTTTTTTTAAAGAAATACTTTTATTCAGCAACGATGTGTTAAATTGATAAAAAGTGATAGTAAAGATTTATATTGTTAGAAAATATTTCTATTTTGTCTAAATACTGTTTCTAACATGAATAAGTAAGAGTATCAAATGATTTTTGAAGGATCATGTGACACTAAAGACTGGAGTAATGGCTGATGAAAATGCAGCTTTGATCACAGGAATAAATAATATTTTGAAGTATAATAAAATAGAAAACCATTATATTAAATTGCAATAATACAGTGGGGAGAACAAGTATTTGATACACTGCCGATTTTGCAGGTTTGCCCACTTACAAAGCATGTAGAAGTCTGTCATTTTTATCATAGGTACTCTTCAACTGTGAGAGACGGAATCTAAAACAAAAATCCATAAAATCACATTGTATGATTTTTAAGTAATTAATTTGCATTTTATTGCATGACATAAGTATTTGATACATCAGAAAAGCAGAACTTAATATTTGGTACAGAAACCTTTGTTTGCAATTACAGAGATCATACGTTTCCTGTAGTTCTTGACCAGGTTTGCACACACTGCAGCAGGGATTTTGGCCCACTCCTCCATACAGACCTTCTCCAGATCCTTCAGGTTTCGGGTCTGTCGCTGGGCAATACGGACTTTCAGCTCCCTCCAAAGATTTTCTATTGGGTTCAGGTCTGGAGACTGGCTAGGCCACTCCAGGACCTTGAGATGCTTCTTACGGAGCCACTCCTTAGTTGCCCTGGCTGTGTATTTTGGGTCGTTGTCATGCTGGAAGACCCAGCCATGACCCATCTTCAATGCTCTTACTGAGGGAAGGAGGTTGTTGGCCAAGATCTCGCGATACATGGCCCCATCCATCCTCTCCTCAATACGGTGCAGTCGTCCTGTCCCCTTTGCAGAAAAGCATCCCCAAAGAATGATGTTTCCACCTCCATGCTTCACGGTTGGGATGGTGTTCTTGGGGTTGTACTCATCCTTCTTCTTCCTCCAAACACGGTGAGTGGAGTTTAGACCAAAAAGCTCTATTTTTGTCTCATCAGACCACATGACCTTCTCCCATTCCTCCTCTGGATCATCCAGATGGTCATTGGCAAACTTCAGACGGGCCTGGGCATGCGCTGGCTTGAGCAGGGGGACCTTGCGTGCGCTGCAGGATTTTAATCCATGACGGCGTAGTGTGTTACTAATGGTTTTCTTTGAGACTGTGGTTCCAGCTCTCTTCAGGTCATTGACCAGGTCCTGCCGTGTAGTTCTGGGCTGATCCCTCACCTTCCTCATGATCATTGATGCCCCAAGATCTTGCATGGTGCCCAAGACCGAGGGAGACTGACCGTCATCTTGAACTTCTTCCATTTTCTAATAATTGCGGCAACAGTTGTTGCCTTCTCACCAAGCTGCTTGCCTATTGTCCTGTACCCCATCCCAGCCTTGTGCAGGTCTACAATTTTATCCCTGATGTCCTTACACAGCTCTCTGGTCTTGGCCATTGTGGAGAGGTTGAAGTCTGTTTGATTGAGTGTGTGGACAGGTGTCTTTTATACAGGTAACGAGTTCAAACAGGTGCAGTTAATACAGGTAATGAGTGGAGAACAGGAGGGCTTCTTAAAGAAAAACTAACAGGTCTGTGAGAGCCGGCATTCTTACTGGTTGGTAGGTGATCAAATACTTATGTCATGCAATAAAATGCTAATTAATTATTTAAAAATCATACAATGTGATTTTCTGGATTTTTGTTTTAGATTCCGTCACTCACAGTTGAAGAGTACCTATGGTAAAAATTACAGACTTCTACATGCTTTGTAAGTGGGCAAACCTGCAAAATCGGCAGTGTATCAAATACTTGTTCTCCCCACTGTATATAAGCAATAAGTACATCTTATATATTCTGAAACTGACTTTGTACTATATTACACTTGTTTTGCATATGAATCAATTTGAGAAGTCATTAACGATTAGAAGCTAATGAAATGATTTTACATACAGACAGTCATTAATGTAAATGAATTTTTTAATGTGTCCATACCTCTTCATGGAGTTTGTCTCCTCTCTCCCTTAGCTTTGCCTCCAGTAATGCCACCTCTTTCTTCAGCTGAGAGATTTCTGTGATGAAATCATCAATATCCAGCATGGACAGATCAGTTCCTACTGATTTACAGCAGGACTGAGAGTCACAGATCAGATCCCCATCAGCTCTCATCATCATTCAAACACACGTTTATGATGTACTCACACTCAACAATCTTACATGAGAACAGTTTCTGAGGATAAATAAACATAAATGCGGTTGTGTTGTGTTTAGTTACATTTTGTGGCTCCACTGAGAAGAAATATTCTTGGATGTTGTGATACACACGTCGCCCGTGTCAGATTTCTGCTCGTTTGTCCTGATACTGTGATTATTAAAATGAAAACAGCGAGAAAAACGTATGTTATAGTACACGTTCATGGCAATTAATACACCAAAGAGAGTGAACATTAAACAACACACAGAATACGCGTTAAATCGTAATATTTACTACACACGACTGTGTGTTTAAATGGGTTCAAACCATAGACAGTAAAAGAAATGGACACAGCGACCCCATAGACTTCAACGGAGAAAAGTGACGTCAATTAGAAGCACTCACTTCCTGATGGCTGAGCGTACTGCGCAGCCTCAGACTGAGCTTGACGATGTAGATGTGACGTGAGCAACCTGTCTGACAGTTGTAAGTCTTCTAGTAGTTGTGCAAAGTGAAATCTGAATCACCGAATCTTGCAGAGACGGAGAGCGTGAGCAGGAGCAACCTTTGGTAAGTATTCTGATTAATTATTTTGTCATTTTGCATAGTATTTATTTATTTTAAAATTTAACGCCAGATTGCCTGCGAGCTTCTCCTCCTGTCTATACGGGTCTATATGGTAATTTCTCTACTGTGCGACAGAGAGTCGCGTGGTTATGATGCAATCGTTAGCCTATTTTTACAAAAACGGCTTCTACGGGGCGATAGTGTAAGATACAAGGTAATGGAGCCTTTTATACATTGTCGTGTTTCTTTAGAAATAAACAATGGACAAATGGAGCCTTTAAACGCCTCAGATGTAAAGTTATTCGCTGTCAAAGTGACGCCAAAATGAATGGGAGTCAATGGAATGCTAACAGCAGGTGATGGCTTGGTTAGCAATGGCTGCCCCTATGGAAGGTACGCTTTCTGGGTGCTGGATTACCCCCTTGGTTCAAACCGTGAAGTTTTTTTTATCGAGTTCACCGTCGGGCTACAAAGCGGCATATCGCCACCTGCAGCACTGGAGTGAGAAGAGACTGGAGACATGATAGAGGAGGACGATACTTTACAACAAAAACACATTCAAGCTGCTGAAGAGGACTGAAGAATGCCTCTGTGATTATTTGGTATCTTTCTTTAATCATCTGAAATGTCCGTTATCAATGCGGTAGTATAACATATCTGTTTATTATTATGACGCTTAGTACCGAATTTGAATGCTTTCATTCATGTAGCTCAGTGGTTCCCAAACTTTTAGTGGAGTATCCTCTGAGGCATTTACCATCCTTCTGCGTACCCCCTCTCAGAGCCATAGAAGAGCAGCGGGATCGGTCGGGTCGGGAAGAAAATTATTCTAAGCGTTAAGTGAATTTTAAGCGGAGGCGGGTGGGTGCGGAATAGAACCTAACGGGAGCAGGACGAAAAAAACAGTCCCGCACAGACCTCTACTCTCCAGCCACTGACCAGCGTCCAGCAAGGGTTTCTGTCACGAGTCCAGAGAGGACTCCGCGTCCTGTCACCAGTCCAGAGAGGACTCCGCCTCCTTTCCCCAGTCCAGAGAGGACTCCGCCTCCTGTCACGAGTCCAGAGAAGACTCCGCCTCCTGTCACGAGTCTAGAGAGGACTCCGCCTCCTGTCACGAGTCCAGAGAGGACTCCGCCTCCTGTCACAAGTCCAGAGAGGACTCCGCCTCCTGTCCCTCCTGTCCTCGCTCCAGAATCCGTAGTGCCTCCCAAGAAGATTTTGGGAGGGGGCTACCCATCCATGGAGGCTGGCCCTGAAGGGTCTGTGCCACCATGGCTTTCTGAACTGCCCGAGCCACCGTGGCTCCCTGAACTGCCCGAGCCGCCGTGGCTCCCTGAACTGCCCGAGCCTCCGTGGTCCCCTGAGCTTCCGGTGCCTCCGTGGTCCCCTGAGCTTTCGGCGCCTCCATGGTCCCCTGAACGGCCTGCGCCTACATGGCTTCCGGAACTTCCAGGTCCGCCCAAGCTCCACGGCCCTAGTCTGCCCACGCTTCACGGCCTAGGTCCGCCCACGCTCCCAGGCCCATCTATGCCATTCCAGGGTCCTTGTCCTGTTCCGCTCCACGTGCCTGGCCCTCCATCCCGCCCCTGGATCCGCCTCCGCTCCACCTCCCTCCTGGACTTTTTTTTTTGTTTCATGAGGAGCGTCTGGAATCCACTCCTTAAGTGGGGGGCTCTGTCATGATTCCAGCCTGTGTTTCCCTGTCTTGTGAGGACTCTTTTGTTATTTCCTGTCTTGTCATGTTTTGTAGTCCTTTGTAGTTTTTCATGTTGATTAGTTCTCCCAGGTTTTTCCCATTTAGCCACTCCCTCTTGTTATCTTGTTAACCTTGTTTCCTTGTGTATACACTCACCTAAAGGATTATTAGGAACACCTGTTCAATTTCTCATTAATGCAATTATCTAATCAACCAATCACATGGCAGTTGCTTCAATGCATTTAGGGGTGTGGTCCTGGTCAAGACAATCTCCTGAACTCCAAACTGAATGTCAGAATGGGAAAGAAAGGTGATTTAAGCAATTTTGAACGTGGCATGGTTGTTGGTGCCAGACGGGCCGGTCTGAGTATTTCACAATCTGCTCAGTTACTGGGATTTTCACGCACAACCATTTCTAGAGTTTACAAAGAACGGTGTGAAAAGGGAAAAACATCCAGTATGCGGCAGTCCTGTGGGCGAAAATGCCTTGTTGATGCTAGAGGTCAGAGGAGAATGGGCCGACTGATTCAAGCTGATAGAAGAGCAACTTTGACTGAAATAACCACTCGTTACAACCGAGGTATGCAGCAAAGCATTTGTGAAACCACAACACGCACAACCTTGAGGCGGATGGGCTACAACAGCAGAAGACCCCACCGGGTACCACTCATCTCCACTACAAATAGGAAAAAGAGGCTACAATTTGCACGAGCTCACCAAAATTGGACAGTTGAAGACTGGAAAAATGTTGCCTGGTCTGATGAGTCTCGATTTCTGTTGAGACATTCAGATGGTAGAGTCAGAATTTGGCGTAAACAGAATGAGAACATGGATCCATCATGCCTTGTTACCACTGTGCAGGCTGGTGGTGGTGGTGTAATGGTGTGGGGGATGTTTTCTTGGCACACTTTAGGCCCCTTAGTGCCAATTGGGCATGGTTTAAATGCCACGGCCTACCTGAGCATTGTTTCTGACCATGTCCATCCCTTTATGACCACCATGTACCCATCCTCTGATGGCTACTTCCAGCAGGATAATGCACCATGTCACAAAGCTCGAATCATTTCAAATTGGTTTCTTGAACATGACAGTGAGTTCACTGTACTAAAATGGCCCCCACAGTCACCAGATCTCAACCCAATAGAGCATCTTTGGGATGTGGTGGAACGGGAGCTTCGTGCCCTGGATGTGCATCCCACAAATCTCCATCAACTGCAAGATGCTATCCTATCAATATGGGCCAACATTTCTAAAGAATGCTTTCAGCACCTTGTTGAATCAATGCCACGTAGAATTAAGGCAGTTCTGAAGGCGAAAGGGGGTCAAACACAGTATTAGTATGGTGTTCCTAATAATCCTTTAGGTGAGTGTATATACCCCAGTGCTTCAGTTGTTGTTTGTCTGTCGTTGCTCCTGTATATGTGCCTGTCGTGGTGCTCCTGCCTGTTTGACTTCTTGGATTTTCTCTGTTTATGTGTTTAATAAATGTTCAAGCTGCATTTGGATTCTCATCTCATCAAATATGTTTATTATTATTTGTTAATATTGTAAATGTTAATACTTTTGTATTTGCCATGTTGCAGTAGTGCAATAAAAAAGCATCAACACACTGTAAATTAAAGATTTATTGTGCACTTTAATTAGATTAATTGAACAAAACTGTTTTTACAAGTGTGCCAAAATCAGAGAGCTTGCGTTGCACTGACTGACAGCTTCTGTCAGTGATTGTAGGGAGAGTGCGGTGCTTGCGTTCTGTGTAATTTGATCACAAGAAAAGTTATTGTTTTTCTTGAGACTTTGTTTACTTCACCTTGACAAAATTTATTTTTAAACTATTGTGATTTTATAATGTTTAATATTTATTCAAAAGCGAAAAATGTGGAAAAATATTGCAGGAAATGTCTAATATGAGCCAATAAATGCTCATCTCTCAGTCTTTTTTATTTTTAAATAAAAGTGTTTTCTATCAAATGTTGGACTTCCTACATCTTGAAACGTTCGGTTTTACAAATGGGAAAAGTCTCAGAAGGATGACCAAATAACGTTTTTGGATTTTGGTCATCACATAAGCACTTAAAAAGCTATTTTTAAAGGGATAGTTCACCCAAAAATGAAAATTACCCCATGATTTACTTTCGTTACACTTTCTTTGTAAATTGAATACGGAAGGAGGTATGCCGGTAGCTAGATATTTTACTTTATAAAATTTTAAATATTTTATTATTTTATTTATTTATTTTTAAATATCTATAGATATTTTTCTTACACAAACCCATCGATTCGCTTCAGAAGGCCTTTATTTACCCCCCAGAGCCGTGTGGATTACTTTTATAATGGATGGATACACTTTTTTGGGCTTCGAATTTTGGGCTGCCATTCACTGCCATAATAATGCTTGGATTAGCCAGGACATTTTTTAATATAACTCCGATTGTATTCGTCTGAAAGAAGAATGTCATATACACATAGGATGGCTTGGGGGTGAGTAAATCATGGGGTAATTTTCATTTTTGGGTGAACTATCCCTTTAAAAATAGCTTTTGAAGTGCTTTTTATGTGATGACCAAAATTCAAAAACATTATTTGTTCATCCTTCTGAGATTTTTCCCATTTGTAAAATCGAACGTTTCAAGATGTAGGAAATTCAACATTTGATAGAAAACACTTTTATTTTAAAATAAAAAAGACATTAGCCTGTAGATGGCGGGAGAGGAGCATTTATTGGCCCATACTAGCCATTTCCTGTAATATTTTATCACTCAGTTTCACTTTTGAATAAATATATATTAAACATTGTAAAATCACTATATTTAAAAATAAGTTTTGTCAAGGTTAAGTATCAAGTACTCACAAAAGTCTCATGAAAAACAACTTTTCTTGCGCATGGATTACACAGAAAGCAGCACCGCGCTCTCCCTTTATAAATCACTGAAGCTGTCAGTCAGTTCAGTGAAAGCTCTCTGATTTCGGCACATTCGTGAAAACTAACTAGATAACAAAGGCAGACACAACAGGAACTGAATACAATGAAAATGAAACTTAAACTAAGCATTAACTGTGACATACGGAGGCTGACAGGTTTTATACCGAATTATGTGACCATACACATGATGAAATGACGGTAGGGTTAGGGTTAGGATTAGGATTAGCTAAATACAGCGCCAACTATAGTCACATAATTCAGTGGGTCACAAAATTCGGCACAACACCAGTGTATGTGCATAGCGGCCATTTAAGCCCCTATAATTCATCAGTTCTTCTGTGTGTCTCCTCACAGCAGCATTTAATAAAATGTTTTTAAAAAATCTCTCTGAAGCAACAGGCTCCATCACAACAAGTTCCCTCAATATACAGTGGGGAGAACAAGTATTTGATACACTGCCGATTTTGCAAGTTTTCCTACTTACAAAGCATGTAGAGGTCTGTAATTTTTATCATAGGTACACTTCAACTGTGAGAGACGGAATCTAAAACAAAAATCCAGAAAATCACATTGTATGATTTTTAAATAATTAATTTGCATTTTATTGCATGACATAAGTATTTGATCACCTACCAACCAGTAAGAATTCCGGCTCTCACAGACCTGTTAGTTTTTCTTTAAGAAGCCCTCCTGTTCTCCACTCATTACCTGTATTAATATTATTAAATAATGTCCACAATAATTTCGGACACCACTACAAATGGCTGTCCCATCAAATAGTGCCCTATTGAAGAGTATAGAGGGTGATTTCGGACAAAGCCAAGGACAGGAACTAAACAAAGGAAGTAAACATTTCTCATGTCCAGTCAACTGTGTTACCTTTGTCAACTATGTTTCCGTGTGGTCAACTGTGTTACTGCTGAGTTTTTAATTTTCAAAAATACCCAGTTGCCTACTGTACAACATGTTTAGTGTTATGAGATTACCAGATGTGTCCTTTGTCCATCAAGGTTTTTTTCTTCCAAAACAACATAATACAAATTTGACTTGTTTGAGAAAATGTTAGGACCATTTAACTACTTTTGTGAAAATAGAGAGGTATTATACCTCTAAATATTTTTTCCATAAAGTGTTAATGATTATAATTTTTTATTTTGGTAAGTGGATATATAATATGTCAGTCAAGTGACTATTTAAATTGTAGGTATTTTTCCAAGCTATGAACAAATACTTATTTTGTCCGTAACATAGTTGACCGGAATATATCTAACATCCGCTTTTTGGGGGGGAAAATTCCAAAACCAGGAAACCCTGAGTTTGCCTAATAGAATAATTACTTGATTTAAAGGGTTTTATGTAAGGTCCTGTTTGTGTTTTGTGAAAAAAGAAAACTTGATTTCTTCACATTGTCAACTTCCAAATGCACCCCTAATTATAGAATGACCCCTAAACATGACAATTAACTGCCATTACGGTGAGGCAGGATTGAGCGTGGGGGTTGTAAGAAGAGCACGGATGAGTCAAACAGGAAGTTTTCCTTTTTTGGCTCCTCTTGTTGACTCAAAAAATAAAAATGTTCTATGTTATGTATCTAATTCTGAGTAATTAGAGACAGAAAAAAGTGTAGTAGTTATTATTATAACAATTAGAAATGTGTTGATGCCTCCCTACTATTTCACAGTAGCTAAGACATTCTCAGTGAAGGAAGCTGTGATGCTGAGCCTTGCCTGGATAGCAGTATCGAGTCATTAAGCTTTCTGTAAGCCTGTAAGCATAGTTAGGCCTCCTCTCGCTTTAGAGAGTCATCATGCTGAGGTCTCCATCCTCAGTGCTCAGCTGGGCAGTATGCTAGGTTGCTAGGCTCTCTGTGAACTTCCTTGGCTGCTGCCTTTACAGTAGTGGAGTGTTGCTAGGCCTCCACTCGTTATAGACAGTCATTCTTCTGAGGCCTGAATAGCGGGTCCAAGTTGTTATGCTTTAGAAGCCTCCATGATAACCCGTTCTGAGCGTAGGATGCCGTTAGGTCTCCTCTTGCTTTAGAGAGTCTTTATTCGTCCCCAGAGATCGGGAGGCAGCATTGATTCCTTTCGTTATAGAGGCCTCCACTCCTCAGAGCTCCACCTGGACAGCAGTGTTAAGTTGCTAGGCGTGCTGTGCGCCTCTTTGGTAGCTATTCTTAGCATTGGGCATGTCCTGTTATTGTTAGGCTCTCTTGAGCCTGTTTCGCTACTGCGTTTAATTTGAGCGTTGCTAGGCCTCCTTTCGATATAGCGAGTCGTTCTTCAAGGTCTCTGCCCCTCAGAGCACCGGCTGAAAAGCAATTCCTAACCCTCCTTGGAAGCTGTCCTGAGCGTGGAATGTCGTTAGGCCTCCTCTTGCTTTAGAGAGTCATCATGCTGAGCCCTCCATTCTTAGACCTCAGCTAGGCAGTGGCACTGAGTGGCAGGTTCTCTGTGAACCTCCTTGGTACTCCTGGGATGGGAGCGCATCAGGCCTTCGCTGAATAGAGAACGTAGTTAGGCCTCCTCTCTTTTCCTGTTGAGGCCTCCGTTCTTGAGAAGCCCCGGTCTATGACGATATTCTATTAAAAGTGTTCGTAGGAATACCAAGCTCTTGAGCTTGCCTGTAAGCAGACTTATAGCTCGGGCTCTGTCATCACGCTGAGCCCTCCATTCTTAGACCTCGGCTAGGCAGTGGTACTGAGTGGCACATTCTCTGTGAACCTCCTTGATACTCCTGGGATGGGAGCGTGTCAGGCCTCCGCTGAATAGAGAACTTAGTTAGGCCTCCACTCTTTTCCTGTTGAGGTCTGAAGTGCATTTTTATATTGGACTAAGTGAAAATCATGGTTTCTGATTTAAACTTGTTTTGTTCAGTTTGTCTTGAAGCAAATAATGAACCCTCTAGATAAAATTAAAAGCAATAATTTCACTTGAATAGTATTTTTACTTTAAACCAACGTTTTCATGTCATGTGACCACATGACGTCACATCAACTCCTTGTTCGCGCCAGACAGCGCTTTGCCATCCGCCATTACGTGCTTCGAGTGTGACGATGGTCTGTGGCCCAGGAAATCTCTTTTAGACCAGGCAAGCATTGGAAATTGTGTTATTTTAACGGGAATAAGTGTTTTTCATTCACATTTATAGTTAGTGGCAGGATGGACAACTAGGCTATTACTTTAAAGACAATTGCGTTTCTGCAGGTGTTAGCTAAAGCTAACTTAGCCAAACCAGGCTATCACAATATATCGCCTCTGTTTGAAAAATGCTAAGTTAATTTTGTTGGAAAATATAATGGTAGTGTAGTGTGATAAGGCTCGTTTGTCTCTAACAAAGTTAGTGTTTTGAATAAACTATAAGTTAGCTCCTTTCTCACATGCACTGCAACTGTCAACTAATCTAACGTTAGTTAGCCATTGACTGCAGGAGCTGTAACGTTAACGTTATACGAGAAGGCCGGTGTCTGAATCGGTTAATGTTTGATTGAGCCCATGTGTGAATAGAGCTGGTTATTGTTCAGCACAACTCCGGAAAATAGTTCTTCGGAGTTCACATACGCAAATGGCCGAGGTTTGGTAACATGTTTCACCGAGGGCGGGGCTGCGCTGTCCCTCTACGGGCTGGCAGCAGAGCAGAGAACAGGGTGAAACTCCACGGACACATATTAAAGAAGTGACAACTGAAATGCTCCTGACTGTAAATTACATAAACAACCGGAATAAAAAGAAAGAAAACATTTATTAAAACATAATTTGACAGAGTTGGTGCTGGTTTGCCACTGCCGAATTGTTTACAGTCAATTCGGTTACCGCATGTATCCATAGTGTCTTAAGCCATTTTGGTAACGCTTTAGATTACAGCCCGGAAAGTACTGCGTAAGTAAAGCGAATTTACACAGTAACTTTCGGTAATTATAGTGTAACTATAAAGTAAGTGCGTGTAGTTTTAAGGGAACGATATGTAATATTTGGGGAATAAAGGGGTAACGATCAGGAAAATTAACAAATTATTTATACTGTAAGTATTTTTTAATTAAGGGGTAATTATCCATGTAGTTACAGGGTAAGTATGAATCTACGGGCTGTAAATTAAAGTGGTGCTTGTTCCTCTCTTGTTTCATGTAGTTACAGGGTAAGTATGAATCTACGGGCTGTAAATTAAAGTGGTGCTTGTTCCCCTCTTGATTCATGTAGTTACAGGGTAAGTACAATAAAAACACGTACACAATCTGATATCACTCGGAAATCTTTATTTGAAAAACAACTTTTTTAAAACAGATTTACAACACTTAATCGTTTCTCTTGCTTGGCTTCTCCTCCTCTTCCACTTCTTATTCGTTCTTGACACAGACGAATCTTAAGAAGGAATCCTATGTCTCTAGCTATTCTGTAGCTATATTATGTATTTAAAGAAAATACAGTGCACGCAGAAATGTCCTCACCGTTTACTCATCTTTTACCCTCATGCCATCCGAGATGTATACGACTTTCTTTCTTCAGATGAACACAGAAAAATAAATAATCTCTGATAATGAAAACTCATTTGGGTTCCTAAAAGTTGAAGCACCAAACAGCACATACAGCAATAACTACAGCAATCCATAGGATCCCAATTGATGAATCAATGTCTTCTGAAGTGAAACGTTAAGTGTTTGTAAGAAAAATACCAATATTTCAAAAAAAATTAAACTGTAAACTATCGCTTCCGACAAGCAGTCATCTGCGTGAATGAGAGGGTTGAGTTCACGCTTGACGTAACTTGAAGCGTGACTGGTCACGCGGATGTCGGATGCCGGATGCCGTCTGTTTTTATTGTCACTTTTTTTTAATTAATGCTCACAACAGTAAACAAACAATAACATAATATATGATAATAGCAATTAGAAACAAACAAGACTAGAAGACAGAGACGCCAGAAAGACACGCACTTCTTTACTCACGCATGCGCTGGTAACAGTTGGTCAGATGTGAAAAGATTAGTAAATTATGAGATCATCTCTGGATGTACCTTTTCTTTTAATAAATAATAATACAGAATATCAAAACACATGGGATTGCTCTTAAGATCCATCAGTGGAAATAACGAAAAAGAAGAAGAGGAACAAGAGGAGGAGAAGCCAGTCAAGAGAAACAAAAAAGGGATAAAATGTGCCACTTTCAATGCCCAAATGGCAGCTCTGCCACCCTTCCTTATTAATCAAATGACACTTTTTGTTGAGTGAGCAGGTGCGACCACTTAAAGGTAAAATATTCACTCTGCAATCCTCTGACTAATATCAGAACTGGCCAGTTTGTGTTCGTGAACGCACGAATTGCGACGCGTCTGTTTCTGTGCGATATCGGGTCCCTTGATGAACGAATATTTGAAAATAAGAGATACCAAGAAAAATCAACGATCCAAATTAAATCACAACGAATCATCAGCTGTTAAATTACAAACGTAACAAACTGAACGAAGTCACATAAAATTGGAGTCAGATCACTTTATTCATGGAGTCAGATTTAAAATTAGATGTTAATAAATTAAGTGAATTTAACAGAAATGCTGAAAAGGCTTACACGCAGAATCCTTCAACCAAGCCGTTAGATTCCGTTTTTGGGCTAAAGGATGGACCTTACACTATGCATATTCTAATGTTCAGTGCTGTAAACTGTTTACTTTGTGTAGTGTCATGCACTACACTTACATGACAGTTCTGTGTATGTGTATTCACAATGCATACTGTACAATATGTTGTCCAAAATGCATTATGTTACACAGGAAAAGTTGTTATAGTTTTTCTCACTCCCTCTTCTGTAATAAAGCATGTACTGGAGCTGGAGGCCAGGGAACCGCTGCACATATACCTTGATGAGGCGGGTTTCAATCTGGCAAAAGGTAGAAGACGTGGAAGGAATCGCATTGGACAGAGCAACCATTGATGTCCCAGGCCAACGAGGAGGAATATTACTATGTGTGCAGCCATCTCAGAAAACGGCATCCTCACCCATATCCCCCGTCTTGGTCCATACAACACACAACATCTGCTGATTTTTTTAGACACTCTTTACAGGGACATAATCCCTGAGAATGAGAGGGGTCTAACTGGAGACCATCTGAGCAAGCATGCTGTTGTTTTGGATAATGTGCGTTTTCACCACTCAGATGTCGTCAGACAGTGGTTTGCAGCACATGATAGGATGCTGGTGGAATATCTCCCTCCTTACTCACCATTCCTAAATCCAATAGAAGAGTTTTTCTCTTCCTGGAGGTGGAAGGTATATGACCGGCATCCACATACCCAAATGGCCCTGCTAGCGGCCATGGATGCAGCATGTGATGACATCACAGCAGAGTCCTGCAGAGGGTGGATTCGCCATTCGAGGAGATACTTTCCTCGCTGCATTGCAAGAGCTTTTAGGAAGAGCTGGTCTGAGCCATGTGGTTTACCAGCACCCAATATAAGTGTGTCCATGCCTCCTCGGCTGTGCCATGGTCGTTGACACTCTGCATTTCTGTAAAGCCCATCAAGTTTTGATTGCCCAGTTTACATCTTTGGAACGACTCAGCATTTTTTCCAGCACGGGTGGACCTTTCACACATTTGAAGCACTTCATGCAAATGCAACACTTATGAACATTTCCCTCTGAATTTAGAAAAGAGTTATTTTTAAAGGATAGGCCTACACTGAGTACAAAAACAGGAAGTGTCAGACCAAACCTCTAGGTAAAACAGCACCCGCTAATGTTTGAACTGGGTATGCTGCATCATTATTACGCTAAAGAGAAGCACTTATTCTTACATAGAATCAGGAATGCTTCTCTTTGTAGTCATCTAAAAGGGGTCTGTAAATGTAAGGGATCTGAATAAAAAACATGGACACAGGGGAGTCAGTCAGCAAATATTTACCCCAACTTGATAGCACTTTCTACTTTGGTTGAAAAGACACATGCTAAAGTTAGAGTAGATATCAACTGATTTTCAGTCAAGAGGGCAGGTAAATGAAAAATGGCTGCAGGGGAGGATGCAAAATAGTGTCCAAATGTTGCCCCAAGTTGTCAGCACTTAAAAGATACAAGTTGGATGCAAGATACAAGTTGGAAGCAAAGACATTCACTAAATACAAAATCAGAGAGTGGCATGGCAAAGCCTCTAGGTAAAGCAGCACCCTTTAGTGCTAACACTGGGTATGCCTTTGTCATGATGGCAGTGAAAGAACCACATCATGAACAAACTCCAACATGACTTTCCCCAAGAGAAGCACTTATTTTTTACATAGAATCAGGAGTAATTATCTAGAGTATCTCTTTAAATGTAAGGGATCTGAATAAAAAACATGGACACAGGGGAGTCAGTCAGCAAATATTTACCCCAACTTGATAGCACTTTGTACTTTGGTTGAAAAGAAACATGCTACAGTTAGAGTAGATAAATACAAAAACAGAAAGTGGCAGACCAAACCTCTAGGTAAAACAGCACCCTTTAATGTTTGAACTGGGTATGCTGCAACATTGTTGCATACTTGAAACTACCCCAACAAATAGATCTTACCAAATACAACAGACAAGTCTGTTGTGAGGGTACCGAGAGTGAGAGTAGTAGTAGCTGCAAATCTTGTCCAATTGATAGCCTGAAACTCTGTAGGACCGGACGAGATCCTTTGCAGTCAGAGTCACATGGAGCATGTTGCCTGCTTTTAGGAAGAGCTGGTCTGAGCCATGTGGTTTACCAGCACCCAATATAAGTGTGTCCATGCCTCCTCGGCTGTGCCATGGTCGTTGACACTCTGCATTTCTGTAAAGCCCATCAAGTTTTGATTGCCCAGTTTACATCTTTGGAACGACTCAGCATTTTTTCCAGCACGGGTGGACCTTTCACACATTTGAAGCACTTCATGCAAATGCAACACTTATTAACATTTCCCTCTGAATTTAGAAAAGAGTTATTTTTAAAGGATAGGCCTACACTGAGTACAAAAACAGGAAGTGTCAGACCAAACCTCTAGGTAAAACAGCACCCGCTAATGTTTGAACTGGGTATGCTGCATCATTATTACGCTAAAGAGAAGCACTTATTCTTACATAGAATCAGGAATGCTTATCTTTGTAGTCATCTAAAAGGGGTCTGTAAATGTAAGGGATCTGAATAAAAAACATGGACACAGGGGAGTCAGTCAGCAAATATTTACCCCAACTTGATAGCACTTTCTACTTTGGTTGAAAAGAAACAGGCTAAAGTTAGAGTAGATATCAACTGATTTTCAGTCAAGAGAGCAGGTAAATGAAAAATGGCTGCAGGGGAGGATGCAAAATAGTGTCCAAATGTTGCCCCAAGTTGTCGGCACTTAAAAGATACAAGTTGGATGCAAGATACGAGTTGGAAGCAAAGACATTCACTAAATACATAATCAGAGAGTGGCATGGCTAAGCCTCTAGGTAAAGCAGCACCCGCTAATGTTTAATATGGGCATGCTGCAACATTATTGCGCTAAAGAGAAGCACTTATTCTTACATAGAATCAGGAATGCTTCTCTTTGTAGTCATCTAAAAGGGGTCTGTAAATGTAAGGGATCTGAATAAAAAAACATGGACACAGGGGAGTCAGTCAGCAAATATTTACCCAAACTTGATAGCACTTTCTACTTTGGTTGAAAAGAAACATGCTAAAGTTAGAGTAGATATCAACTGATTTTCAGTCAAAAGGGAAAGGAAAGGAACAATGGCTTTAACTGTTATCACTTAAAGGTTAGAGGGATATGTACAAGGGTTTACCATATTAGGTACACTGAAAAATGGAATTCCATTGAAAAGAGGTTGAGTCTTGCCTGTAGCTCACTTCCTCATTAAAACTACCCCAAAGAGAAGCACTTATGAACACAGGACCAATCAATGCTCCCATTTGAAGTAATCTTAATGTGTAGAACTTTGTGATTAAATGGCCATTGCATGGAGAACGCAGTGTGGAGTTCCAGAAGGCAGTTGTCTCTTGAAGCACTGATCACTTAAAACTACCCCAACAAATAGCACTTACCAAATATAACAGACGAGTCAGTGCCATTGTGAGGGTACCGAGAGTGAGAGTAGTAGTAGCTGCAAATCTTGTCCAATTGAGAGCCTGAAACTCTGTAGGACCGGATGAGATCCTTTGCAGTCAGAGTCACATGGAGCATGTTGCCTGTTTTAGGAAGAGCTGGTCTGAGCCATGTGGTTTACCAGTACCCAATATAAGTGTGTCCATGCCCCCTCGGCTGTGCCATGGTCATTGACAATCTGCATTTCTGTATTCAACTGATTTTCAGTCAAGAGAGCAGGTAAATGAAAAATGGCTGCAGGGGAGGATGCAAAATAGTGTCCAAATGTTGCCCCAAGTTGTCGGCACTTAAAAGATACAAGTTGGATACAAGATACGAGTTGGAAGCAAAGACATTCACTAAATACATAATCAGAGAGTGGCATGGCAAAGCCTCTAGGTAAAGCAGCACCCGCTAATGTTTAATATGGGCATGCTGCAACATTATTGCGCTAAAGAGAAGCACTTATTCTTACATAGAATCAGGAATGCTTCTCTTTGTAGTCATCTAAAAGGGGTCAGTAAATGTAAGGGATCTGAATAAAAAACATGGACACAGAGGAGTCAGTCAGCAAATATTTACCCCAACTTGATAGCACTTTCTACTTTGGTGGAAAAGAAACATGCTAAAGTTAGAGTAGATATCAACTGATTTTCAGTCAAAAGGGAAAGGAAATGAAAAATGGCTTTAACTGTTATCACTTAAAGGTTAGAGGGATAGGTACAAGGGTTTACCATATTAGGTACACTGAAAAATGGAATTCCATTGAAAAGAGGTTGAGTCTTGCCTGTAGCTCACTTCCTCATTAAAACTACCCCAAAGAGAAGCACTTATGAACACAGGACCAATCAATGCTCCCATTTGAAGTAATCTTAATGTGTAGAACTTTGTGATTAAATGGCCATTGCATGGAGAACGCAGTGTGGAGTTCCAGAAGGCAGTTGTCTCTTGAAGCGCTGATCACTTAAAACTACCCCAACAAATAGCACTTACAAAATACAACAGACGAGTCAGTGCCATTGTGAGGGTACCGAGAGTGAGAGTAGTAATAGCTGCAAATCTTGTCCAATTGATAGCCTGAAACTCTGTAGGACCGGATGAGATCCTTTGCAGTCAGAGTCACATGGAGCATGTTGCCTGTTTTAGGAAGAGCTGGTCTGAGCCATGTGGTTTACCAGCACCCAATATAAGTGTGTCCATGCCCCCTCGGCTGTGCCATGGTCATTGACAATCTGCATTTCTGTAAAGCCCATCAAGTTTTGATTGCCCAGTTTACATCTTTGGAACGACTCAGCATTTATTCCAGCACGGGTGGACCTTTCACACATTTGAAGCACTTCATGCAAATGCAACACTTATGAACATTTCCCTCTGAATTTAGAAAAGAGTCATTTTTAAAGGATAGGCCTACACTGAGTACAAAATCAGGAAGTGGCAGACCAAACCTCTAGGTAAAACAGCACCCGCTAATGTTTAATCTGGGCATGCTGCAACATTATTGCGCTAAAGAGAAGCACTTATTCTTACATAGAATCAGGAATGCTTCTCTTTGTAGTCATCTAAAAGGGGTCTGTAAATGTAAGGGATCTGAATAAAAAACATGGACACAGGGGAGTCAGTCAGCAAATATTTACCCCAACTTGATAGCACTTTCTACTTTGGTTGAAAAGAAACATGCTAAAGTTAGAGTAGATATCAACTGATTTTCAGTCAAGAGGGCAGGTAAATGAAAAATGGCTGCAGGGGAGGATGCAAAATAGTGTCCAAATGTTGCCCCAAGTTGTCAGCACTTAAAAGATACAAGTTGGATGCAAGATACAAGTTGGAAGCAAAGACATTCACTAAATACAAAATCAGAGAGTGGCATGGCAAAGCCTCTAGGTAAAGCAGCACCCTCTATTGTTTACACTGGGTATGCCTTTGTCATGATGGCAGTGAAAGAAACTACATCATGAAC
The DNA here is from genome assembly GCA_039654105.1 of Coreius guichenoti. Classification (NCBI taxonomy): domain Eukaryota; kingdom Metazoa; phylum Chordata; class Actinopteri; order Cypriniformes; family Gobionidae; genus Coreius; species Coreius guichenoti. Next base: position 12,314,022 of record CM077186.1, on the reverse strand, counting down.
AAACTCCAACATGACTTTTCCCAAGAGAAGCACTTATTTTTACATAGAATCAGGAGTAATTATCTAGAGTGTCTCTTTAAATGTAAGGGATTTCAATAAAAAAAAAAAAAAAACATAAAAAACATGGACACAGGGGAGTCAGTCAGCAAATATTTACCCCAACTTGATAGCACTTTCTACTTTGGTTGAAAAGAAACATGCTAAAGTTAGAGTAGATATCAACTGATTTTCAGTCAAAAGGGAAAGGAAATGAAAAATGGCTTTAACTGTTATCACTTGAAGGTTAGAGGGATAGGCACAAGGGTTTACCATATTAGGTACACTGAAAAATGGAATTCCTTTGAAAAGAGGTTGAGTCTTGCCTGTAGCTCACTTCCTCATTAAAACTACCCCAAAGAAAAGCACTTATGAACACAGGACCAATCAATGCTCCCATTTGAAGTAATCTTAATGTGTAGAACTTTGTGATTAAATGGCCATTGCATGGAGAACGCAGTGTGGAGTTCCAGAAGGCAGTTGTCTCTTAAAGCCCTGATCACTTAAAACTACCCCAACAAATAGCACTTACCAAATACAACAGACGAGTCAGTGCCATTGTGAGGGTACCGAGAGTGAGAGTAGTAGTAGCTGCAAATCTTGTCCAATTGATAGCCTGAAACTCTGTAGGACCGGATGAGATCCTTTGCAGTAAGAGTCAAATGGAGCATGTTGCCTGTTTTAGGAAGAACTGGTCTGAGCCATGTGGTTTACCAGCACCCAATATAAGTGTGTCCATGCCCCCTCGGCTGTGCCATGGTCGCTGACAATCTGCATTTCTGTAAAGCCCATCAAGTTTTGATTGCCCAGTTTACATCTTTGGAACGACTCAGCATTTATTCCAGCACGGGTGGACCTTTCACACACTTGAAGCGCTTCATGCAAATGCAACACTTATGAACATTTCCCCCTGAATTTAGAAAAGAGTCATTTTTAAAGGATAGGCCTACACTGAGTACAAAATCAGGAAGTGGCAGACCAAACCTCTAGGTAAAACAACACCCGCTAATGTTTAATCTGGGCATGCTGCAACATTATTGCGCTAAAGAGAAGCACTTATTCTTAAATAGAATCAGGAATGCTTCTCTTTGTAGTCATCTAAAAGGGGTCTGTAAATGTAAGGGATCTGAATAAAAAACATGGACACAGGGGAGTCAGTCAGCAAATATTTACCTCAACTTGATAGCACTTTCTACTTTGGTTGAAAAGAAACATGCTAAAGTTAGAGTAGATATCAACTGATTTTCAGTCAAGAGAGCAGGTAAATGAAAAATGGCTGCAGGGGAGGATGCAAAATAGTGTCCAAATGTTGCCCCAAGTTTTCGGCACTTAAAAGATACAAGTTGGATGCAAGATACGAGTTGGAAGCAAAGACATTCACTAAATACATAATCAGAGAGTGGCATGGCAAAGCCTCTAGGTAAAGCAGCACCCGCTAATGTTTAATATGGGCATGCTGCAACATTATTGCGCTAAAGAGAAGCACTTATTCTTACATAGAATCAGGAATGCTTCTTTGTAGTCATCTAAAAGGGGTCAGTAAATGTAAGGGATCTGAATAAAAAACATGGACACAGGGGAGTCAGTCAGCAAATATTTACCCCAACTTGATAGCACTTTCTACTTTGGTTGAAAAGAAACATGCTAAAGTTAGAGTAGATATCAACTGATTTTCAGTCAAAAGGGAAAGGAAATGAAAAATGGCTTTAACTGTTATCACTTAAAGGTTAGAGGGATAGGTACAAGGGTTTACCATATTAGGTACACTGAAAAATGGAATTCCATTGAAAAGAGGTTGAGTCTTGCCTGTAGCTCACTTCCTCATTAAAACTACCCCAAAGAGAAGCACTTATGAACACAGGACCAATCAATGCTCCCATTTGAAGTAATCTTAATGTGTAGAACTTTGTGATTAAATGGCCATTGCATGGAGAACGCAGTGTGGAGTTCCAGAAGGCAGTTGTCTCTTGAAGCACTGATCACTTAAAACTACCCCAACAAATAGCACTTACCAAATACAACAGACGAGTCAGTGCCATTGTGAGGGTACCGAGAGTGAGAGTAGTAATAGCTGCAAATCTTGTCCAATTGATAGCCTGAAACTCTGTAGGACCGGATGAGATCCTTTGCAGTCAGAGTCACATGGAGCATGTTGCCTGTTTTAGGAAGAGCTGGTCTGAGCCATGTGGTTTACCAGCACCCAATATAAGTGTGTCCATGCCCCCTCGGCTGTGCCATGGTCATTGACAATCTGCATTTCTGTAAAGCCCATCAAGTTTTGATTGCCCAGTTTACATCTTTGGAACGACTCAGCATTTATTCCAGCACGGGTGGACCTTTCACACATTTGAAGCACTTCATGCAAATGCAACACTTATGAACATTTCCCTCTGAATTTAGAAAAGAGTCATTTTTAAAGGATAGGCCTACACTGAGTACAAAATCAGGAAGTGGCAGACCAAACCTCTATGTAAAACAGCACCCGCTAATGTTTAATCTGGGCATGCTGCAACATTATTGCGCTAAAGAGAAGCACTTATTCTTACATAGAATCAGGAATGCTTCTCTTTGTAGTCATCTAAAAGGGGTCTGTAAATGTAAGGGATCTGAATAAAAAACATGGACACAGAGGAGTCAGTCAGCAAATATTTACCCCAACTTGATAGCACTTTCTACTTTGGTTGAAAAGAAACATGCTAAAGTTAGAGTAGATATCAACTGATTTTCAGTCAAGAGGGCAGGTAAATGAAAAATGGCTGCAGGGGAGGATGCAAAATAGTGTCCAAATGTTGCCCCAAGTTGTCAGCACTTAAAAGATACAAGTTGGATGCAAGATACAAGTTGGAAGCAAAGACATTCACTAAATACAAAATCAGAGAGTGGCATGGCAAAGCCTCTAGGTAAAGCAGCACCCTCTATTGTTTACACTGGGTATGCCTTTGTCATGATGGCAGTGAAAGAACTACATCATGAACAAACTCCAACATGACTTTTCCCAAGAGAAGCACTTATTTTTTTACATAGAATCAGGAGAAATTATCTAGAGTATCTCTTTAAATGTAAGGGATCTGAATAAAAAACATGGACACAGGGGAGTCAGTCAGCAAATATTTACCCCAACTTGACAGCACTTTCTTCTTTGGTTGAAAAGAAACATGCTAAAGTTAGAGTAGATATCAACTGATTTTCAGTCAAGAGGGCAGGTAAATGAAAAACGGCTGCAGGGGAGGATGCAAAATAGTGTCAAAATGTTTCCCCAAGTTGTCAGCACTTAAAAGATACAAGTTGGATGCAAGATACAAGTTGGAAGCAAAGACATTCACTAAATACATAATCAGAGAGTGGCATGGCAAAGCCTCTAGGTAAAGCAGCACCCTCTAGTGTTTACACTGGATATGCCTTTGTTATGATGGCAGTGAATGAACCACATCATGAACAAACTCCAACATGACTTTCCCCAAGAGAAGCACTTATTTTTACATAGAATCAGGAGTAATTATCTAGAGAGTCTCTTTAAATGTAAGGGATTTCAATAAAAAAAAAAAACATGGACACAGGGGAGTCAGTCATTAAATATTTACCCCAACTTGATAGCACTTTCTACTTTGTTTGAACAGAAAGATGCTAGAGTTAGAGTAGATATAAACATATTTTCAGTCAAGAGGGAAAGGAAAGGAAAAATGGCTTTAACTGTTATCACTTAAAGGTTAGAGGGATAGGTACAAGGGTTTACCATATTAGGTACACTGAAAAATGGAATTCCATTGAAAAGAGGTTGAGTCTTGCCTGTAGCTCACTTCCTCATTAAAACTACCCCAAAGAGAAGCACTTATGAACACAGGACCAATCAATGCTCCCATTTGAAGTAATCTTAATGTGTAGAACTTTGTGATTAAATGGCCATTGCATGGAGAACGCAGTGTGGAGTTCCAGAAGGCAGTTGTCTCTTGAAGCACTGATCACTTAAAACTACCCCAACAAATAGCACTTACCAAATACAACAGACGAGTCAGTGCCATTGTGAGGGTACCGAGAGTGAGAGTAGTAGTAGCTGCAAATCTTGTCCAATTGATAGCCTGAAACTCTGTAGGACCAGATGAGATCCTTTGCAGTCAGAGTCACATGGAGCATGTTGCCTGTTTTAGGAAGAACTGGTCTGAGCCATGTGGTTTACCAGCACCCAATATAAGTGTGTCCATGCCCCCTCGGCTGTGCCATGGTCGTTGACAATCTGCATTTCTGTAAAGCCCATCAAGTTTTGATTGCCCAGTTTACATCTTTGGAACGACTTAGCATTTATTCCAGCACGGGTGGACCTTTCACACACTTGAAGCACTTCATACAAATGCAACACTTATGAACATTTCCCTCTGAATTTAGAAAAGAGTCATTTTTAAAGGATAGGCCTACACTGAGTACAAAATCAGGAAGTGGCAGACCAAACCTCTAGGTAAAACAGCACCCGCTAATGTTTAATCTGGGCATGCTGCAACATTATTGCGCTAAAGAGAAGCACTTATTCTTACATAGAATCAGGAATGCTTCTCTTTGTAGTCATCTAAAAGGGGTCTGTAAATGTAAGGGATCTGAATAAAAAACATGGACACAGGGGAGTCAGTCAGCAAATATTTACCCCAACTTGATAGCACTTTCTACTTTGGTTGAAAAGAAACATGCTAAAGTTAGAGTAGATATCAACTGATTTTCAGTCAAAAGGGAAAGGAAATGAAAAATGGCTTTCACTGTTATCACTTAAAGGTTAGAGGGATAGGTACAAGGGTTTACCATATTAGGTACACTGAAAAATGGAATTCCATTGAAAAGAGGTTGAGTCTTGCCTGTAGCTCACTTCCTCATTAAAACTACCCCAAAGAGAAGCACTTATGAACACAGGACCAATCAATGCTCCCATTTGAAGTAATCTTAATGTGTAGAACTTTGTGATTAAATGGCCATTGCATGGAGAACGCAGTGTGGAGTTCCAGAAGGCAGTTGTCTCTTGAAGCACTGATCACTTAAAACAACCCCAACAAATAGCACTTACCAAATACAACAGACGAGTCAGTGCCATTGTGAGGGTACCGAGAGTGAGAGTAGTAGTAGCTGCAAATCTTGTCCAATTGATAGCCTGAAACTCTGTAGGACCGGATGAGATCCTTTGCAGTCAGAGTCACATGGAGCATGTTGCCTGTTTTAGGAAGAGCTGGTCTGAGCCATGTGGTTTACCAGCACCCAATATAAGTGTGTCCATGCCCCCTCGGCTGTGCCATGGTCATTGACAATCTGCATTTCTGTAAAGCCCATCAAGTTTTGATTGCCCAGTTTACATCTTTGGAACGACTCAGCATTTATTCCAGCACGGGTGGACCTTTCACACATTTGAAGCACTTCATGCAAATGCAACACTTATGAACATTTCCCTCTGAATTTAGAAAAGAGTCATTTTTAAAGGATAGGCCTACACTGAGTACAAAATCAGGAAGTGGCAGACCAAACCTCTATGTAAAACAGCACCCGCTAATGTTTAATCTGGGCATGCTGCAACATTATTGCGCTAAAGAGAAGCACTTATTCTTACATAGAATCAGGAATGCTTCTCTTTGTAGTCATCTAAAAGGGGTCTGTAAATGTAAGGGATCTGAATAAAAAACATGGACACAGGGGAGTCAGTCAGCAAATATTTACCCCAACTTGATAGCACTTTCTACTTTGGTTGAAAAGAAACATGCTAAAGTTAGAGTAGATATCAAATGATTTTCAGTCAAGAGGGCAGGTAAATGAAAAATGGCTGCAGGGGAGGATGCAAAATAGTGTCCAAATGTTGCCCCAAGTTGTCAGCACTTAAAAGATACAAGTTGGATGCAAGATACAAGTTGGAAGCAAAGACATTCACTAAATACAAAATCAGAGAGTGGCATGGCAAAGCCTCTAGGTAAAGCAGCACCCTCTATTGTTTACACTGGGTATGCCTTTGTCATGATGGCAGTGAAAGAACTACATCATGAACAAACTCCAACATGACTTTTCCCAAGAGAAGCACTTATTTTTTACATAGAATCAGGAGAAATTATCTAGAGTATCTCTTTAAATGTAAGGGATCTGAATAAAAAACATGGACACAGGGGAGTCAGTCAGCAAATATTTACCCCAACTTGACAGCACTTTCTTCTTTGGTTGAAAAGAAACATGCTAAAGTTAGAGTAGATATCAACTGATTTTCAGTTAAGAGGGCAGGTAAATGAAAAATGGCTGCAGGGGAGGATGCAAAATAGTGTCCAAATGTTTCCCCAAGTTGTCAGCACTTAAAAGATACAAGTTGGATGCAAGATACAAGTTGGAAGCAAAGACATTCACTAAATACATAATCAGAGAGTGGCATGGCAAACCCTCTAGGTAAAGCAGCACCCTCTAGTGTTTACACTGGATATGCCTTTGTTATGATGGCAGTGAATGAACCACATCATGAACAAACTCCAACATGACTTTCCCCAAGAGAAGCACTTATTTTTACATAGAATCAGGAGTAATTATCTAGAGAGTCTCTTTAAATGTAAGGGATTTCAATAAAAAAAAAAAAAACATGGACACAGGGGAGTCAGTCATTAAATATTTACCCCAACTTGATAGCACTTTCTACTTTGTTTGAACAGAAAGATGCTAGAGTTAGAGTAGATATAAACATATTTTCAGTCAAGAGGGAAAGGAAAGGAAAAATGGCTTTAACTGTTATCACTTAAAGGTTAGAGGGATAGGTACAAGGGTTTACCATATTAGGTACACTGAAAAATGGAATTCCATTGAAAAGAGGTTGAGTCTTGCCTGTAGCTCACTTCCTCATTAAAACTACCCCAAAGAGAAGCACTTATGAAAACAGGACCAATCAATGCTCCCATTTGAAGTAATCTTAATGTGTAGAACTTTGTGATTAAATGGCCATTGCATGGAGAACGCAGTGTGGAGTTCCAGAAGGCAGTTGTCTCTTGAAGCACTGATCACTTAAAACTACCCCAACAAATAGCACTTACCAAATACAACAGACGAGTCAGTGCCATTGTGAGGGTACCGAGAGTGAGAGTAGTAGTAGCTGCAAATCTTGTCCAATTGATAGCCTGAAACTCTGTAGGACCAGATGAGATCCTTTGCAGTCAGAGTCACATGGAGCATGTTGCCTGTTTTAGGAAGAACTGGTCTGAGCCATGTGGTTTACCAGCACCCAATATAAGTGTGTCCATGCCCCCTCGGCTGTGCCATGGTCGTTGACAATCTGCATTTCTGTAAAGCCCATCAAGTTTTGATTGCCCAGTTTACATCTTTGGAACGACTCAGCATTTATTCCAGCACGGGTGGACCTTTCACACACTTGAAGCACTTCATGCAAATGCAACACTTATGAACATTTCCCTCTGAATTTAGAAAAGAGTCATTTTTAAAGGATAGGCCTACACTGAGTACAAAATCAGGAAGTGGCAGACCAAACCTCTAGGTAAAACAGCACCCGCTAATGTTTAATCTGGGCATGCTGCAACATTATTGCGCTAAAGAGAAGCACTTATTCTTACATAGAATCAGGAATGCTTCTCTTTGTAGTCATCTAAAAGGGGTCTGTAAATGTAAGGGATCTGAATAAAAAACATGGACACAGGGGAGTCAGTCAGCAAATATTTACCCCAACTTGATAGCACTTTCTACTTTGGTTGAAAAGAAACATGCTAAAGTTAGAGTAGATATCAACTGATTTTCAGTCAAGAGAGCAGGTAAATGAAAAATGGCTGCAGGGGAGGATGCAAAATAGTGTCCAAATGTTGCCCCAAGTTGTCGGCACTTAAAAGATACAAGTTGGATGCAAGATACGAGTTGGAAGCAAAGACATTCACTAAATACATAATCAGAGAGTGGCATGGCAAAGCCTCTAGGTAAAGCAGCACCCGCTAATGTTTAATATGGGCATGCTGCAACATTATTGCGCTAAAGAGAAGCACTTATTCTTACATAGAATCAGGAATGCTTCTCTTTGTAGTCATCTAAAAGGGGTCTGTAAATGTAAGGGATCTGAATAAAAAACATGGACACAGGGGAGTCAGTCAGCAAATATTTACCCCAACTTGATAGCACTTTCTACTTTGGTTGAAAAGAAACATGCTAAAGTTAGAGTAGATATCAACTGATTTTCAGTCAAAAGGGAAAGGAAATGAAAAATGGCTTTCACTGTTATCACTTAAAGGTTAGAGGGATAGGTACAAGGGTTTACCATATTAGGTACACTGAAAAATGGAATTCCATTGAAAAGAGGTTGAGTCTTGCCTGTAGCTCACTTCCTCATTAAAACTACCCCAAAGAGAAGCACTTATGAACACAGGACCAATCAATGCTCCCATTTGAAGTAATCTTAATGTGTAGAACTTTGTGATTAAATGGCCATTGCATGGAGAACGCAGTGTGGAGTTCCAGAAGGCAGTTGTCTCTTGAAGCACTGATCACTTAAAACTACCCCAACAAATAGCACTTACCAAATACAACAGACGAGTCAGTGCCATTGTGAGGGTACCGAGAGTGAGAGTAGTAGTAGCTGCAAATCTTGTCCAATTGATAGCCTGAAACTCTGTAGGACCGGATGAGATCCTTTGCAGTCAGAGTCACATGGAGCATGTTGCCTGTTTTAGGAAGAGCTGGTCTGAGCCATGTGGTTTACCAGTACCCAATATAAGTGTGTCCATGCCCCCTCGGCTGTGCCATGGTCATTGACAATCTGCATTTCTGTATTCAACTGATTTTCAGTCAAGAGAGCAGGTAAATGAAAAATGGCTGCAGGGGAGGATGCAAAATAGTGTCCAAATGTTGCCCCAAGTTGTCGGAACTTAAAAGATACAAGTTGGATGCAAGATACGAGTTGGAAGCAAAGACATTCACTAAATACATAATCAGAGAGTGGCATGGCAAAGCCTATAGGTAAAGCAGCACCCGCTAATGTTTAATATAGGCATGCTGCAACATTATTGCGCTAAAGAGAAGCACTTATTCTTACATAGAATCAGGAATGCTTCTCTTTGTAGTCATCTAAAAGGGGTCAGTAAATGTAAGGGATCTGAATAAAAAACATGGACACAGGGGAGTCAGTCAGCAAATATTTACCCCAACTTGATAGCACTTTCTACTTTGGTTGAAAAGAAACATGCTAAAGTTAGAGTAGATATCTACTGATTTTCAGTCAAGAGGGCAGGTAAATGAAAAATGGCTGCAGGGGAGGATGCAAAATAATGTCCAAATATTGCCCCAAGTTGTCAGCACTTAAAATATACAAGTTGGATGCAAGAAACAAGTTGGTAGCAAAGACATTCACTAAATACAAAATCAGAGAGTGGCATGGCAAAGCCTCTAGGTAAAGCAGCACCCTTTAATGTTTACACTGGGTATGCCTTTGTCATGATGGCAGTGAAAGAACTACATCATGAACAAACTCCAACATGACTTTTCCCAAGAGAAGCACTTATTTTTACATAGAATCAGGAGTAATTATCTAGAGTATCTCTTTAAATGTAAGGGATCTGAATAAAAAACATGGACACAGGGGAGTCAGTCAGCAAATATTTACCCCAACTTGATAGCACTTTCTTCTTTGGTTGAAAAGAAACATGCTAAAGTTAGAGTAGATATCAAATGATTTTCTGTCAAAATGGAAACGAAATGAAAAATGGCTTTAACTGTTATCACTTAAAGGTTAGAGGGATAGGTACAAGGGTTTACCATATTAGGTACACTGAAAAATGGAATTCCATTGAAAAGAGGTTGAGTCTTGCCTGTAGCTCACTTCCTCATTAAAACTACCCCAAAGAGAAGCACTTATGAACACAGGACCAATCAATGCTCCCATTTGAAGTAATCTTAATGTGTAGAACTTTGTGATTAAATGGCCATTGCATGGAGAACGCAGTGTGGAGTTCCAGAAGGCAGTTGTCTCTTAAAGCCCTGATCACTTAAAACTACCCCAACAAATAGCACTTACCAAATACAACAGACGAGTCAGTGCCATTGTGAGGGTACCGAGAGTGAGAGTAGTAGTAGCTGCAAATCTTGTCCAATTGATAGCCTGAAACTCTGTAGGACCGGATGAGATCCTTTGCAGTAAGAGTCAAATGGAGCATGTTGCCTGTTTTAGGAAGAGCTGGTCTGAGCCATGTGGTTTACCAGCACCCAATATAAGTGTGTCCATGCCCCCTCGGCTGTGCCATGGTCGTTGACAATCTGCATTTCTGTAAAGCCCATCAAGTTTTGATTGCCCAGTTTACATCTTTGGAACGACTCAGCATTTATTCCAGCACGGGTGGACCTTTCACACACTTGAAGCACTTCATGCAAATGCAACACTTATGAACATTTCCCTCTGAATTTAGAAAAGAGTCATTTTTAAAGGATAGGCCTACACTGAGTACAAAATCAGGAAGTGGCAGACCAAACCTCTAGGTAAAACAGCACCCGCTAATGTTTAATCTGGGCATGCTGCAACATTATTGCGCTAAAGAGAAGCACTTATTCTTACATAGAATCAGGAATGCTTCTCTTTGTAGTCATCTAAAAGGGGTCTGTAAATGTAAGGGATCTGAATAAAAAACATGGACACAGGGGAGTCAGTCAGCAAATATTTACCCCAACTTGATAGCACTTTCTACTTTGGTTGAAAAGAAACATGCTAAAGTTAGAGTAGATATCAACTGATTTTCAGTCAAGAGAGCAGGTAAATGAAAAATGGCTGCAGGGGAGGATGCAAAATAGTGTCCAAATGTTGCCCCAAGTTGTCGGCACTTAAAAGATACAAGTTGGATGCAAGATACGAGTTGGAAGCAAAGACATTCACTAAATACATAATCAGAGAGTGGCATGGCAAAGCCTCTAGGTAAAGCAGCACCCTTTAGTGCTAACACTGGGTATGCCTTTGTCATGATGGCAGTGAAAGAACCACATCATGAACAAACTCCAACATGACTTTCCCCAAGAGAAGCACTTATTTTTTACATAGAATCAGGAGTAATTATCTAGAGTATCTCTTTAAATGTAAGGGATCTGAATAAAAACATGGACACAGGGGAGTCAGTCAGCAAATATTTACCCCAACTTGATAGCACTTTGTACTTTGGTTGAAAAGAAACATGCTACAGTTAGAGTAGATAAATACAAAAACAGAAAGTGGCAGACCAAACCTCTAGGTAAAACAGCACCCTTTAATGTTTGAACTGGGTATGCTGCAACATTATTGCATACTTGAAACTACCCCAACAAATAGATCTTACCAAATACAACAGACAAGTCTGTTGTGAGGGTACCGAGAGTGAGAGTAGTAGTAGCTGCAAATCTTGTCCAATTGATAGCCTGAAACTCTGTAGGACCGGACGAGATCCTTTGCAGTCAGAGTCACATGGAGCATGTTGCCTGCTTTTAGGAAGAGCTGGTCTGAGCCATGTGGTTTACCAGCACCCAATATAAGTGTGTCCATGCCTCCTCGGCTGTGCCATGGTCGTTGACACTCTGCATTTCTGTAAAGCCCATCAAGTTTTGATTGCCCAGTTTACATCTTTGGAACGACTCAGCATTTTTTCCAGCACGGGTGGACCTTTCACACATTTGAAGCACTTCATGCAAATGCAACACTTATTAACATTTCCCTCTGAATTTAGAAAAGAGTCATTTTTAAAGGATAGGCCTACACTGAGTACAAAAACAGGAAGTGTCAGACCAAACCTCTAGGTAAAACAGCACCCGCTAATGTTTGAACTGGGTATGCTGCATCATTATTACGCTAAAGAGAAGCACTTATTCTTACATAGAATCAGGAATGCTTCTCTTTGTAGTCATCTAAAAGGGGTCTGTAAATGTAAGGGATCTGAATAAAAAACATGGACACAGGGGAGTCAGTCAGCAAATATTTACCCCAACTTGATAGCACTTTCTACTTTGGTTGAAAAGAAACATGCTAAAGTTAGAGTAGATATCAACTGATTTTCAGTCAAGAGGGCAGGTAAATGAAAAATGGCTGCAGGGGAGGATGCAAAATAGTGTCCAAATGTTGCCACAAGTTGTCAGCACTTAAAAGATACAAGTTGGATGCAAGATACAAGTTGGAAGCAAAGACATTCACTAAATACAAAATAAGAGAGTGGCATGGCAAAGCCTCTAGGTAAAGTAGCACCCTCTATTGTTTACACTGGGTATGCCTTTGTCATGATGGCAGTGAAAGAAACTACATCATGAACAAACTCCAACATGACTTTTCCCAAGAGAAGCACTTATTTTTACATAGAATCAGGAGTAATTATCTAGAGTGTCTCTTTAAATGTAAGGGATTTCAATAAAAAAAAAAAAAAACATGGACACAGGGGAGTCAGTCATTAAATATTTACCCCAACTTGATAGCACTTTCTACTTTGTTTGAACAGAAAGATGCTAGAGTTAGAGTAGATATAAACATATTTTCAGTCAAGAGGGAAAGGAAAGGAAAAATGGCTTTAACTGTTATCACTTAAAGGTTAGAGGGATAGGTACAAGGGTTTACCATATTAGGTACACTGAAAAATGGAATTCCATTGAAAAGAGGTTGAGTCTTGCCTGTAGCTCACTTCCTCATTAAAACTACCCCAAAGAGAAGCACTTATGAACACAGGACCAATCAATGCTCCCATTTGAAGTAATCTTAATGTGTAGAACTTTGTGATTAAATGGCCATTGCATGGAGAACGCAGTGTGGAGTTCCAGAAGGCAGTTGTCTCTTGAAGCACTGATCACTTAAAACTACCCCAACAAATAGCACTTACCAAATACAACAGACGAGTCAGTGCCATTGTGAGGGTACCGAGAGTGAGAGTAGTAGTAGCTGCAAATCTTGTCCAATTGATAGCCTGAAACTCTGTAGGACCAGATGAGATCCTTTGCAGTCAGAGTCACATGGAGCATGTTGCCTGTTTTAGGAAGAACTGGTCTGAGCCATGTGGTTTACCAGCACCCAATATAAGTGTGTCCATGCCCCCTCGGCTGTGCCATGGTCGTTGACAATCTGCATTTCTGTAAAGCCCATCAAGTTTTGATTGCCCAGTTTACATCTTTGGAACGACTCAGCATTTATTCCAGCACGGGTGGACCTTTCACACATTTGAAGCACTTCATGCAAATGCAACACTTATTAACATTTCCCTCTGAATTTAGAAAAGAGTCATTTTTAAAGGATAGGCCTACACTGAGTACAAAAACAGGAAGTGTCAGACCAAACCTCTAGGTAAAACAGCACCCGCTAATGTTTGAACTGGGTATGCTGCATCATTATTACGCTAAAGAGAAGCACTTATTCTTACATAGAATCAGGAATGCTTCTCTTTGTAGTCATCTAAAAGGGGTCTGTAAATGTAAGGGATCTGAATAAAAAACATGGACACAGGGGAGTCAGTCAGCAAATATTTACCCCAACTTGATAGCACTTTCTACTTTGGTTGAAAAGAAACATGCTAAAGTTAGAGTAGATATCAACTGATTTTCAATCAAGAGGGCAGGTAAATGAAAAATGGCTGCAGGGGAGGATGCAAAATAGTGTCCAAATGTTGCCCCAAGTTGTCAGCACTTAAAAGATACAAGTTGGATGCAAGATACAAGTTGGAAGCAAAGACATTCACTAAATACAAAATAAGAGAGTGGCATGGCAAAGCCTCTAGGTAAAGTAGCACCCTCTATTGTTTACACTGGGTATGCCTTTGTCATGATGGCAGTGAAAGAAACTACATCATGAACAAACTCCAACATGACTTTTCCCAAGAGAAGCACTTATTTTTACATAGAATCAGGAGTAATTATCTAGAGTGTCTCTTTAAATGTAAGGGATTTCAATAAAAAAAAAAAAAAACATGGACACAGGGGAGTCAGTCATTAAATATTTACCCCAACTTGATAGCACTTTCTACTTTGTTTGAACAGAAAGATGCTAGAGTTAGAGTAGATATAAACATATTTTCAGTCAAGAGGGAAAGGAAAGGAAAAATGGCTTTAACTGTTATCACTTAAAGGTTAGAGGGATAGGTACAAGGGTTTACCATATTAGGTACACTGAAAAATGGAATTCCATTGAAAAGAGGTTGAGTCTTGCCTGTAGCTCACTTCCTCATTAAAACTACCCCAAAGAGAAGCACTTATGAACACAGGACCAATCAATGCTCCCATTTGAAGTAATCTTAATGTGTAGAACTTTGTGATTAAATGGCCATTGCATGGAGAACGCAGTGTGGAGTTCCAGAAGGCAGTTGTCTCTTAAAGCCCTGATCACTTAAAACTACCCCAACAAATAGCACTTACCAAATACAACAGACGAGTCAGTGCCATTGTGAGGGTACCGAGAGTGAGAGTAGTAGTAGCTGCAAATCTTGTCCAATTGATAGCCTGAAACTCTGTAGGACCGGATGAGATCCTTTGCAGTAAGAGTCAAATGGAGCATGTTGCCTGTTTTAGGAAGAGCTGGTCTGAGCCATGTGGTTTACCAGCACCCAATATAAGTGTGTCCATGCCCCCTCGGCTGTGCCATGGTCGTTGACAATCTGCATTTCTGTAAAGCCCATCAAGTTTTGATTGCCCAGTTTACATCTTTGGAACGACTCAGCATTTATTCCAGCACGGGTGGACCTTTCACACACTTGAAGCACTTCATGCAAATGCAACACTTATGAACATTTCCCTCTGAATTTAGAAAAGAGTCATTTTTAAAGGATAGGCCTACACTGAGTACAAAATCAGGAAGTGGCAGACCAAACCTCTAGGTAAAACAGCACCCGCTAATGTTTAATCTGGGCATGCTGCAACATTATTGCGCTAAAGAGAAGCACTTATTCTTACATAGAATCAGGAATGCTTCTCTTTGTAGTCATCTAAAAGGGGTCTGTAAATGTAAGGGATCTGAATAAAAAACATGGACACAGGGGAGTCAGTCAGCAAATATTTACCCCAACTTGATAGCACTTTCTACTTTGGTTGAAAAGAAACATGCTAAAGTTAGAGTAGATATCAACTGATTTTCAGTCAAGAGAGCAGGTAAATGAAAAATGGCTGCAGGGGAGGATGCAAAATAGTGTCCAAATGTTGCCCCAAGTTGTCGGCACTTAAAAGATACAAGTTGGATGCAAGATACGAGTTGGAAGCAAAGACATTCACTAAATACATAATCAGAGAGTGGCATGGCAAAGCCTCTAGGTAAAGCAGCACCCTTTAGTGCTAACACTGGGTATGCCTTTGTCATGATGGCAGTGAAAGAACCACATCATGAACAAACTCCAACATGACTTTCCCCAAGAGAAGCACTTATTTTTTACATAGAATCAGGAGTAATTATCTAGAGTATCTCTTTAAATGTAAGGGATCTGAATAAAAACATGGACACAGGGGAGTCAGTCAGCAAATATTTACCCCAACTTGATAGCACTTTGTACTTTGGTTGAAAAGAAACATGCTACAGTTAGAGTAGATAAATACAAAAACAGAAAGTGGCAGACCAAACCTCTAGGTAAAACAGCACCCTTTAATGTTTGAACTGGGTATGCTGCAACATTATTGCATACTTGAAACTACCCCAACAAATAGATCTTACCAAATACAACAGACAAGTCTGTTGTGAGGGTACCGAGAGTGAGAGTAGTAGTAGCTGCAAATCTTGTCCAATTGATAGCCTGAAACTCTGTAGGACCGGACGAGATCCTTTGCAGTCAGAGTCACATGGAGCATGTTGCCTGCTTTTAGGAAGAGCTGGTCTGAGCCATGTGGTTTACCAGCACCCAATATAAGTGTGTCCATGCCTCCTCGGCTGTGCCATGGTCGTTGACACTCTGCATTTCTGTAAAGCCCATCAAGTTTTGATTGCCCAGTTTACATCTTTGGAACGACTCAGCATTTTTTCCAGCACGGGTGGACCTTTCACACATTTGAAGCACTTCATGCAAATGCAACACTTATTAACATTTCCCTCTGAATTTAGAAAAGAGTCATTTTTAAAGGATAGGCCTACACTGAGTACAAAAACAGGAAGTGTCAGACCAAACCTCTAGGTAAAACAGCACCCGCTAATGTTTGAACTGGGTATGC
Organism: Coreius guichenoti; assembly: GCA_039654105.1. Classification (NCBI taxonomy): domain Eukaryota; kingdom Metazoa; phylum Chordata; class Actinopteri; order Cypriniformes; family Gobionidae; genus Coreius; species Coreius guichenoti. The sequence goes on along the minus strand of CM077186.1, from coordinate 12,297,891 downwards.
TGCATCATTATTACGCTAAAGAGAAGCACTTATTCTTACATAGAATCAGGAATGCTTCTCTTTGTAGTCATCTAAAAGGGGTCTGTAAATGTAAGGGATCTGAATAAAAAACATGGACACAGGGGAGTCAGTCAGCAAATATTTACCCCAACTTGATAGCACTTTCTACTTTGGTTGAAAAGAAACATGCTAAAGTTAGAGTAGATATCAACTGATTTTCAGTCAAGAGGGCAGGTAAATGAAAAATGGCTGCAGGGGAGGATGCAAAATAGTGTCCAAATGTTGCCCCAAGTTGTCAGCACTTAAAAGATACAAGTTGGATGCAAGATACAAGTTGGAAGCAAAGACATTCACTAAATACAAAATAAGAGAGTGGCATGGCAAAGCCTCTAGGTAAAGTAGCACCCTCTATTGTTTACACTGGGTATGCCTTTGTCATGATGGCAGTGAAAGAAACTACATCATGAACAAACTCCAACATGACTTTTCCCAAGAGAAGCACTTATTTTTACATAGAATCAGGAGTAATTATCTAGAGTGTCTCTTTAAATGTAAGGGATTTCAATAAAAAAAAAAAAAACATGGACACAGGGGAGTCAGTCATTAAATATTTACCCCAACTTGATAGCACTTTCTACTTTGTTTGAACAGAAAGATGCTAGAGTTAGAGTAGATATAAACATATTTTCAGTCAAGAGGGAAAGGAAAGGAAAAATGGCTTTAACTGTTATCACTTAAAGGTTAGAGGGATAGGTACAAGGGTTTACCATATTAGGTACACTGAAAAATGGAATTCCATTGAAAAGAGGTTGAGTCTTGCCTGTAGCTCACTTCCTCATTAAAACTACCCCAAAGAGAAGCACTTATGAACACAGGACCAATCAATGCTCCCATTTGAAGTAATCTTAATGTGTAGAACTTTGTGATTAAATGGCCATTGCATGGAGAACGCAGTGTGGAGTTCCAGAAGGCAGTTGTCTCTTGAAGCACTGATCACTTAAAACTACCCCAACAAATAGCACTTACCAAATACAACAGACGAGTCAGTGCCATTGTGAGGGTACCGAGAGTGAGAGTAGTAGTAGCTGCAAATCTTGTCCAATTGATAGCCTGAAACTCTGTAGGACCAGATGAGATCCTTTGCAGTCAGAGTCACATGGAGCATGTTGCCTGTTTTAGGAAGAACTGGTCTGAGCCATGTGGTTTACCAGCACCCAATATAAGTGTGTCCATGCCCCCTCGGCTGTGCCATGGTCGTTGACAATCTGCATTTCTGTAAAGCCCATCAAGTTTTGATTGCCCAGTTTACATCTTTGGAACGACTCAGCATTTATTCCAGCACGGGTGGACCTTTCACACATTTGAAGCACTTCATGCAAATGCAACACTTATTAACATTTCCCTCTGAATTTAGAAAAGAGTCATTTTTAAAGGATAGGCCTACACTGAGTACAAAAACAGGAAGTGTCAGACCAAACCTCTAGGTAAAACAGCACCCGCTAATGTTTGAACTGGGTATGCTGCATCATTATTACGCTAAAGAGAAGCACTTATTCTTACATAGAATCAGGAATGCTTCTCTTTGTAGTCATCTAAAAGGGGTCTGTAAATGTAAGGGATCTGAATAAAAAACATGGACACAGGGGAGTCAGTCAGCAAATATTTACCCCAACTTGATAGCACTTTCTACTTTGGTTGAAAAGAAACATGCTAAAGTTAGAGTAGATATCAACTGATTTTCAGTCAAGAGGGCAGGTAAATGAAAAATGGCTGCAGGGGAGGATGCAAAATAGTGTCCAAATGTTGCCCCAAGTTGTCAGCACTTAAAAGATACAAGTTGGATGCAAGATACAAGTTGGAAGCAAAGACATTCACTAAATACAAAATAAGAGAGTGGCATGGCAAAGCCTCTAGGTAAAGTAGCACCCTCTATTGTTTACACTGGGTATGCCTTTGTCATGATGGCAGTGAAAGAAACTACATCATGAACAAACTCCAACATGACTTTTCCCAAGAGAAGCACTTATTTTTACATAGAATCAGGAGTAATTATCTAGAGTGTCTCTTTAAATGTAAGGGATTTCAATAAAAAAAAAAAAAAACATGGACACATTGGAGTCAGTCATTAAATATTTACCCCAACTTGATAGCACTTTCTACTTTGTTTGAACAGAAAGATGCTAGAGTTAGAGTAGATATAAACATATTTTCAGTCAAGAGGGAAAGGAAAGGAAAAATGGCTTTAACTGTTATCACTTAAAGGTTAGAGGGATAGGTACAAGGGTTTACCATATTAGGTACACTGAAAAATGGAATTCCATTGAAAAGAGGTTGAGTCTTGCCTGTAGCTCACTTCCTCATTAAAACTACCCCAAAGAGAAGCACTTATGAACACAGGACCAATCAATGCTCCCATTTGAAGTAATCTTAATGTGTAGAACTTTGTGATTAAATGGCCATTGCATGGAGAACGCAGTGTGGAGTTCCAGAAGGCAGTTGTCTCTTGAAGCACTGATCACTTAAAACTACCCCAACAAATAGCACTTACCAAATACAACAGACGAGTCAGTGCCATTGTGAGGGTACCGAGAGTGAGAGTAGTAGTAGCTGCAAATCTTGTCCAATTGATAGCCTGAAACTCTGTAGGACCGGATGAGATCCTTTGCAGTAAGAGTCAAATGGAGCATGTTGCCTGTTTTAGGAAGAGCTGGTCTGAGCCATGTGGTTTACCAGCACCCAATATAAGTGTGTCCATGCCCCCTCGGCTGTGCCATGGTCGTTGACAATCTGCATTTCTGTAAAGCCCATCAAGTTTTGATTGCCCAGTTTACATCTTTGGAACGACTCAGCATTTATTCCAGCACGGGTGGACCTTTCACACACTTGAAGCACTTCATGCAAATGCAACACTTATGAACATTTCCCTCTGAATTTAGAAAAGAGTCATTTTTAAAGGATAGGCCTACACTGAGTACAAAATCAGGAAGTGGCAGACCAAACCTCTAGGTAAAACAGCACCCGCTAATGTTTAATCTGGGCATGCTGCAACATTATTGCGCTAAAGAGAAGCACTTATTCTTACATAGAATCAGGAATGCTTCTCTTTGTAGTCATCTAAAAGGGGTCTGTAAATGTAAGGGATCTGAATAAAAAACATGGACACAGGGGAGTCAGTCAGCAAATATTTACCCCAACTTGATAGCACTTTCTACTTTGGTTGAAAAGAAACATGCTAAAGTTAGAGTAGATATCAACTGATTTTCAGTCAAGAGAGCAGGTAAATGAAAAATGGCTGCAGGGGAGGATGCAAAATAGTGTCCAAATGTTGCCCCAAGTTGTCGGCACTTAAAAGATACAAGTTGGATGCAAGATACGAGTTGGAAGCAAAGACATTCACTAAATACATAATCAGAGAGTGGCATGGCAAAGCCTCTAGGTAAAGCAGCACCCTTTAGTGCTAACACTGGGTATGCCTTTGTCATGATGGCAGTGAAAGAACCACATCATGAACAAACTCCAACATGACTTTCCCCAAGAGAAGCACTTATTTTTTACATAGAATCAGGAGTAATTATCTAGAGTATCTCTTTAAATGTAAGGGATCTGAATAAAAACATGGACACAGGGGAGTCAGTCAGCAAATATTTACCCCAACTTGATAGCACTTTGTACTTTGGTTGAAAAGAAACATGCTACAGTTAGAGTAGATAAATACAAAAACAGAAAGTGGCAGACCAAACCTCTAGGTAAAACAGCACCCTTTAATGTTTGAACTGGGTATGCTGCAACATTATTGCATACTTGAAACTACCCCAACAAATAGATCTTACCAAATACAACAGACAAGTCTGTTGTGAGGGTACCGAGAGTGAGAGTAGTAGTAGCTGCAAATCTTGTCCAATTGATAGCCTGAAACTCTGTAGGACCGGACGAGATCCTTTGCAGTCAGAGTCACATGGAGCATGTTGCCTGCTTTTAGGAAGAGCTGGTCTGAGCCATGTGGTTTACCAGCACCCAATATAAGTGTGTCCATGCCTCCTCGGCTGTGCCATGGTCGTTGACACTCTGCATTTCTGTAAAGCCCATCAAGTTTTGATTGCCCAGTTTACATCTTTGGAACGACTCAGCATTTTTTCCAGCACGGGTGGACCTTTCACACATTTGAAGCACTTCATGCAAATGCAACACTTATTAACATTTCCCTCTGAATTTAGAAAAGAGTCATTTTTAAAGGATAGGCCTACACTGAGTACAAAAACAGGAAGTGTCAGACCAAACCTCTAGGTAAAACAGCACCCGCTAATGTTTGAACTGGGTATGCTGCATCATTATTACGCTAAAGAGAAGCACTTATTCTTACATAGAATCAGGAATGCTTCTCTTTGTAGTCATCTAAAAGGGGTCTGTAAATGTAAGGGATCTGAATAAAAAACATGGACACAGGGGAGTCAGTCAGCAAATATTTACCCCAACTTGATAGCACTTTCTACTTTGGTTGAAAAGAAACATGCTAAAGTTAGAGTAGATATCAACTGATTTTCAGTCAAGAGGGCAGGTAAATGAAAAATGGCTGCAGGGGAGGATGCAAAATAGTGTCCAAATGTTGCCCCAAGTTGTCAGCACTTAAAAGATACAAGTTGGATGCAAGATACAAGTTGGAAGCAAAGACATTCACTAAATACAAAATAAGAGAGTGGCATGGCAAAGCCTCTAGGTAAAGTAGCACCCTCTATTGTTTACACTGGGTATGCCTTTGTCATGATGGCAGTGAAAGAAACTACATCATGAACAAACTCCAACATGACTTTTCCCAAGAGAAGCACTTATTTTTACATAGAATCAGGAGTAATTATCTAGAGTGTCTCTTTAAATGTAAGGGATTTCAATAAAAAAAAAAAAACATGGACACAGGGGAGTCAGTCATTAAATATTTACCCCAACTTGATAGCACTTTCTACTTTGTTTGAACAGAAAGATGCTAGAGTTAGAGTAGATATAAACATATTTTCAGTCAAGAGGGAAAGGAAAGGAAAAATGGCTTTAACTGTTATCACTTAAAGGTTAGAGGGATAGGTACAAGGGTTTACCATATTAGGTACACTGAAAAATGGAATTCCATTGAAAAGAGGTTGAGTCTTGCCTGTAGCTCACTTCCTCATTAAAACTACCCCAAAGAGAAGCACTTATGAACACAGGACCAATCAATGCTCCCATTTGAAGTAATCTTAATGTGTAGAACTTTGTGATTAAATGGCCATTGCATGGAGAACGCAGTGTGGAGTTCCAGAAGGCAGTTGTCTCTTGAAGCACTGATCACTTAAAACTACCCCAACAAATAGCACTTACCAAATACAACAGACGAGTCAGTGCCATTGTGAGGGTACCGAGAGTGAGAGTAGTAGTAGCTGCAAATCTTGTCCAATTGATAGCCTGAAACTCTGTAGGACCAGATGAGATCCTTTGCAGTCAGAGTCACATGGAGCATGTTGCCTGTTTTAGGAAGAACTGGTCTGAGCCATGTGGTTTACCAGCACCCAATATAAGTGTGTCCATGCCCCCTCGGCTGTGCCATGGTCGTTGACAATCTGCATTTCTGTAAAGCCCATCAAGTTTTGATTGCCCAGTTTACATCTTTGGAACGACTCAGCATTTATTCCAGCACGGGTGGACCTTTCACACATTTGAAGCACTTCATGCAAATGCAACACTTATTAACATTTCCCTCTGAATTTAGAAAAGAGTCATTTTTAAAGGATAGGCCTACACTGAGTACAAAAACAGGAAGTGTCAGACCAAACCTCTAGGTAAAACAGCACCCGCTAATGTTTGAACTGGGTATGCTGCATCATTATTACGCTAAAGAGAAGCACTTATTCTTACATAGAATCAGGAATGCTTCTCTTTGTAGTCATCTAAAAGGGGTCTGTAAATGTAAGGGATCTGAATAAAAAACATGGACACAGGGGAGTCAGTCAGCAAATATTTACCCCAACTTGATAGCACTTTCTACTTTGGTTGAAAAGAAACATGCTAAAGTTAGAGTAGATATCAACTGATTTTCAGTCAAGAGGGCAGGTAAATGAAAAATGGCTGCAGGGGAGGATGCAAAATAGTGTCCAAATGTTGCCCCAAGTTGTCAGCACTTAAAAGATACAAGTTGGATGCAAGATACAAGTTGGAAGCAAAGACATTCACTAAATACAAAATAAGAGAGTGGCATGGCAAAGCCTCTAGGTAAAGTAGCACCCTCTATTGTTTACACTGGGTATGCCTTTGTCATGATGGCAGTGAAAGAAACTACATCATGAACAAACTCCAACATGACTTTTCCCAAGAGAAGCACTTATTTTTACATAGAATCAGGAGTAATTATCTAGAGTGTCTCTTTAAATGTAAGGGATTTCAATAAAAAAAAAAAAAAACATGGACACATTGGAGTCAGTCATTAAATATTTACCCCAACTTGATAGCACTTTCTACTTTGTTTGAACAGAAAGATGCTAGAGTTAGAGTAGATATAAACATATTTTCAGTCAAGAGGGAAAGGAAAGGAAAAATGGCTTTAACTGTTATCACTTAAAGGTTAGAGGGATAGGTACAAGGGTTTACCATATTAGGTACACTGAAAAATGGAATTCCATTGAAAAGAGGTTGAGTCTTGCCTGTAGCTCACTTCCTCATTAAAACTACCCCAAAGAGAAGCACTTATGAACACAGGACCAATCAATGCTCCCATTTGAAGTAATCTTAATGTGTAGAACTTTGTGATTAAATGGCCATTGCATGGAGAACGCAGTGTGGAGTTCCAGAAGGCAGTTGTCTCTTGAAGCACTGATCACTTAAAACTACCCCAACAAATAGCACTTACCAAATACAACAGACGAGTCAGTGCCATTGTGAGGGTACCGAGAGTGAGAGTAGTAGTAGCTGCAAATCTTGTCCAATTGATAGCCTGAAACTCTGTAGGACCAGATGAGATCCTTTGCAGTCAGAGTCACATGGAGCATGTTGCCTGTTTTAGGAAGAACTGGTCTGAGCCATGTGGTTTACCAGCACCCAATATAAGTGTGTCCATGCCCCCTCGGCTGTGCCATGGTCGTTGACAATCTGCATTTCTGTAAAGCCCATCAAGTTTTGATTGCCCAGTTTACATCTTTGGAACGACTCAGCATTTATTCCAGCACGGGTGGACCTTTCACACATTTGAAGCACTTCATGCAAATGCAACACTTATTAACATTTCCCTCTGAATTTAGAAAAGAGTCATTTTTAAAGGATAGGCCTACACTGAGTACAAAAACAGGAAGTGTCAGACCAAACCTCTAGGTAAAACAGCACCCGCTAATGTTTGAACTGGGTATGCTGCATCATTATTACGCTAAAGAGAAGCACTTATTCTTACATAGAATCAGGAATGCTTCTCTTTGTAGTCATCTAAAAGGGGTCTGTAAATGTAAGGGATCTGAATAAAAAACATGGACACAGGGGAGTCAGTCAGCAAATATTTACCCCAACTTGATAGCACTTTCTACTTTGGTTGAAAAGAAACATGCTAAAGTTAGAGTAGATATCAACTGATTTTCAGTCAAGAGGGCAGGTAAATGAAAAATGGCTGCAGGGGAGGATGCAAAATAGTGTCCAAATGTTGCCCCAAGTTGTCAGCACTTAAAAGATACAAGTTGGATGCAAGATACAAGTTGGAAGCAAAGACATTCACTAAATACAAAATAAGAGAGTGGCATGGCAAAGCCTCTAGGTAAAGTAGCACCCTCTATTGTTTACACTGGGTATGCCTTTGTCATGATGGCAGTGAAAGAAACTACATCATGAACAAACTCCAACATGACTTTTCCCAAGAGAAGCACTTATTTTTACATAGAATCAGGAGTAATTATCTAGAGTGTCTCTTTAAATGTAAGGGATTTCAATAAAAAAAAAAAAAAACATGGACACAGGGGAGTCAGTCATTAAATATTTACCCCAACTTGATAGCACTTTCTACTTTGTTTGAACAGAAAGATGCTAGAGTTAGAGTAGATATAAACATATTTTCAGTCAAGAGGGAAAGGAAAGGAAAAATGGCTGCAGGGGAGGATGCAAAATAGTGTCCAAATGTTGCCCCAAGTTGTCGGCACTTAAAAGATACAAGTTGGATGCAAGATACGAGTTGGAAGCAAAGACATTCACTAAATACATAATCAGAGAGTGGCATGGCAAAGCCTCTAGGTAAAGCAGCACCCGCTAATGTTTAATATGGGCGTGCTGCAACATTATTGCGCTAAAGAGAAGCACTTATTCTTACATAGAATCAGGAATGCTTCTCTTTGTAGTCATCTAAAAGGGGTCAGTAAATGTAAGGGATCTGAATAAAAAACATGGACACAGGGGAGTCAGTCAGCAAATATTTACCCCAACTTGATAGCACTTTCTACTTTGGTTGAAAAGAAACATGCTAAAGTTAGAGTAGATATCAACTGATTTTCAGTCAAAAGGGAAAGGAAATGAAAAATGGCTTTCACTGTTATCACTTAAAGGTTAGAGGGATAGGTACAAGGGTTTACCATATTAGGTACACTGAAAAATGGAATTCCATTGAAAAGAGGTTGAGTCTTGCCTGTAGCTCACTTCCTCATTAAAACTACCCCAAAGAGAAGCACTTATGAACACAGGACCAATCAATGCTCCCATTTGAAGTAATCTTAATGTGTAGAACTTTGTGATTAAATGGCCATTGCATGGAGAACGCAGTGTGGAGTTCCAGAAGGCAGTTGTCTCTTGAAGCACTGATCACTTAAAACAACCCCAACAAATAGCACTTACCAAATACAACAGACGAGTCAGTGCCATTGTGAGGGTACCGAGAGTGAGAGTAGTAGTAGCTGCAAATCTTGTCCAATTGATAGCCTGAAACTCTGTAGGACCGGATGAGATCCTTTGCAGTCAGAGTCACATGGAGCATGTTGCCTGTTTTAGGAAGAGCTGGTCTGAGCCATGTGGTTTACCAGCACCCAATATAAGTGTGTCCATGCCCCCTCGGCTGTGCCATGGTCATTGACAATCTGCATTTCTGTAAAGCCCATCAAGTTTTGATTGCCCAGTTTACATCTTTGGAACGACTCAGCATTTATTCCAGCACGGGTGGACCTTTCACACATTTGAAGCACTTCATGCAAATGCAACACTTATGAACATTTCCCTCTGAATTTAGAAAAGAGTCATTTTTAAAGGATAGGCCTACACTAAGTACAAAATCAGGAAGTGGCAGACCAAACCTCTATGTAAAACAGCACCCGCTAATGTTTAATCTGGGCATGCTGCAACATTATTGCGCTAAAGAGAAGCACTTATTCTTACATAGAATCAGGAATGCTTCTCTTTGTAGTCATCTAAAAGGGGTCTGTAAATGTAAGGGATCTGAATAAAAAACATGGACACAGGGGAGTCAGTCAGCAAATATTTACCCCAACTTGATAGCACTTTCTACTTTGGTTGAAAAGAAACATGCTAAAGTTAGAGTAGATATCAACTGATTTTCAGTCAAGAGGGCAGGTAAATGAAAAATGGCTGCAGGGGAGGATGCAAAATAGTGTCCAAATGTTGCCCCAAGTTGTCAGCACTTAAAAGATACAAGTTGGATGCAAGATACAAGTTGGAAGCAAAGACATTCACTAAATACAAAATCAGAGAGTGGCATGGCAAAGCCTCTAGGTAAAGCAGCACCCTCTATTGTTTACACTGGGTATGCCTTTGTCATGATGGCAGTGAAAGAACTACATCATGAACAAACTCCAACATGACTTTTCCCAAGAGAAGCACTTATTTTTTACATAGAATCAGGAGAAATTATCTAGAGTATCTCTTTAAATGTAAGGGATCTGAATAAAAAACATGGACACAGGGGAGTCAGTCAGCAAATATTTACCCCAACTTGACAGCACTTTCTTCTTTGGTTGAAAAGAAACATGCTAAAGTTAGAGTAGATATCAACTGATTTTCAGTTAAGAGGGCAGGTAAATGAAAAATGGCTGCAGGGGAGGATGCAAAATAGTGTCCAAATGTTTCCCCAAGTTGTCAGCACTTAAAAGATACAAGTTGGATGCAAGATACAAGTTGGAAGCAAAGACATTCACTAAATACATAATCAGAGAGTGGCATGGCAAACCCTCTAGGTAAAGCAGCACCCTCTAGTGTTTACACTGGATATGCCTTTGTTATGATGGCAGTGAATGAACCACATCATGAACAAACTCCAACATGACTTTCCCCAAGAGAAGCACTTATTTTTACATAGAATCAGGAGTAATTATCTAGAGAGTCTCTTTAAATGTAAGGGATTTCAATAATAAAAAAAAAAACATGGACACAGGGGAGTCAGTCATTAAATATTTACCCCAACTTGATAGCACTTTCTACTTTGTTTGAACAGAAAGATGCTAGAGTTAGAGTAGATATAAACATATTTTCAGTCAAGAGGGAAAGGAAAGGAAAAATGGCTTTAACTGTTATCACTTAAAGGTTAGAGGGATAGGTACAAGGGTTTACCATATTAGGTACACTGAAAAATGGAATTCCATTGAAAAGAGGTTGAGTCTTGCCTGTAGCTCACTTCCTCATTAAAACTACCCCAAAGAGAAGCACTTATGAACACAGGACCAATCAATGCTCCCATTTGAAGTAATCTTAATGTGTAGAACTTTGTGATTAAACGGCCATTGCATGGAGAACGCAGTGTGGAGTTCCAGAAGGCAGTTGTCTCTTGAAGCACTGATCACTTAAAACTACCCCAACAAATAGCACTTACCAAATACAACAGACGAGTCAGTGCCATTGTGAGGGTACCGAGAGTGAGAGTAGTAGTAGCTGCAAATCTTGTCCAATTGATAGCCTGAAACTCTGTAGGACCAGATGAGATCCTTTGCAGTCAGAGTCACATGGAGCATGTTGCCTGTTTTAGGAAGAACTGGTCTGAGCCATGTGGTTTACCAGCACCCAATATAAGTGTGTCCATGCCCCCTCGGCTGTGCCATGGTCGTTGACAATCTGCATTTCTGTAAAGCCCATCAAGTTTTGATTGCCCAGTTTACATCTTTGGAACGACTCAGCATTTATTCCAGCACGGGTGGACCTTTCACACACTTGAAGCACTTCATGCAAATGCAACACTTATGAACATTTCCCTCTGAATTTAGAAAAGAGTCATTTTTAAAGGATAGGCCTACACTGAGTACAAAATCAGGAAGTGGCAGACCAAACCTCTAGGTAAAACAGCACCCGCTAATGTTTAATCTGGGCATGCTGCAACATTATTGCGCTAAAGAGAAGCACTTATTCTTACATAGAATCAGGAATGCTTCTCTTTGTAGTCATCTAAAAGGGGTCTGTAAATGTAAGGGATCTGAATAAAAAACATGGACACAGGGGAGTCAGTCAGCAAATATTTACCCCAACTTGATAGCACTTTCTACTTTGGTTGAAAAGAAACATGCTAAAGTTAGAGTAGATATCAACTGATTTTCAGTCAAGAGAGCAGGTAAATGAAAAATGGCTGCAGGGGAGGATGCAAAATAGTGTCCAAATGTTGCCCCAAGTTGTCGGCACTTAAAAGATACAAGTTGGATGCAAGATACGAGTTGGAAGCAAAGACATTCACTAAATACATAATCAGAGAGTGGCATGGCAAAGCCTCTAGGTAAAGCAGCACCCGCTAATGTTTAATATGGGCATGCTGCAACATTATTGCGCTAAAGAGAAGCACTTATTCTTACATAGAATCAGGAATGCTTCTCTTTGTAGTCATCTAAAAGGGGTCTGTAAATGTAAGGGATCTGAATAAAAAACATGGACACAGGGGAGTCAGTCAGCAAATATTTACCCCAACTTGATAGCACTTTCTACTTTGGTTGAAAAGAAACATGCTAAAGTTAGAGTAGATATCAACTGATTTTCAGTCAAAAGGGAAAGGAAATGAAAAATGGCTTTCACTGTTATCACTTAAAGGTTAGAGGGATAGGTACAAGGGTTTACCATATTAGGTACACTGAAAAATGGAATTCCATTGAAAAGAGGTTGAGTCTTGCCTGTAGCTCACTTCCTCATTAAAACTACCCCAAAGAGAAGCACTTATGAACACAGGACCAATCAATGCTCCCATTTGAAGTAATCTTAATGTGTAGAACTTTGTGATTAAATGGCCATTGCATGGAGAACGCAGTGTGGAGTTCCAGAAGGCAGTTGTCTCTTGAAGCACTGATCACTTAAAACTACCCCAACAAATAGCACTTACCAAATACAACAGACGAGTCAGTGCCATTGTGAGGGTACCGAGAGTGAGAGTAGTAGTAGCTGCAAATCTTGTCCAATTGATAGCCTGAAACTCTGTAGGACCGGATGAGATCCTTTGCAGTCAGAGTCACATGGAGCATGTTGCCTGTTTTAGGAAGAGCTGGTCTGAGCCATGTGGTTTACCAGTACCCAATATAAGTGTGTCCATGCCCCCTCGGCTGTGCCATGGTCATTGACAATCTGCATTTCTGTATTCAACTGATTTTCAGTCAAGAGAGCAGGTAAATGAAAAATGGCTGCAGGGGAGGATGCAAAATAGTGTCCAAATGTTGCCCCAAGTTGTCGGAACTTAAAAGATACAAGTTGGATGCAAGATACGAGTTGGAAGCAAAGACATTCACTAAATACATAATCAGAGAGTGGCATGGCAAAGCCTATAGGTAAAGCAGCACCCGCTAATGTTTAATATAGGCATGCTGCAACATTATTGCGCTAAAGAGAAGCACTTATTCTTACATAGAATCAGGAATGCTTCTCTTTGTAGTCATCTAAAAGGGGTCAGTAAATGTAAGGGATCTGAATAAAAAACATGGACACAGGGGAGTCAGTCAGCAAATATTTACCCCAACTTGATAGCACTTTCTACTTTGGTTGAAAAGAAACATGCTAAAGTTAGAGTAGATATCTACTGATTTTCAGTCAAGAGGGCAGGTAAATGAAAAAAGGCTGCAGGGGAGGATGCAAAATAATGTCCAAATGTTGCCCCAAGTTGTCAGCACTTAAAAGATACAAGTTGGATGCAAGAAACAAGTTGGTAGCAAAGACATTCACTAAATACAAAATCAGAGAGTGGCATGGCAAAGCCTCTAGGTAAAGCAGCACCCTTTAATGTTTACACTGGGTATGCCTTTGTCATGATGGCAGTGAAAGAACTACATCATGAACAAACTCCAACATGACTTTTCCCAAGAGAAGCACTTATTTTTACATAGAATCAGGAGTAATTATCTAGAGTATCTCTTTAAATGTAAGGGATCTGAATAAAAAACATGGACACAGGGGAGTCAGTCAGCAAATATTTACCCCAACTTGATAGCACTTTCTTCTTTGGTTGAAAAGAAACATGCTAAAGTTAGAGTAGATATCAAATGATTTTCTGTCAAAATGGAAACGAAATGAAAAATGGCTTTAACTGTTATCACTTAAAGGTTAGAGGGATAGGTACAAGGGTTTACCATATTAGGTACACTGAAAAATGGAATTCCATTGAAAAGAGGTTGAGTCTTGCCTGTAGCTCACTTCCTCATTAAAACTACCCCAAAGAGAAGCACTTATGAACACAGGACCAATCAATGCTCCCATTTGAAGTAATCTTAATGTGTAGAACTTTGTGATTAAATGGCCATTGCATGGAGAACGCAGTGTGGAGTTCCAGAAGGCAGTTGTCTCTTAAAGCCCTGATCACTTAAAACTACCCCAACAAATAGCACTTACCAAATACAACAGACGAGTCAGTGCCATTGTGAGGGTACCGAGAGTGAGAGTAGTAGTAGCTGCAAATCTTGTCCAATTGATAGCCTGAAACTCTGTAGGACCGGATGAGATCCTTTGCAGTAAGAGTCAAATGGAGCATGTTGCCTGTTTTAGGAAGAGCTGGTCTGAGCCATGTGGTTTACCAGCACCCAATATAAGTGTGTCCATGCCCCCTCGGCTGTGCCATGGTCGTTGACAATCTGCATTTCTGTAAAGCCCATCAAGTTTTGATTGCCCAGTTTACATCTTTGGAACGACTCAGCATTTATTCCAGCACGGGTGGACCTTTCACACACTTGAAGCACTTCATGCAAATGCAACACTTATGAACATTTCCCTCTGAATTTAGAAAAGAGTCATTTTTAAAGGATAGGCCTACACTGAGTACAAAATCAGGAAGTGGCAGACCAAACCTCTAGGTAAAACAGCACCCGCTAATGTTTAATCTGGGCATGCTGCAACATTATTGCGCTAAAGAGAAGCACTTATTCTTACATAGAATCAGGAATGCTTCTCTTTGTAGTCATCTAAAAGGGGTCTGTAAATGTAAGGGATCTGAATAAAAAACATGGACACAGGGGAGTCAGTCAGCAAATATTTTCCCAACTTGATAGCACTTTCTACTTTGGTTGAAAAGAAACATGCTAAAGTTAGAGTAGATATCAACTGATTTTCAGTCAAGAGAGCAGGTAAATGAAAAATGGCTGCAGGGGAGGATGCAAAATAGTGTCCAAATGTTGCCCCAAGTTGTCGGCACTTAAAAGATACAAGTTGGATGCAAGATACGAGTTGGAAGCAAAGACATTCACTAAATACATAATCAGAGAGTGGCATGGCAAAGCCTCTAGGTAAAGCAGCACCCGCTAATGTTTAATATGGGCATGCTGCAACATTATTGCGCTAAAGAGAAGCACTTATTCTTACATAGAATCAGGAATGCTTCTCTTTGTAGTCATCTAAAAGGGGTCTGTAAATGTAAGGGATCTGAATAAAAAATATGGACACAGGGGAGTCAGTCAGCAAATATTTACCCCAACTTGATAGCACTTTCTACTTTGGTTGAAAAGAAACATGCTAAAGTTAGAGTAGATATCAACTGATTTTCAGTCAAAAGGGAAAGGAAATGAAAAATGGCTTTCACTGTTATCACTTAAAGGTTAGAGGGATAGGTACAAGGGTTTACCATATTAGGTACACTGAAAAATGGAATTCCATTGAAAAGAGGTTGAGTCTTGCCTGTAGCTCACTTCCTCATTAAAACTACCCCAAAGAGAAGCACTTATGAACACAGGACCAATCAATGCTCCCATTTGAAGTAATCTTAATGTGTAGAACTTTGTGATTAAATGGCCATTGCATGGAGAACGCAGTGTGGAGTTCCAGAAGGCAGTTGTCTCTTGAAGCACTGATCACTTAAAACTACCCCAACAAATAGCACTTACCAAATACAACAGACGAGTCAGTGCCATTGTGAGGGTACCGAGAGTGAGAGTAGTAGTAGCTGCAAATCTTGTCCAATTGATAGCCTGAAACTCTGTAAGACCGGACGAGATCCTTTGCAGTCAGAGACACATGGAGCATGTTGCCTGTTTTAGGAAGAGCTGTTCTGAGCCATGTGGTTTACCAGCACCCAATATAAGTGTGTCCATGCCCGCTCGGCTGTGCCATGGTCGTTGACACTCTACATTTCTGTAAAGCCCATCAAATTTTGATTGCCCAGTTTACATCTTTGGAACGACTCAGCATTTTTTCCAGCACGGTTGGACCTTTCACACATTTGAAGCACTTCATGCAAATGCAACACTTATGAACATTTCCCTCTGAATTTAGAAAAGAGTCATTTTTAAAGGATAGGCCTACACTGAGTACAAAATCAGGAAGTGGCAGACCAAACCTCTAGGTAAAACAGCACCCGCTAATGTTTAATCTGGGCATGCTGCAACATTATTGCGCTAAAGAGAAGCAATTATTCTTACGTAGAATCAGGAATACTTCTCTTTGTAGTCATCTAAAAAGGGGTCTGTAAATGTAAGGGATCTGAATAAAAAACATGGACACAGGGGAGTCAGTCAGGAAATATTTACCCCAACTTGATAGCACTTTCTACTTTGGTTGAAAAGAAACATGCTAAAGTTAGAGTAGATATCAACTGATTTTCAGTCAAGACGGCAGGTAAATGAAAATTGGCTGCAGGGGAGGATGCAAAATAGTGTCCAAATGTTTCCCCAAGTTGTCAACACTTAAAGGATACAAGTTGGATGCAAGATACGACTTGGAAGCAAAGACATTCAATAAATACAAAATCAGAGAGTGGAATGGCAAAGCCTCTAGGTAAAGCAGCACCCTCTAGTGTTTACACTGGGTATGCCTTTGTCATGATGGCAGTGAAAGAACTACATCATGAACAAACTCCAACATGACTTTCCCCAAGAGAAGCACTTATTTTTACATAGAACCAGGAGTAATTATCTAGAGTATCTCTTTAAATGTAAGGGATCTGAATAAAAAACATGGACACAGGGGAGTCAGTCAGCAAATATTTACCCCAACTTGATAGCACTTTCTACTTTGGTTGAAAAGAAACATGCTAAAGTTAGAGTAGATATCAACTGATCTTCAGTCAAGAGGGCAGGTAAATGAAAAATGGCTACAGGGGAGGATGCAAAATAGTGTCCAAATGTTTCCCCAAGTTGTCAGCACTTAAAAGATACAAGTTGGATGCAAGATACAAGTTGGAAGCAAAGACATTCACTAAATACATAATCAGAGAGTGGCATGGCAAAGCCTCTAGGTAAAGCAGCACCCTCTAGTGTTTACACTGGGTATGCCTTTGTCATGATGGCAGTGAAAGAACTACATCATGAACAAACTCCAACATGACTTTCCCCAAGAGAAGCACTTATTTTTACATAGAATCAGGAGTAATTATCTAGAGTATCTCTTTAAATGTAAGGGATCTGAATAAAAAATATGGACACAGGGGAGTCAGTCAGCAAATATTTACCCCAACTTGATAGCACTTTCTACTTTGTTTGAACAGAAAGATGCTAGAGTTAGAGTAGATATCAACATATTTTCAGTCAAGAGGGAAAGGAAATGAAAAATGGCTTTAACTGTTATCACTTAAAGGTTAGAGGGATAGGTACAAGGGTTTACCATATTAGGTACACTGAAAAATGGAATTCCATTGAAAAGAGGTTGAGTCTTGCCTGTAGCTCACTTCCTCATTAAAACTACCCCAAAGAGAAGCACTTATGAAAACAGGACCAATCAATGCTCCCATTTGAAGTAATCTTAATGTGTAGAACTTTGTGATTAAATGGCCATTGGATGGAGAACGCAGTGTGGAGTTCCAGAAGGCAGTTGTCTCTTGAAGCACTGATCACTTAAAACTACCCCAACAAATAGCACTTACCAAATACAACAGACGAGTCAGTGCCATTGTGAGGGTACCGAGAGTGAGAGTAGTAGTAGCTGCAAATCTTGTCCAATTGATAGCCTGAAACTCTGTAAGACCGGACGAGATCCTTTGCAGTCAGAGACACATGGAGCATGTTGCCTGTTTTAGGAAGAGCTGTTCTGAGCCATGTGGTTAACCAGCACCCAATATAAGTGTGTCCATGCCCGCTCGGCTGTGCCATGGTCGTTGACACTCTGCATTTTCTGTAAAGCCCATCAAATTTTGATTGCCCAGTTTGCATCTTTGGAACGACTCAGCATTTTTTCCAGCACGGTTGGACCTTTCACACATTTGAAGCACTTCATGCAAATGCAACACTTATGAACATTTCCCTGTGAATTTAGAAAAGAGTCATTTTTAAAGGATAGGCCTACACTGAGTACAAAATCAGGAAGTGGCAGACCAAACCTCTAGGTAAAACAGCACCCGCTAATGTTTAATCTGGGCATGCTGCAACATTATTGCGCTAAAGAGAAGCACTTATTCTTACATAGAATCAGGAATACTTCTCTTTGTAGTCATCTAAAAAGGGGTCTGTAAATGTAAGGGATCTGAATAAAAAACATGGACACAGGGGAGTCAGTCAGCAAATATTTACCCCAACTTGATAGCACTTTCTACTTTGGTTGAAAAGAAACATGCTAAAGTTAGAGTAGATATCAACTGATTTTCAGTCAAGAGGGCAGGTAAATGAAAAATGGCTGCAGGGGAGGATGCAAAATAGTGTCCAAATGTTTCCCCAAGTTGTCAGCACTTAAAGGATACAAGTTGGATGCAAGATACGACTTGGAAGCAAAGACATTCACTAAATACAAAATCAGAGAGTGGCATGGCAAAGCCTCTAGGTAAAGCAGCACCCTCTAGTGTTTACACTCGGTATGCCTTTGTCATGACGGCAGTGAAAGAACCACATCATGAACAAACTCCAACATGACTTTCCCCAAGAGAAGCATTTATTTTTACATAGAATCAGGAGTAATTATCTAGAGTGTCTCTTTAAATGTAAGGGATTTCAATAAAAAACATGGACACAGGGGAGTCAGTCAGTAAATATTTACCCCAACTTGATAGCACTTTCTACTTTGTTTGAACAGAAAGATGCTAGAGTTAGAGTAGATATCAACATATTTTCAGTCAAGAGGGAAAGGAAATGAAAAATGGCTTTAACTGTTATCACTTAAAGGTTAGAGGGATAGGTACAAGGGTTTACCATATTAGGTACACTGAAAACAGGAATTCCATTGAAAAGAGGTTGAGTCTTGACTGTAGCTCACTTCCTCAATAAAACTACCCCAAAGAGAAGCACTTATGAAAACAGGACCAATCAATGCTCCCCTTTGAAGTAATCTTAATGTGTAGAACTTTGTGATTAAATGGCCATTGGATGGAGAACGCAGTGTGGAGTTCCAGAAGGCAGTTGTCTCTTGAAGCACTGATCACTTAAAACTACCCCAACAAATAGCACTTACCAAATACAACAGACGAGTCAGTGCCATTGTGAGGGTACCGAGAGTGAGAGTAGTAGTAGCTGCAAATCTTGTCCAATTGATAGCCTGAAACTCTGTAAGACCGGACGAGATCCTTTGCAGTCAGAGACACATGGAGCATGTTGCCTGTTTTAGGAAGAGCTGTTCTGAGCCATGTGGTTTACCAGCACCCAATATAAGTGTGTCCATGCCCGCTCGGCTGTGCCATGGTCGTTGACACTCTGCATTTCTGTAAAGCCCATCAAATTTTGATTGCCCAGTTTACATCTTTGGAACGACTCAGCATTTTTTCCAGCACGGTTGGACCTTTCACACATTTGAAGCACTTCATGCAAATGCAACACTTATGAACATTTCCCTCTGAATTTAGAAAAGAGTCATTTTTAAAGGATAGGCCTACACTGAGTACAAAATCAGGAAGTGGCAGACCAAACCTCTAGGTAAAACAGCACCCGCTAATGTTTAATCTGGGCATGCTGCAACATTATTGCGCTAAAGAGAAGCAATTATTCTTACGTAGAATCAGGAATACTTCTCTTTGTAGTCATCTAAAAAGGGGTCTGTAAATGTAAGGGATCTGAATAAAAAACATGGACACAGGGGAGTCAGTCAGGAAATATTTACCCCAACTTGATAGCACTTTCTACTTTGGTTGAAAAGAAACATGCTAAAGTTAGAGTAGATATCAACTGATTTTCAGTCAAGACGGCAGGTAAATGAAAAATGGCTGCAGGGGAGGATGCAAAATAGTGTCCAAATGTTTCCCCAAGTTGTCAACACTTAAAGGATACAAGTTGGATGCAAGATACGACTTGGAAGCAAAGACATTCAATAAATACAAAATCAGAGAGTGGAATGGCAAAGCCTCTAGGTAAAGCAGCACCCTCTAGTGTTTACACTGGGTATGCCTTTGTCATGATGGCAGTGAAAGAACTACATCATGAACAAACTCCAACATGACTTTCCCCAAGAGAAGCACTTATTTTTATATAGAACCAGGAGTAATTATCTAGAGTATCTCTTTAAATGTAAGGGATCTGAATAAAAAACATGGACACAGGGGAGTCAGTCAGCAAATATTTACCCCAACTTGATAGCACTTTCTACTTTGGTTGAAAAGAAACATGCTAAAGTTAGAGTAGATATCAACTGATCTTCAGTCAAGAGGGCAGGTAAATGAAAAATGGCTACAGGGGAGGATGCAAAATAGTGTCCAAATGTTTCCCCAAGTTGTCAGCACTTAAAAGATACAAGTTGGATGCAAGATACAAGTTGGAAGCAAAGACATTCACTAAATACATAATCAGAGAGTGGCATGGCAAAGCCTCTAGGTAAAGCAGCACCCTCTAGTGTTTACACTGGGTATGCCTTTGTCATGATGGCAGTGAAAGAACTACATCATGAACAAACTCCAACATGACTTTCCCCAAGAGAAGCACTTATTTTTACATAGAATCAGGAGTAATTATCTAGAGTATCTCTTTAAATGTAAGGGATCTGAATAAAAAATATGGACACAGGGGAGTCAGTCAGCAAATATTTACCCCAACTTGATAGCACTTTCTACTTTGTTTGAACAGAAAGATGCTAGAGTTAGAGTAGATATCAACATATTTTCAGTCAAGAGGGAAAGGAAATGAAAAATGGCTTTAACTGTTATCACTTAAAGGTTAGAGGGATAGGTACAAGGGTTTACCATATTAGGTACACTGAAAAATGGAATTCCATTGAAAAGAGGTTGAGTCTTGCCTGTAGCTCACTTCCTCATTAAAACTACCCCAAAGAGAAGCACTTATGAAAACAGGACCAATCAATGCTCCCATTTGAAGTAATCTTAATGTGTAGAACTTTGTGATTAAATGGCCATTGGATGGAGAACGCAGTGTGGAGTTCCAGAAGGCAGTTGTCTCTTGAAGCACTGATCACTTAAAACTACCCCAACAAATAGCACTTACCAAATACAACAGACGAGTCAGTGCCATTGTGAGGGTACCGAGAGTGAGAGTAGTAGTAGCTGCAAATCTTGTCCAATTGATAGCCTGAAACTCTGTAAGACCGGACGAGATCCTTTGCAGTCAGAGACACATGGAGCATGTTGCCTGTTTTAGGAAGAGCTGTTCTGAGCCATGTGGTTTACCAGCACCCAATATAAGTGTGTCCATGCCCGCTCGGCTGTGCCATGGTCGTTGACACTCTGCATTTTCTGTAAAGCCCATCAAATTTTGATTGCCCAGTTTGCATCTTTGGAACGACTCAGCATTTTTTCCAGCACGGTTGGACCTTTCACACATTTGAAGCACTTCATGCAAATGCAACACTTATGAACATTTCCCTGTGAATTTAGAAAAGAGTCATTTTTAAAGGATAGGCCTACACTGAGTACAAAATCAGGAAGTGGCAGACCAAACCTCTAGGTAAAACAGCACCCGCTAATGTTTAATCTGGGCATGCTGCAACATTATTGCGCTAAAGAGAAGCACTTATTCTTACATAGAATCAGGAATACTTCTCTTTGTAGTCATCTAAAAAGGGGTCTGTAAATGTAAGGGATCTGAATAAAAAACATGGACACAGGGGAGTCAGTCAGCAAATATTTACCCCAACTTGATAGCACTTTCTACTTTGGTTGAAAAGAAACATGCTAAAGTTAGAGTAGATATCAACTGATTTTCAGTCAAGAGTGCAGGTAAATGAAAAATGGCTGCAGGGGAGGATGCAAAATAGTGTCCAAATGTTTCCCCAAGTTGTCAGCACTTAAAGGATACAAGTTGGATGCAAGATACGACTTGGAAGCAAAGACATTCACTAAATACAAAATCAGAGAGTGGCATGGCAAAGCCTCTAGGTAAAGCAGCACCCTCTAGTGTTTACACTCGGTATGCCTTTGTCATGACGGCAGTGAAAGAACCACATCATGAACAAACTCCAACATGACTTTCCCCAAGAGAAGCATTTATTTTTACATAGAATCAGGAGTAATTATCTAGAGTGTCTCTTTAAATGTAAGGGATTTCAATAAAAAACATGGACACAGGGGAGTCAGTCAGTAAATATTTACCCCAACTTGATAGCACTTTCTACTTTGTTTGAACAGAAAGATGCTAGAGTTAGAGTAGATATCAACATATTTTCAGTCAAGAGGGAAAGGAAATGAAAAATGGCTTTAACTGTTATCACTTAAAGGTTAGAGGGATAGGTACAAGGGTTTACCATATTAGGTACACTGAAAAATGGAATTCCATTGAAAAGAGGTTGAGTCTTGCCTGTAGCTCACTTCCTCATTAAAACTACCCCAAAGAGAAGCACTTATGAAAACAGGACCAATCAATGCTCCCATTTGAAGTAATCTTAATGTGTAGAACTTTGTGATTAAATGGCCATTGGATGGAGAACGCAGTGTGGAGTTCCAGAAGGCAGTTGTCTCTTGAAGCACTGATCACTTAAAACTACCCCAACAAATAGCACTTACCAAATACAACAGACGAGTCAGTGCCATTGTGAGGGTACCGAGAGTGAGAGTAGTAGTAGCTTCAAATCTTGTCCAATTGATAGCCTGAAACTCTGTAAGACCGGACGAGATCCTTTGCAGTCAGAGACACATGGAGCATGTTGCCTGTTTTAGGAAGAGCTGTTCTGAGCCATGTGGTTTACCAGCACCCAATATAAGTGTGTCCATGCCCGCTCGGCTGTGCCATGGTCGTTGACTCTCTGCATTTTCTGTAAAGCCCATCAAATTTTGATTGCCCAGTTTGCATCTTTGGAACGACTCAGCATTTTTTCCAGCACGGTTGGACCTTTCACACATTTGAAGCACTTCATGCAAATGCAACACTTATGAACATTTCCCTGTGAATTTAGAAAAGAGTCATTTTTAAAGGATAGGCCTACACTGAGTACAAAATCAGGAAGTGGCAGACCAAACCTCTAGGTAAAACAGCACCCGCTAATGTTTAATCTGGGCATGCTGCAACATTATTGCGCTAAAGAGAAGCACTTATTCTTACATAGAATCAGGAATACTTCTCTTTGTAGTCATCTAAAAAGGGGTCTGTAAATGTAAGGGATCTGAATAAAAAACATGGACACAGGGGAGTCAGTCAGCAAATATTTACCCCAACTTGATAGCACTTTCTACTTTGGTTGAAAAGAAACATGCTAAAGTTAGAGTAGATATCAACTGATTTTCAGTCAAGAGTGCAGGTAAATGAAAAATGGCTGCAGGGGAGGATGCAAAATAGTGTCCAAATGTTTCCCCAAGTTGTCAGCACTTAAAGGATACAAGTTGGATGCAAGATACGACTTGGAAGCAAAGACATTCACTAAATACAAAATCAGAGAGTGGCATGGCAAAGCCTCTAGGTAAAGCAGCACCCTCTAGTGTTTACACTCGGTATGCCTTTGTCATGACGGCAGTGAAAGAACCACATCATGAACAAACTCCAACATGACTTTCCCCAAGAGAAGCATTTATTTTTACATAGAATCAGGAGTAATTATCTAGAGTGTCTCTTTAAATGTAAGGGATTTCAATAAAAAACATGGACACAGGGGAGTCAGTCAGTAAATATTTACCCCAACTTGATAGCACTTTCTACTTTGTTTGAACAGAAAGATGCTAGAGTTAGAGTAGATATCAACATATTTTCAGTCAAGAGGGAAAGGAAATGAAAAATGGCTTTAACTGTTATCACTTAAAGGTTAGAGGGATAGGTACAAGGGTTTACCATATTAGGTACACTGAAAAATGGAATTCCATTGAAAAGAGGTTGAGTCTTGCCTGTAGCTCACTTCCTCATTAAAACTACCCCAAAGAGAAGCACTTATGAAAACAGGACCAATCAATGCTCCCATTTGAAGTAATCTTAATGTGTAGAACTTTGTGATTAAATGGCCATTGGATGGAGAACGCAGTGTGGAGTTCCAGAAGGCAGTTGTCTCTTGAAGCACTGATCACTTAAAACTACCCCAACAAATAGCACTTACCAAATACAACAGACGAGTCAGTGCCATTGTGAGGGTACCGAGAGTGAGAGTAGTAGTAGCTTCAAATCTTGTCCAATTGATAGCCTGAAACTCTGTAAGACCGGACGAGATCCTTTGCAGTCAGAGACACATGGAGCATGTTGCCTGTTTTAGGAAGAGCTGTTCTGAGCCATGTGGTTTACCAGCACCCAATATAAGTGTGTCCATGCCCGCTCGGCTGTGCCATGGTCGTTGACACTCTGCATTTTCTGTAAAGCCCATCAAATTTTGATTGCCCAGTTTGCATCTTTGGAACGACTCAGCATTTTTTCCAGCACGGTTGGACCTTTCACACATTTGAAGCACTTCATGCAAATGCAACACTTATGAACATTTCCCTGTGAATTTAGAAAAGAGTCATTTTTAAAGGATAGGCCTACACTGAGTACAAAATCAGGAAGTGGCAGACCAAACCTCTAGGTAAAACAGCACCCGCTAATGTTTAATCTGGGCATGCTGCAACATTATTGCGCTAAAGAGAAGCACTTATTCTTACATAGAATCAGGAATACTTCTCTTTGTAGTCATCTAAAAAGGGGTCTGTAAATGTAAGGGATCTGAATAAAAAACATGGACACAGGGGAGTCAGTCAGCAAATATTTACCCCAACTTGATAGCACTTTCTACTTTGGTTGAAAAGAAACATGCTAAAGTTAGAGTAGATATCAACTGATTTTCAGTCAAGAGGGCAGGTAAATGAAAAATGGCTGCAGGGGAGGATGCAAAATAGTGTCCAAATGTTTCCCCAAGTTGTCAGCACTTAAAGGATACAAGTTGGATGCAAGATACGACTTGGAAGCAAAGACATTCACTAAATACAAAATCAGAGAGTGGCATGGCAAAGCCTCTAGGTAAAGCAGCACCCTCTAGTGTTTACACTCGGTATGCCTTTGTCATGATGGCAGTGAAAGAACCACATCATGAACAAACTCCAACATGACTTTCCCCAAGAGAAGCATTTATTTTTACATAGAATCAGGAGTAATTATCTAGAGTGTCTCTTTAAATGTAAGGGATTTCAATAAAAAACATGGACACAGGGGAGTCAGTCAGTAAATATTTACCCCAACTTGATAGCACTTTCTACTTTGTTTGAACAGAAAGATGCTAGAGTTAGAGTAGATATCAACATATTTTCAGTCAAGAGGGAAAGGAAATGAAAAATGGCTTTAACTGTTATCACTTAAAGGTTAGAGGGATAGGTACAAGGGTTTACCATATTAGGTACACTGAAAAATGGAATTCCATTGAAAAGAGGTTGAGTCTTGCCTGTAGCTCACTTCCTCATTAAAACTACCCCAAAGAGAAGCACTTATGAAAACAGGACCAATCAATGCTCCCATTTGAAGTAATCTTAATGTGTAGAACTTTGTGATTAAATGGCCATTGGATGGAGAACGCAGTGTGGAGTTCCAGAAGGCAGTTGTCTCTTGAAGCACTGATCACTTAAAACTACCCCAACAAATAGCACTTACCAAATACAACAGACGAGTCAGTGCCATTGTGAGGGTACCGAGAGTGAGAGTAGTAGTAGCTGCAAATCTTGTCCAATTGATAGCCTGAAACTCTGTAAGACCGGACGAGATCCTTTGCAGTCAGAGACACATGGAGCATGTTGCCTGTTTTAGGAAGAGCTGTTCTGAGCCATGTGGTTTACCAGCACCCAATATAAGTGTGTCCATGCCCGCTCGGCTGTGCCATGGTCGTTGACACTCTGCATTTCTGTAAAGCCCATCAAATTTTGATTGCCCAGTTTACATCTTTGGAACGACTCAGCATTTTTTCCAGCACGGTTGGACCTTTCACACATTTGAAGCACTTCATGCAAATGCAACACTTATGAACATTTCCCTGTGAATTTAGAAAAGAGTCATTTTTAAAGGATAGGCCTACACTGAGTACAAAATCAGGAAGTGGCAGACCAAACCTCTAGGTAAAACAGCACCCGCTAATGTTTAATCTGGGCATGCTGCAACATTATTGCGCTAAAGAGAAGCACTTATTCTTACATAGAATCAGGAATACTTCTCTTTGTAGTCATCTAAAAAGGGGTCTGTAAATGTAAGGGATCTGAATAAAAAACATGGACACAGGGGAGTCAGTCAGCAAATATTTACCCCAACTTGATAGCACTTTCTACTTTGGTTGAAAAGAAACATGCTAAAGTTAGAGTAGATATCAACTGATTTTCAGTCAAGAGGGCAGGTAAATGAAAAATGGCTGCAGGGGAGGATGCAAAATAGTGTCCAAATGTTTCCCCAAGTTGTCAGCACTTAAAGGATACAAGTTGGATGCAAGATACGACTTGGAAGCAAAAACATTCATTAAATACAAAATCAGAGAGTGGCATGGCAAAGCCTCTAGGTAAAGCAGCACCCTCTAGTGTTTACACTGGGTATGCCTTTGTCATGATTGCAGTGAAAGAACTACATCATGAACAAACTCCAACATGACTTTCCCTAAGAGAAGCACTTATTTTTACATAGAATCAGGAGTAATTATCTAGAGTATCTCTTTAAATGTAAGGGATCTGAATAAAAAACATGGACACAGGGGAGTCAGTCAGCAAATATTTACCCCAACTTGATAGCACTTTCTTCTTTGGTTGAAAAGAAACATGCTAAAGTTAGAGTAGATATCAACTGATTTTCAGTCAAGAGGGCAGGTAAATGAAAAATGGATACAGGGGAGGATGCAAAATAGTGTCCAAATGTTTCCCCAAGTTGTCAGCACTTAAAAGATACAAGTTGGATGCAAGATACAAGTTGGAAGCAAAGACATTCACTAAATACATAATCAGAGAGTGGCATGGCAAAGCCTCTAGGTAAAGCAGCACCCTCTAGTGTTTACACTGGGTATGCCTTTGTCATGATGGCAGTGAAAGAACGACATCATGAACAAACTCCAACATGACTTTCCCCAAGAGAAGCATTTATTTTTACATAGAATCAGGAGTAATTATCTAGAGTGTCTCTTTAAATGTAAGGGATCTGAATAAAAAACATGGACACAGGGGAGTCAGTCAGCAAATATTTACCCCAACTTGATAGCACTTTCTTCTTTGGTTGAAAAGAAACATGCTAAAGTTAGAGTAGATATCAACTGATTTTCAGTCAAGAGGGCAGGTAAATGAAAAATGGCTAGAGGGGAGGATGCAAAATAGTGTCCAAATGTTTCCCCAAGTTGTCAGCACTTAAAAGATACAAGTTGGATGCAAGATACAAGTTGGAAGCAAAGACATTCACTAAATACATAATCAGAGAGTGGCATGGCAAAGCCTCTAGGTAAAGCAGCACCCTCTAGTGTTTACACTGGGTATGCCTTTGTCATGATGGCAGTGAAAGAACCACATCATGAACAAACTCCAACATGACTTTCCCCAAGATAAGCATTTATTTTTACATAGAATCAGGAGTAATTATCTAGAGTGTCTCTTTAAATGTAAGGGATTTCAATAAAAAAAAAAAAAACATGGACACAGGGGAGTCAGTCAGTAAATATTTACCCCAACTTGATAGCACTTTCTACTTTGTTTGAACAGAAAGATGCTAGAGCTAGAGTAGATATCAACATATTTTCAGTCAAGAGGGAAAGGAAATGAAAAATGGCTTTAACTGTTATCACTTAAAGGTTAGAGGGATAGGTACAAGGGTTTACCATATTAGGTACACTGAAAACAGGAATTCCATTGAAAAGAGGTTGAGTCTTGACTGTAGCTCACTTCCTCAATAAAACTACCCCAAAGAGAAGCACTTATGAAAACAGGACCAATCAATGCTCCCATTTGAAGTAATCTTAATGTGTAGAACTTTGTGATTAAATGGCCATTGGATGGAGAACGCAGTGTGGAGTTCCAGAAGGCAGTTGTCTCTTGAAGCACTGATCACTTAAAACTACCCCAACAAATAGCACTTACCAAATACAACAGACGAGTCAGTGCCATTGTGAGGGTACCGAGAGTGAGAGTAGTAGTAGCTGCAAATCTTGTCCAATTGATAGCCTGAAACTCTGTAAGACCGGACGAGATCCTTTGCAGTCAGAGACACATGGAGCATGTTGCCTGTTTTAGGAAGAGCTGTTCTGAGCCATGTGGTTTACCAGCACCCAATATAAGTGTGTCCATGCCCGCTCGGCTGTGCCATGGTCGTTGACACTCTGCATTTCTGTAAAGCCCATCAAATTTTGATTGCCCAGTTTACATCTTTGGAACGACTCAGCATTTTTTCCAGCACGGTTGGACCTTTCACACATTTGAAGCACTTCATGCAAATGCAACACTTATGAACATTTCCCTCTGAATTTAGAAAAGAGTCATTTTTAAAGGATAGGCCTACACTGAGTACAAAATCAGGAAGTGGCAGACCAAACCTCTAGGTAAAACAGCACCCGCTAATGTTTAATCTGGGCATGCTGCAACATTATTGCGCAAAAGAGAAGCAATTATTCTTACGTAGAATCAGGAATACTTCTCTTTGTAGTCATCTAAAAAGGGGTCTGTAAATGTAAGGGATCTGAATAAAAAACATGGACACAGGGGAGTCAGTCAGCAAATATTTACCCCAACTTGATAGCACTTTCTACTTTGGTTGAAAAGAAACATGCTAAAGTTAGAGTAGATATCAACTGATTTTCAGTCAAGAGGGCAGGTAAATGAAAAATGGCTGCAGGGGAGGATGCAAAATAGTGTCCAAATGTTTCCCCAAGTTGTCAGCACTTAAAGGATACAAGTTGGATGCAAGATACGACTTGGAAGCAAAGACATTCACTAAATACAAAATCAGAGAGTGGCATGGCAAAGCCTCTAGGTAAAGCAGCACCCTCTAGTGTTTACACTCGGTATGCCTTTGTCATGATGGCAGTGAAAGAACTACATCATGAACAAACTCCAACATGACTTTCCCCAAGAGAAGCATTTATTTTTACATAGAATCAGGAGTAATTATCTAGAGTGTCTCTTTAAATGTAAGGGATTTCAATAAAAAACATGGACACAGGGGAGTCAGTCAGTAAATATTTACCCCAACTTGATAGCACTTTCTACTTTGTTTGAACAGAAAGATGCTAGAGTTAGAGTAGATATCAACATATTTTCAGTCAAGAGGGAAAGGAAATGAAAAATGGCTTTAACTGTTATCACTTAAAGGTTAGAGGTATAGGTACAAGGGTTTACCATATTAGGTACACTGAAAAATGGAATTCCATTGAAAAGAGGTTGAGTCTTGCCTGTAGCTCACTTCCTCATTAAAACTACCCCAAAGAGAAGCACTTATGAAAACAGGACCAATCAATGCTCCCATTTGAAGTAATCTTAATGTGTAGAACTTTGTGATTAAATGGCCATTGGATGGAGAACGCAGTGTGGAGTTCCAGAAGGCAGTTGTCTCTTGAAGCACTGATCACTTAAAACTACCCCAACAAATAGCACTTACCAAATACAACAGACGAGTCAGTGCCATTGTGAGGGTACCGAGAGTGAGAGTAGTAGTAGCTGCAAATCTTGTCCAATTGATAGCCTGAAACTCTGTAAGACCGGACGAGATCCTTTGCAGTCAGAGACACATGGAGCATGTTGCCTGTTTTAGGAAGAGCTGTTCTGAGCCATGTGGTTTACCAGCACCCAATATAAGTGTGTCCATGCCCGCTCGGCTGTGCCATGGTCGTTGACACTCTGCATTTCTGTAAAGCCCATCAAATTTTGATTGCCCAGTTTACATCTTTGGAACGACTCAGCATTTTTTCCAGCACGGTTGGACCTTTCACACATTTGAAGCACTTCATGCAAATGCAACACTTATGAACATTTCCCTGTGAATTTAGAAAAGAGTCATTTTTAAAGGATAGGCCTACACTGAGTACAAAATCAGGAAGTGGCAGACCAAACCTCTAGGTAAAACAGCACCCGCTAATGTTTAATCTGGGCATGCTGCAACATTATTGCGCTAAAGAGAAGCACTTATTCTTACATAGAATCAGGAATACTTCTCTTTGTAGTCATCTAAAAAGGGGTCTGTAAATGTAAGGGATCTGAATAAAAAACATGGACACAGGGGAGTCAGTCAGCAAATATTTACCCCAACTTGATAGCACTTTCTACTTTGGTTGAAAAGAAACATGCTAAAGTTAGAGTAGATATCAACTGATTTTCAGTCAAGAGGGCAGGTAAATGAAAAATGGATGCAGGGGAGGATGCAAAATAGTGTCCAAATGTTTCCCCAAGTTGTCAGCACTTAAAGGATACAAGTTGGATGCAAGATACGACTTGGAAGCAAAGACATTCACTAAATACAAAATCAGAGAGTGGCATGGCAAAGCCTCTAGGTAAAGCAGCACCCTCTAGTGTTTACACTGGGTATGCCTTTGTCATGATGGCAGTGAAAGAACTACATCATGAACAAACTCCAACATGACTTTCCCTAAGAGAAGCACTTATTTTTACATAGAATCAGGAGTAATTATCTAGAGTATCTCTTTAAATGTAAGGGATCTGAATAAAAAACATGGACACAGGGGAGTCAGTCAGCAAATATTTACCCCAACTTGATAGCACTTTCTTCTTTGGTTGAAAAGAAACATGCTAAAGTTAGAGTAGATATCAACTGATTTTCAGTCAAGAGGGCAGGTAAATGAAAAATGGCTACAGGGGAGGATGCAAAATAGTGTCCAAATGTTTCCCCAAGTTCTCAGCACTTAAAAGATACAAGTTGGATGCAAGATACAAGTTGGAAGCAAAGACATTCACTAAATACATAATCCGAGAGTGGCATGGCAAAGCCTCTAGGTAAAGCAGCACCCTCTAGTGTTTACACTGGGTATGCCTTTGTCATGATGGCAGTGAAAGAACCACATCATGAACAAACTCCAACATGACTTTCCCCAAGAGAAGCATTTATTTTTACATAGAATCAGGAGTAATTATCTAGAGTGTCTCTTTAAATGTAAGGGATTTCAATAAAAAAAAAAAAACCATGGACACAGGGGAGTCAGTCAGTAAATATTTACCCCAACTTGATAGCACTTTCTACTTTGTTTGAACAGAAAGATGCTAGAGTTAGAGTAGATATCAACATATTTTCAGTCAAGAGGGAAAGGAAATGAAAAATGTCTTTAACTGTTATCACTTAAAGGTTAGAGGGATAGGTACAAGGGTTTACCATATTAGGTACACTGAAAAAAGGAATTCCATTGAAAAGAGGTTGAGTCTTGCCTGTAGCTCACTTCCTCAATAAAACTACCCCAAAGAGAAGCACTTATGAAAACAGGACCAATCAATGCTCCCATTTGAAGTAATCTTAATGTGTAGAACTTTGTGATTAAATGGCCATTGGATGGAGAACGCAGTGTGGAGTTCCAGAAGGCAGTTGTCTCTTGAAGCACTGATCACTTAAAACTACCCCAACAAATAGCACTTACCAAATACAACAGACGAGTCAGTGCCATTGTGAGGGTACCGAGAGT
Source organism: Coreius guichenoti (assembly GCA_039654105.1). Taxonomy (NCBI): domain Eukaryota; kingdom Metazoa; phylum Chordata; class Actinopteri; order Cypriniformes; family Gobionidae; genus Coreius; species Coreius guichenoti. The sequence goes on along the minus strand of CM077186.1, from coordinate 12,266,652 downwards.
GAGAGTAGTAGTAGCTGCAAATCTTGTCCAATTGATAGCCTGAAACTCTGTAAGACCGGACGAGATCCTTTGCAGTCAGAGACACATGGAGCATGTTGCCTGTTTTAGGAAGAGCTGTTCTGAGCCATGTGGTTTACCAGCACCCAATATAAGTGTGTCCATGCCCGCTCGGCTGTGCCATGGTCGTTGACACTCTGCATTTCTGTAAAGCCCATCAAATTTTGATTGCCCAATTTACATCTTTGGAACGACTCAGCATTTTTTCCAGCACGGTTGGACCTTTCACACATTTGAAGCACTTCATGCAAATGCAACACTTATGAACATTTCCCTGTGAATTTAGAAAAGAGTCATTTTTAAAGGATAGGCCTACACTGAGTACAAAATCAGGAAGTGGCAGACCAAACCTCTAGGTAAAACAGCACCCGCTAATGTTTAATCTGGGCATGCTGCAACATTATTGCGCTAAAGAGAAGCACTTATTCTTACATAGAATCAGGAATACTTCTCTTTGTAGTCATCTAAAAAGGGGTCTGTAAATGTAAGGGATCTGAATAAAAAACATGGACACAGGGGAGTCAGTCAGCAAATATTTACCCCAACTTGATAGCACTTTCTACTTTGGTTGAAAAGAAACATGCTAAAGTTAGAGTAGATATCAACTGATTTTCAGTCAAGAGGGCAGGTAAATGAAAAATGGATGCAGGGGAGGATGCAAAATAGTGTCCAAATGTTTCCCCAAGTTGTCAGCACTTAAAGGATACAAGTTGGATGCAAGATACGACTTGGAAGCAAAGACATTCACTAAATACAAAATCAGAGAGTGGCATGGCAAAGCCTCTAGGTAAAGCAGCACCCTCTAGTGTTTACACTGGGTATGCCTTTGTCATGATGGCAGTGAAAGAACTACATCATGAACAAACTCCAACATGACTTTCCCTAAGAGAAGCACTTATTTTTACATAGAATCAGGAGTAATTATCTAGAGTATCTCTTTAAATGTAAGGGATCTGAATAAAAAACATGGACACAGGGGAGTCAGTCAGCAAATATTTACCCCAACTTGATAGCACTTTCTTCTTTGGTTGAAAAGAAACATGCTAAAGTTAGAGTAGATATCAACTGATTTTCAGTCAAGAGGGCAGGTAAATGAAAAATGGCTACAGGGGAGGATGCAAAATAGTGTCCAAATGTTTCCCCAAGTTCTCAGCACTTAAAAGATACAAGTTGGATGCAAGATACAAGTTGGAAGCAAAGACATTCACTAAATACATAATCCGAGAGTGGCATGGCAAAGCCTCTAGGTAAAGCAGCACCCTCTAGTGTTTACACTGGGTATGCCTTTGTCATGATGGCAGTGAAAGAACCACATCATGAACAAACTCCAACATGACTTTCCCCAAGAGAAGCATTTATTTTTACATAGAATCAGGAGTAATTATCTAGAGTGTCTCTTTAAATGTAAGGGATTTCAATAAAAAAAAAAAAACCATGGACACAGGGGAGTCAGTCAGTAAATATTTACCCCAACTTGATAGCACTTTCTACTTTGTTTGAACAGAAAGATGCTAGAGTTAGAGTAGATATCAACATATTTTCAGTCAAGAGGGAAAGGAAATGAAAAATGTCTTTAACTGTTATCACTTAAAGGTTAGAGGGATAGGTACAAGGGTTTACCATATTAGGTACACTGAAAAAAGGAATTCCATTGAAAAGAGGTTGAGTCTTGCCTGTAGCTCACTTCCTCAATAAAACTACCCCAAAGAGAAGCACTTATGAAAACAGGACCAATCAATGCTCCCATTTGAAGTAATCTTAATGTGTAGAACTTTGTGATTAAATGGCCATTGGATGGAGAACGCAGTGTGGAGTTCCAGAAGGCAGTTGTCTCTTGAAGCACTGATCACTTAAAACTACCCCAACAAATAGCACTTACCAAATACAACAGACGAGTCAGTGCCATTGTGAGGGTACCGAGAGTGAGAGTAGTAGTAGCTGCAAATCTTGTCCAATTGATAGCCTGAAACTCTGTAAGACCGGACGAGATCCTTTGCAGTCAGAGACACATGGAGCATGTTGCCTGTTTTAGGAAGAGCTGTTCTGAGCCATGTGGTTTACCAGCACCCAATATAAGTGTGTCCATGCCCGCTCGGCTGTGCCATGGTCGTTGACACTCTGCATTTCTGTAAAGCCCATCAAATTTTGATTGCCCAGTTTACATCTTTGGAACGACTCAGCATTTTTTCCAGCACGGTTGGACCTTTCACACATTTGAAGCACTTCATGCAAATGCAACACTTATGAACATTTCCCTCTGAATTTAGAAAAGAGTCATTTTTAAAGGATAGGCCTACACTGAGTACAAAATCAGGAAGTGGCAGACCAAACCTCTAGGTAAAACAGCACCCGCTAATGTTTAATCTGGGCATGCTGCAACATTATTGCGCAAAAGAGAAGCAATTATTCTTACGTAGAATCAGGAATACTTCTCTTTGTAGTCATCTAAAAAGGGGTCTGTAAATGTAAGGGATCTGAATAAAAAACATGGACACAGGGGAGTCAGTCAGCAAATATTTACCCCAACTTGATAGCACTTTCTACTTTGGTTGAAAAGAAACATGCTAAAGTTAGAGTAGATATCAACTGATTTTCAGTCAAGAGGGCAGGTAAATGAAAAATGGCTGCAGGGGAGGATGCAAAATAGTGTCCAAATGTTTCCCCAAGTTGTCAGCACTTAAAGGATACAAGTTGGATGCAAGATACGACTTGGAAGCAAAGACATTCACTAAATACAAAATCAGAGAGTGGCATGGCAAAGCCTCTAGGTAAAGCAGCACCCTCTAGTGTTTACACTCGGTATGCCTTTGTCATGATGGCAGTGAAAGAACTACATCATGAACAAACTCCAACATGACTTTCCCCAAGAGAAGCATTTATTTTTACATAGAATCAGGAGTAATTATCTAGAGTGTCTCTTTAAATGTAAGGGATTTCAATAAAAAACATGGACACAGGGGAGTCAGTCAGCAAATATTTACCCCAACTTGATAGCACTTTCTTCTTTGGTTGAAAAGAAACATGCTAAAGTTAGAGTAGATATCAACTGATTTTCAGTCAAGAGGGCAGGTAAATGAAAAATGGCTACAGGGGAGGATGCAAAATAGTGTCCAAATGTTTCCCCAAGTTCTCAGCACTTAAAAGATACAAGTTGGATGCAAGATACAAGTTGGAAGCAAAGACATTCACTAAATACATAATCCGAGAGTGGCATGGCAAAGCCTCTAGGTAAAGCAGCACCCTCTAGTGTTTACACTGGGTATGCCTTTGTCATGATGGCAGTGAAAGAACCACATCATGAACAAACTCCAACATGACTTTCCCCAAGAGAAGCATTTATTTTTACATAGAATCAGGAGTAATTATCTAGAGTGTCTCTTTAAATGTAAGGGATTTCAATAAAAAAAAAAAAACCATGGACACAGGGGAGTCAGTCAGTAAATATTTACCCCAACTTGATAGCACTTTCTACTTTGTTTGAACAGAAAGATGCTAGAGTTAGAGTAGATATCAACATATTTTCAGTCAAGAGGGAAAGGAAATGAAAAATGTCTTTAACTGTTATCACTTAAAGGTTAGAGGGATAGGTACAAGGGTTTACCATATTAGGTACACTGAAAAAAGGAATTCCATTGAAAAGAGGTTGAGTCTTGCCTGTAGCTCACTTCCTCAATAAAACTACCCCAAAGAGAAGCACTTATGAAAACAGGACCAATCAATGCTCCCATTTGAAGTAATCTTAATGTGTAGAACTTTGTGATTAAATGGCCATTGGATGGAGAACGCAGTGTGGAGTTCCAGAAGGCAGTTGTCTCTTGAAGCACTGATCACTTAAAACTACCCCAAGAAATAGCACTTACCAAATACAACAGACGAGTCAGTGCCATTGTGAGGGTACCGAGAGTGAGAGTAGTAGTAGCTGCAAATCTTGTCCAATTGATAGCCTGAAACTCTGTAAGACCGGACGAGATCCTTTGCAGTCAGAGACACATGGAGCATGTTGCCTGTTTTAGGAAGAGATGTTCTGAGCCATGTGGTTTACCAGCACCCAATATAAGTGTGTCCATGCCCGCTCGGCTGTGCCATGGTCGTTGACACTCTGCATTTCTGTAAAGCCCATCAAATTTTGATTGCCCAGTTTACATCTTTGGAACGACTCAGCATTTTTTCCAGCACTCTGGGCATGCTGCAACATTATTGCGCTAAAGAGAAGCACTTATTCTTACATAGAATCAGGAATACTTCTCTTTGTAGTCATCTAAAAAGGGGTCTGTAAATGTAAGGGATCTGAATAAAAAACATGGACACAGGGGAGTCAGTCAGCAAATATTTACCCCAACTTGATAGCACTTTCTACTTTGGTTGAAAAGAAACATGCTAAAGTTAGAGTAGATATCAACTGATTTTCAGTCAAGAGGGCAGGTAAATGAAAAATGGATGCAGGGGAGGATGCAAAATAGTGTCCAAATGTTTCCCCAAGTTGTCAGCACTTAAAGGATACAAGTTGGATGCAAGATACGACTTGGAAGCAAAGACATTCACTAAATACAAAATCAGAGAGTGGCATGGCAAAGCCTCTAGGTAAAGCAGCACCCTCTAGTGTTTACACTGGGTATGCCTTTGTCATGATGGCAGTGAAAGAACTACATCATGAACAAACTCCAACATGACTTTCCCTAAGAGAAGCACTTATTTTTACATAGAATCAGGAGTAATTATCTAGAGTATCTCTTTAAATGTAAGGGATCTGAATAAAAAACATGGACACAGGGGAGTCAGTCAGCAAATATTTACCCCAACTTGATAGCACTTTCTTCTTTGGTTGAAAAGAAACATGCTAAAGTTAGAGTAGATATCAACTGATTTTCAGTCAAGAGGGCAGGTAAATGAAAAATGGCTACAGGGGAGGATGCAAAATAGTGTCCAAATGTTTCCCCAAGTTCTCAGCACTTAAAAGATACAAGTTGGATGCAAGATACAAGTTGGAAGCAAAGACATTCACTAAATACATAATCCGAGAGTGGCATGGCAAAGCCTCTAGGTAAAGCAGCACCCTCTAGTGTTTACACTGGGTATGCCTTTGTCATGATGGCAGTGAAAGAACCACATCATGAACAAACTCCAACATGACTTTCCCCAAGAGAAGCATTTATTTTTACATAGAATCAGGAGTAATTATCTAGAGTGTCTCTTTAAATGTAAGGGATTTCAATAAAAAAAAAAAAACCATGGACACAGGGGAGTCAGTCAGTAAATATTTACCCCAACTTGATAGCACTTTCTACTTTGTTTGAACAGAAAGATGCTAGAGTTAGAGTAGATATCAACATATTTTCAGTCAAGAGGGAAAGGAAATGAAAAATGTCTTTAACTGTTATCACTTAAAGGTTAGAGGGATAGGTACAAGGGTTTACCATATTAGGTACACTGAAAAAAGGAATTCCATTGAAAAGAGGTTGAGTCTTGCCTGTAGCTCACTTCCTCAATAAAACTACCCCAAAGAGAAGCACTTATGAAAACAGGACCAATCAATGCTCCCATTTGAAGTAATCTTAATGTGTAGAACTTTGTGATTAAATGGCCATTGGATGGAGAACGCAGTGTGGAGTTCCAGAAGGCAGTTGTCTCTTGAAGCACTGATCACTTAAAACTACCCCAAGAAATAGCACTTACCAAATACAACAGACGAGTCAGTGCCATTGTGAGGGTACCGAGAGTGAGAGTAGTAGTAGCTGCAAATCTTGTCCAATTGATAGCCTGAAACTCTGTAAGACCGGACGAGATCCTTTGCAGTCAGAGACACATGGAGCATGTTGCCTGTTTTAGGAAGAGATGTTCTGAGCCATGTGGTTTACCAGCACCCAATATAAGTGTGTCCATGCCCGCTCGGCTGTGCCATGGTCGTTGACACTCTGCATTTCTGTAAAGCCCATCAAATTTTGATTGCCCAGTTTACATCTTTGGAACGACTCAGCATTTTTTCCAGCAGTCTGGGCATGCTGCAACATTATTGCGCTAAAGAGAAGCACTTATTCTTACATAGAATCAGGAATACTTCTCTTTGTAGTCATCTAAAAATAGGTCTGTAAATGTAAGGGATCTGAATAAAAAAAATGGACACAGGGGAGTCAGTCAGCAAATATTTACCCCAACTTGATAGCACTTTCTACTTTGGTTGAAAAGAAACATGCTAAAGTTAGAGTAGATATCAACTGATTTTCAGTCAAGAGGGCAGGTAAATGAAAAATGGCTGCAGGGGAGGATGCAAAATAGTGTCCAAATGTTTCCCCAAGTTGTCAGCACTTAAAGGATACAAGTTGTATGCAAGATACGACTTGGAAGCAAAAACATTCATTAAATACAAAATCAGAGAGTGGCATGGCAAAGCCTCTAGGTAAAGCAGCACCCTCTAGTGTTTACACTGGGTATGCCTTTGTCATGATGGCAGTGAAAGAACTACATCATGAACAAACTCCAACATGACTTTCCCTAAGAGAAGCACTTATTTTTACATAGAATCAGGAGTAATTATCTAGAGTATCTCTTTAAATGTAAGGGATCTGAATAAAAAACATGGACACAGGGGAGTCAGTCAGCAAATATTTACCCCAACTTGATAGCACTTTCTACTTTGTTTAAACAGAAAGATGCTAGAGTTAGAGTAGATATCAACATATTTTCAGTCAAGAGGGAAAGGAAATGAAAAATGGCTTTAACTGTTATCACTTAAAGGTTAGAGGGATAGGTACAAGGGTTTACCATATTAGGTACACTGAAAAATGGAATTCCATTGAAAAGAGGTTGAGTCTTGCCTGTAGCTCACTTCCTCATTAAAACTACCCCAAAGAGAAGCACTTATGAAAACAGGACCAATCAATGCTCCCATTTGAAGTAATCTTAATGTGTAGAACTTTGTGATTAAATGGCCATTGGATGGAGAACGCAGTGTGGAGTTCCAGAAGGCAGTTGTCTCTTGAAGCACTGATCACTTAAAACTACCCCAACAAATAGCACTTACCAAATACAACAGACGAGTCAGTGCCATTGTGAGGGTACCGAGAGTGAGAGTAGTAGTAGCTGCAAATCTTGTCCAATTGATAGCCTGAAACTCTGTAAGACCGGACGAGATCCTTTGCAGTCAGAGACACATGGAGCATGCTGCCTGTTTTAGGAAGAGCTGTTCTGAGCCATGTGGTTTACCAGCACCCAATATAAGTGTGTCCATGCCCCCTCGGCTGTGCCATGGTCGTTTACATGCCCAGTTTACATCTTTGAAACGACTCAGCATTTTTTCCAGCACGGTTGAACCTTTCACACATTTGAAGCACTTCATGCAAATGCAACACTTATGAACATTTCCCTCTGAATTTAGAAAAGAGTCATTTTTAAAGGATAGGCCTACACTGAGAACAAAATCAGGAAGTGGCAGACCAAACCTCTAGGTAAAACAGCACCCGCTAATGTTTAATCTGGGCATGCTGCAACATTATTGCGCTAAAGAGAAGCACTTATTCTTGCATAGAATCAGGAATACTTCTCTTTGTAGTCATCTAAAAAGGGGTCTGTAAATGTAAGGGATCTGAATAAAAAACATAGACACAGGGGAGTCAGACAGCAAATATTTACCCCAACTTGATAGCACTTTCTACTTTGGATGAAAAGAAACATGCTAAAGTTAGAGTAGATATCAACTGATTTTCAGTCAAGAGGGGAGGTAAATGAAAAATGGCTGCAGGGGAGGATGCAAAATAGTGTCCAAATGTTTCCCCAAGTTGTCAGCACTTAAAGGATACAAGTTGGATGCAAGATACGATTTGGAAGCAAAAACATTCACTAAATACAAAATCAGAGAGTGGCATGGCAAAGCCTCTAGGTAAAGCAGCACCCTCTAGTGTTTACACTGGGTATGCCTTTATCATGATGGCAGTGAAAGAACTACATCATGAACAAACTCCAACATGACTTTCCCTAAGAGAAGCACTTATTTTTACATAGAATCAGGAGTAATTATCTAGAGTATCTCTTTAAATGTAAGGGATCTGAATAAAAAACATGGACACAGGGGAGTCAGTCAGCAAATATTTACCCCAACTTGATAGCACTTTCTACTTTGTTTGAACAGAAAGATGCTAGAGTTAGAGTAGATATCAACATATTTTCAGTCAAGAGGGAAAGGAAGTGAAAAATGGCTTTAACTGTTATCACTTAAAGGTTAGAGGGATAGGTACAAGGGTTTACCATATTAGGTACACTGAAAAATGGAATTCCATTGAAAAGATGTTGAGTCTTGCCTGTAGCTCACTTCCTCATTAAAACTACCCCAAAGAGAAGCACTTATGAAAACAGGACCAATCAATGCTCCCATTTGAAGTAATCTTAATGTGTAGAACTTTGTGATTAAGTGGCCATTGGATGGAGAACGCAGTGTGGAGTTCCAGAAGGCAGATGTCTCTTGAAGCACTGATCACTTAAAACTACCCCAACAAATAGCACTTACCAAATACAACAGACGAGTCAGTGCCATTGTGAGGGTACCGAGAGTGAGAGTAGTAGTAGCTGCAAATCTTGTCCAATTGATAGCCTGAAACTCTGTAAGACCGGACGAGATCCTTTGCAGTCAGAGACACATGGAGCATGCTGCCTGTTTTAGGAAGAGCTGTTCTGAGCCATGTGGTTTACCAGCACCCAATATAAGTGTGTCCATGCCCCCTCGGCTGTGCCATGGTCGTTGACACTCTGCATTTCTGTAAAGCCCATCAAATTTTGATTGCCCAGTTTACATCTTTGGAACGACTCAGCATTTTTTCCAGCACGGTTGGACCTTTCACACATTTGAAGCACTTCATGCAAATGCAACACTTATGAACATTTCCCTCTGAGTTTAGAAAAGAGTCATTTTTAAAGGATAGGCCTACACTGAGTACAAAATCAGGAAGTGGCAGACCAAACCTCTAGGTAAAACAGCACCCGCTAATGTTTAATCTGGGCATGCTGCAACATTATTGCGCTAAAGAGAAGCACTTATTCTTGCATAGAATCAGGAATACTTCTCTTTGTAGTCATCTAAAAAGGGGTCTGTAAATGTAAGGGATCTGAATAAAAAACATAGACACAGGGGAGTCAGACAGCAAATATTTACCCCAACTTGATAGCACTTTCTACTTTGGATGAAAAGAAACATGCTAAAGTTAGAGTAGATATCAACTGATTTTCAGTCAAGAGGGCAGGTAAATGAAAAATGGCTGCAGGGGAGGATGCAAAATAGTGTCCAAATGTTTCCCCAAGTTGTCAGCACTTAAAGGACACAAGTTGGATGCAAAATACGATTTGGAAGCAAAAACATTCACTAAATACAAAATCAGAGAGTGGCATGGCAAAGCCTCTAGGTAAAGCAGCACCCTCTAGTGTTTACACTGGGTATGCCTTTGTCATGATGGCAGTGAAAGAACTACATCATGAACAAACTCCAACATGACTTTCCCTAAGAGAAGCACTTATTTTTACATAGAATCAGGAGTAATTATCTAGAGTATCTCTTTAAATGTAAGGGATCTGAATAAAAAATATGGACACAGGGGAGTCAGTCAGCAAATATTTACCCCAACTTGATAGCACTTTCTACTTTGTTTGAACAGAAAGATGCTAGAGTTAGAGTAGATATCAACATATTTTCAGTCAAGAGGGAAAGGAAATGAAAAATGGCTTTAACTGTTATCACTTAAAGGTTAGAGGGATAGGTACAAGGGTTTACCATATTAGGTACACTGAAAAAAGGAATTCCATTGAAAAGAGGTTGAGTCTTGCCTGTAGCTCACTTCCTCATTAAAACTACCCCAAAGAGAAGCACTTATGAAAACAGGACCAATCAATGCTCCCATTTGAAGTAATCTTAATGTGTAGAACTTTGTGATTAAATGGCCATTGGATGGAGAACGCAGTGTGGAGTTCCAGAAGACAGTTGTCTCTTGAAGCACTGATCACTTAAAACTACCCCAACAAATAGCACTTACCAAATACAACAGACGAGTCAGTGCCATTGTGAGGGTACCGAGAGTGAGAGTATTAGTAGCTGCAAATCTTGTCCAATTGATAGCCTGAAACTCTGTAAGACCGGACGAGATCCTTTGCAGTCAGAGACACATGGAGCATGCTGCCTGTTTTAGGAAGAGCTGTTCTGAGCCATGTGGTTTACCAGCACCCAATATAAGTGTGTCCATGCCCCCTCGGCTGTGCCATGGTCGTTGACACTCTGCATTTCTGTAAAGCCCATCAAATTTTGATTGCCCAATTTACATCTTTGGAACGACTCAGCATTTTTTCCAGCACGGTTGGACCTTTCACACATTTGAAGCACTTCATGCAAATGCAACACTTATGAACATTTCCCTCTGAATTTAGAAAAGAGTCATTTTTAAAGGATAGGCCTACAATGAGTACAAAATCAGGAAGTGGCAGACCAAACCTCTAGGTAAAACAGCACCCGCTAATGTTTAATCTGGGCATGCTGCAACATTATTGCGCTAAAGAGAAGCACTTATTCTTACATAGAATCAGGAATACTTCTCTTTGTAGTCATCTAAAAAGGGGTCTGTAAATGTAAGGGATCTGAATAAAAAACATGGACACAGGGGAGTCAGTCAGCAAATATTTACCCCAACTTGATAGCACTTTCTACTTTGGTTGAAAAGAAACATGCTAAGGTTAGAGTAGATATCAACTGATTTTCAGTCAAGAGGGCAGGTAAATGAAAAATGGCTGCAGGGGAGGATGCAAAATAGTGTCCAAATGTTTCCCCAAGTTGTCAGCACTTAAAGGATACAAATTGGATGCAAGATACGACTTGGAAGCAAAAACATTCACTAAATACAAAATCAGAGAGTGGCATGGCAAAGCCTCTAGGTAAAGCAGCACCCTCTAGTGTTTACACTGGGTATGCCTTTGTCATGATGGCAGTGAAAGAACTACATCATGAACAAACTCCAACATGACTTTCCCTAAGAGAAGCACTTATTTTTACATAGAATCAGGAGTAATTATCTAGAGTATCTCTTTAAATGTAAGGGATTTGAATAAAAAACATGGACACAGGGGAGTCAGTCAGCAAATATTTCCCCCAACTTGATAGCACTTTCTACTTTGTTTGAACAGAAAGATGCTAGAGTTAGAGTAGATATCAACATATTTTCAGTCAAGAGGGAAAGGAAATGAAAAATGGCTTTAACTGTTATCACTTAAAGGTTAGAGGGATAGGTACAAGGTTTTACCATATTAGGTACACTGAAAAATGGAATTCCATTGAAAAGAGGTTGAGTCTTGCCTGTAGCTCACTTCCTCATTAAAACTACCCCAAAGAGAAGCACTTATGAAAACAGGACCAATCAATGCTCCCATTTGAAGTAATCTTAATGTGTAGAACTTTGTGATTAAATGGCCATTGGATGGAGAACGCAGTGTGGAGTTCCAGAAGACAGTTGTCTCTTGAAGCACTGATCACTTAAAACTACCCCAACAAATAGCACTTACCAAATACAACAGACGAGTCAGTGCCATTGTGAGGGTACCGAGAGTGAGAGTATTAGTAGCTGCAAATCTTGTCCAATTGATAGCCTGAAACTCTGTAGGACCGGACAAGATCCTTTGCAGTCAGAGACACATGGAGCATGTTGCCTGTTTTAGGAAGAGCTGTTCTGAGCCATGTGGTTTACCAGCACCCAATATAAGTGTGTCCGTGCCCCCTCGGCTGTGCCATGGTCGTTGACACTCTGCATTTCTGTAAAGCCCATCAAATTTTGATTGCCCAGTTTACATCTTTGGAACGACTCAGCATTTTTTCCAGCACGGTTGGACCTTTCACACATTTGAAGCACTTCATGCAAATGCAACACTTATGAACATTTCCCTCTGAATTTAGAAAAGAGTCATTTTTAAAGGATAGGCCTACAATGAGTACAAAATCAGGAAGTGGCAGACCAAACCTCTAGGTAAAACAGCACCCGCTAATGTTTAATCTGGGCATGCTGCAACATTATTGCGCTAAAGAGAAGCACTTATTCTTACATAGAATCAGGAATACTTCTCTTTGTAGTCATCTAAAAAGGGGTCTGTAAATGTAAGGGATCTGAATAAAAAACATGGACACAGGGGAGTCAGTCAGCAAATATTTACCCCAACTTGATAGCACTTTCTACTTTGGTTGAAAAGAAACATGCTAAGGTTAGAGTAGATATCAACTGATTTTCAGTCAAGAGGGCAGGTAAATGAAAAATGGCTGCAGGGGAGGATGCAAAATAGTGTCAAAATGTTTCCCCAAGTTGTCAGCACTTAAAGGATACAAATTGGATGCAAGATACGACTTGGAAGCAAAAACATTCACTAAATACAAAATCAGAGAGTGGCATGGCAAAGCCTCTAGGTAAAGCAGCACCCTCTAGTGTTTACACTGGGTATGCCTTTGTCATGATGGCAGTGAAAGAACTACATCATGAACAAACTCCAACATGACTTTCCCTAAGAGAAGCACTTATTTTTACATAGAATCAGGAGTAATTATCTAGAGTATCTCTTTAAATGTAAGGGATTTGAATAAAAAACATGGACACAGGGGAGTCAGTCAGCAAATATTTCCCCCAACTTGATAGCACTTTCTACTTTGTTTGAACAGAAAGATGCTAGAGTTAGAGTAGATATCAACATATTTTCAGTCAAGAGGGAAAGGAAATGAAAAATGGCTTTAACTGTTATCACTTAAAGGTTAGAGGGATAGGTACAAGGTTTTACCATATTAGGTACACTGAAAAATGGAATTCCATTGAAAAGAGGTTGAGTCTTGCCTGTAGCTCACTTCCTCATTAAAACTACCCCAAAGAGAAGCACTTATGAAAACAGGACCAATCAATGCTCCCATTTGAAGTAATCTTAATGTGTAGAACTTTGTGATTAAATGGCCATTGGATGGAGAACGCAGTGTTGAGTTCCAGAAGACAGTTGTCTCTTGAAGCACTGATCACTTAAAACTACCCCAACAAATAGCACTTACCAAATACAACAGACGAGTCAGTGCCATTGTGAGGGTACCGAGAGTGAGAGTATTAGTAGCTGCAAATCTTGTCCAATTGATAGCCTGAAACTCTGTAGGACCGGACAAGATCCTTTGCAGTCAGAGACACATGGAGCATGTTGCCTGTTTTAGGAAGAGCTGTTCTGAGCCATGTGGTTTACCAGCACCCAATATAAGTGTGTCCGTGCCCCCTCGGCTGTGCCATGGTCGTTGACACTCTGCATTTCTGTAAAGCCCATCAAATTTTGATTGCCCAGTTTACATCTTTGGAACGACTCAGCATTTTTTCCAGCACGGTTGGACCTTTCACACATTTGAAGCACTTCATGCAAATGCAACACTTATGAACATTTCCCTCTGAATTTAGAAAAGAGTCATTTTTAAAGGATAGGCCTACAATGAGTACAAAATCAGGAAGTGGCAGACCAAACCTCTAGGTAAAACAGCACCCGCTAATGTTTAATCTGGGCATGCTGCAACATTATTGCGCTAAAGAGAAGCACTTATTCTTACATAGAATCAGGAATACTTCTCTTTGTAGTCATCTAAAAAGGGGTCTGTAAATGTAAGGGATCTGAATAAAAAACATGGACACAGGGGAGTCAGTCAGCAAATATTTACCCCAACTTGATAGCACTTTCTACTTTGGTTGAAAAGAAACATGCTAAGGTTAGAGTAGATATCAACTGATTTTCAGTCAAGAGGGCAGGTAAATGAAAAATGGCTGCAGGGGAGGATGCAAAATAGTGTCCAAATGTTTCCCCAAGTTGTCAGCACTTAAAGGATACAAATTGGATGCAAGATACGACTTGGAAGCAAAAACATTCACTAAATACAAAATCAGAGAGTGGCATGGCAAAGCCTCTAGGTAAAGCAGCACCCTCTAGTGTTTACACTGGGTATGCCTTTGTCATGATGGCAGTGAAAGAACTACATCATGAACAAACTCCAACATGACTTTCCCTAAGAGAAGCACTTATTTTTACATAGAATCAGGAGTAATTATCTAGAGTATCTCTTTAAATGTAAGGGATCTGAATAAAAAACATGGACACAGGGGAGTCAGTCAGCAAATATTTACCCCAACTTGATAGCACTTTCTACTTTGGTTGAAAAGAAACATGCTAAGGTTAGAGTAGATATCAACTGATTTTCAGTCAAGAGGGCAGGTAAATGAAAAATGGCTGCAGGGGAGGATGCAAAATAGTGTCCAAATGTTTCCCCAAGTTGTCAGCACTTAAAGGATACAAATTGGATGCAAGATACGACTTGGAAGCAAAAACATTCACTAAATACAAAATCAGAGAGTGGCATGGCAAAGCCTCTAGGTAAAGCAGCACCCTCTAGTGTTTACACTGGGTATGCCTTTGTCATGATGGCAGTGAAAGAACTACATCATGAACAAACTCCAACATGACTTTCCCTAAGAGAAGCACTTATTTTTACATAGAATCAGGAGTAATTATCTAGAGTATCTCTTTAAATGTAAGGGATCTGAATAAAAAACATGGACACAGGGGAGTCAGTCAGCAAATATTTACCCCAACTTGATAGCACTTTCTTCTTTGGTTGAAAAGAAACATGCTAAAGTTAGAGTAGATATCAACTGATTTTCAGTCAAGAGGGCAGGTAAATGAAAAATGGCTACAGGGGAGGATGCAAAATAGTGTCCAAATGTTTCCCCAAGTTGTCAGCACTTAAAAGATACAAGTTGGATGCAAGATACAAGTTGGAAGCAAAGACATTCACTAAATACATAATCCGAGAGTGGCATGGCAAAGCCTCTAGGTAAAGCAGCACCCTCTAGTGTTTACACTGGGTATGCCTTTGTCATGATGGCAGTGAAAGAACCACATCATGAACAAACTCCAACATGACTTTCCCCAAGAGAAGCATTTATTTTTACATAGAATCAGGAGTAATTATCTAGAGTGTCTCTTTAAATGTAAGGGATTTCAATAAAAAAAAAAAAAACATGGACACAGGGGAGTCAGTCAGTAAATATTTACCCCAACTTGATAGCACTTTCTACTTTGTTTGAACAGAAAGATGCTAGAGTTAGAGTAGATATCAACATATTTTCAGTCAAGAGGGAAAGGAAATGAAAAATGTCTTTAACTGTTATCACTTAAAGGTTAGAGGGATAGGTACAAGGGTTTACCATATTAGGTACACTGAAAAAAGGAATTCCATTGAAAAGAGGTTGAGTCTTGCCTGTAGCTCACTTCCTCAATAAAACTACCCCAAAGAGAAGCACTTATGAAAACAGGACCAATCAATGCTCCCATTTGAAGTAATCTTAATGTGTAGAACTTTGTGATTAAATGGCCATTGGATGGAGAACGCAGTGTGGAGTTCCAGAAGGCAGTTGTCTCTTGAAGCACTGATCACTTAAAACTACCCCAACAAATAGCACTTACCAAATACAACAGACGAGTCAGTGCCATTGTGAGGGTACCGAGAGTGAGAGTAGTAGTAGCTGCAAATCTTGTCCAATTGATAGCCTGAAACTCTGTAAGACCGGACGAGATCCTTTGCAGTCAGAGACACATGGAGCATGTTGCCTGTTTTAGGAAGAGATGTTCTGAGCCATGTGGTTTACCAGCACCCAATATAAGTGTGTCCATGCCCGCTCGGCTGTGCCATGGTCGTTGACACTCTGCATTTCTGTAAAGCCCATCAAATTTTGATTGCCCAGTTTACATCTTTGGAACGACTCAGCATTTTTTCCAGCAATCTGGGCATGCTGCAACATTATTGCGCTAAAGAGAAGCACTTATTCTTACATAGAATCAGGAATACTTCTCTTTGTAGTCATCTAAAAAGGGGTCTGTAAATGTAAGGGATCTGAATAAAAAAATGGACACAGGGGAGTCAGTCAGCAAATATTTACCCCAAATTGATAGCACGTTCTACTTTGGTTGAAAAGAAACATGCTAAAGTTAGAGTAGATATCAACTGATTTTCAGTCAAGAGGGCAGGTAAATGAAAAATGGCTGCAGGGGAGGATGCAAAATAGTGTCCAAATGTTTCCCCAAGTTGTCAGCACTTAAAGGATACAAGTTGGATGCAAGATACGACTTGGAAGCAAAAACATTCATTAAATACAAAATCAGAGAGTGGCATGGCAAAGCCTCTAGGTAAAGCAGCACCCTCTAGTGTTTACACTGGGTATGCCTTTGTCATGATGGCAGTGAAAGAACTACATCATGAACAAACTCCAACATGACTTTCCCTAAGAGAAGCACTTATTTTTACATAGAATCAGGAGTAATTACATAGAATCTAGAGTATCTCTTTAAATGTAAGGGATCTGAATAAAAAACATGGACACAGGGGAGTCAGTCAGCAAATATTTACCCCAACTTGATAGCACTTTCTTCTTTGGTTGAAAAGAAACATGCTAAAGTTAGAGTAGATATCAACTGATTTTCAGTCAAGAGGGCAGGTAAATGAAAAATGGCCACAGGGGAGGATGCAAAATAGTGTCCAAATGTTTCCCCAAGTTGTCAGCACTTAAAAGATACAAGTTGGATGCAAGATACAAGTTGGAAGCAAAGACATTCACTAAATACATAATCAGAGAGTGGCATGGCAAAGCCTCTAGGTAAAGCAGCACCCTCTAGTGTTTACACTGGGTATGCCTTTGTCATGATGGCAGTGAAAGAACCACATCATGAACAAACTCCAACATGACTTTCCCCAAGAGAAGCATTTATTTTTACATAGAATCAGGAGTAATTATCTAGAGTGTCTCTTTAAATGTAAGGGATCTGAATAAAAAACATGGACACAGGGGAGTCAGTCAGCAAATATTTACCCCAACTTGATAGCACTTTCTTCTTTGGTTGAAAAGAAACATGCCAAAGTTAGAGTAGATATCAACTGATTTTCAGTCAAGAGGGCAGGTAAATGAAAAATGGCTAGAGGGGAGGATGCAAAATAGTGTCCAAATGTTTCCCCAAGTTGTCAGCACTTAAAAGATACAAGTTGGATGCAAGATACAAGTTGGAAGCAAAGACATTCACTAAATACATAATCAGAGAGTGGCATGGCAAAGCCTCTAGGTAAAGCAGCACCCTCTAGTGTTTACACTGGGTATGCCTTTGTCATGATGGCAGTGAAAGAACCACATCATGAACAAACTCCAACATGACTTTCCCCAAGAGAAGCATTTATTTTTACATAGAATCAGGAGTAATTATCTAGAGTGTCTCTTTAAATGTAAGGGATTTCAATAAAAAAAAAAAACATGGACACAGGGGAGTCAGTCAGTAAATATTTACCCCAACTTGATAGCACTTTCTACTTTGTTTGAACAGAAAGATGCTAGAGTTAGAGTAGATATCAACATATTTTCAGTCAAGAGGGAAAGGAAATGAAAAATGGCTTTAACTGTTATCACTTAAAGGTTAGAGGGATAGGTACAAGGGTTTACCATATTAGGTACACTGAAAACAGGAATTCCATTGAAAAGAGGTTGAGTCTTGACTGTAGCTCACTTCCTCAATAAAACTACCCCAAAGACAAGCACTTATGAAAACAGGACCAATCAATGCTCCCATTTGAAGTAATCTTAATGTGTAGAACTTTGTGATTAAATGGCCATTGGATGGAGAACGCAGTGTGGAGTTCCAGAAGGCAGTTGTCTCTTGAAGCACTGATCACTTAAAACTACCCCAACAAATAGCACTTACCAAATACAACAGACGAGTCAGTGCCATTGTGAGGGTACCGAGAGTGAGAGTAGTAGTAGCTGCAAATCTTGTCCAATTGATAGCCTGAAAATCTGTAGGACCGGACGAGATCCTTTGCAGTCAGAGACACATGGAGCATGTTGCCTGTTTTAGGAAGAGCTGTTCTGAGCCATGTGGTTTACCAGCACCCAATATAAGTGTGTCCATGCCCGCTCGGCTGTGCCATGGTCGTTGACACTCTGCATTTCTGTAAAGCCCATCAAATTTTGATTGCCCAGTTTACATCTTTGGAACGACTCAGCATTTTTTCCAGCACGGTTGGACCTTTCACACATTTGAAGCACTTCATGCAAATGCAACACTTATGAACATTTCCCTCTGAATTTAGAAAAGAGTCATTTTTAAAGGATAGGCCTACACTGAGTACAAAATCAGGAAGTGGCAGACCAAACCTCTAGGTAAAACAGCACCCGCTAATGTTGTAAAACTGAATAAAAAACATGGACACAGGGGAGTCAGTCAGTAAATATTTACCCCAACTTGATAGCACTTTCTACTTTGGTTGAAAAGAAACATGCTAAAGTTAGAGTAGATATCAACTGATTTTCAGTCAAGAGGGCAGGTAAGTGAAAAATGGCTGCAGGGGAGGATGCAAAATAGTGTCCAAATGTTTCCCCAAGTTGTCAGCACTTAAAGGATACAAGTTGGATGCAAGATACGACTTGGAAGCAAAGACATTCACTAAATACAAAATCAGAGAGTGGCATGGCAAAGACTCTAGGTAAAGCAGCACCCTCTAGTGTTTACACTGGGTATGCCTTTGTCATGATGGCAGTGAAAGAACTACATCATAAACAAACTCCAACATGACTTTCCCCAAGAGAAGCACTTATTTTTTACAAAGAATCAGGAGTAATTATCTAGAGTATCTTTTTAAATGTAAGGGATCTGAATAAAAAACATGGACACAGGGGAGTCAGTCAGCAAATATTTACCCCAACTTGACAGCACTTTCTACTTTGGTTGAAAAGAAACATGCTAAAGTTAGAGTAGATATCAACTGATTTTCAGTCAAGAGGGCAGGTAAATGAAAAATGGCTGCAGGGGAGGATGCAAAATAGTGTCCAAATGTTTCCCCAAGTTGTCAGCACTTAAAAGATACAAGTTGGATGCAAGATACAAGTTGGAAGCAAAGACATTCACTAAATACAAAATCAGAGAGTGGCATGGCAAAGCCTCTAGGTAAAGCAGCACCCTCTAGTGTTTACACTGGGTATGCCTTTGTCATGATGGCAGTGAAAGAACTACATCATGAACAAACTCCAACATGATTTTCCCCAAGAGAAGCACTTATTTTTACATAGAATCAGGAGTAATTATCTAGAGTATCTCTTTAAATGTAAGGGATCTGAATAAAAAACATGGACACAGGGGAGTCAGTCAGCAAATATTTACCCCAACTTGATAGCACTTTCTTCTTTGGTTGAAAAGAAACATGCTAAAGTTAGAGTAGATATCAACTGATTTTCAGTCAAGAGGGCAGGTATATGAAAAATGGCTGAGGGGAGGATGCAAAATAGTGTCCAAATGTTTCCCCAAGTTGTCAGCACTTAAAAGATACAAGTTGGATGCAAGATACAAGTTGGAAGCAAAGACATTCACTAAATACATAATCAGAGAGTGGCATGGCAAAGCCTCTAGGTAAAGCAGCACCCTCTAGTGTTTACACTGGGTATGCCTTTGTCATAATGGCAGTGAAAGAACTACATCATGAACAAACTCCAACATGACTTTCCCCAAGAGAAGCATTTATTTTTTACATAGAATCAGGAGTAATTATCTAGAGTGTCTCTTTAAATGTAAGGGATTTCAATGAAAAAAAAAAAAAACATGGACACAGGGGAGTCAATCAGCAAATATTTACCCCAACTTGATAGCACTTTCTACTTTGGTTGAAAAGAAACATACTAAAGTTAGAGTAGATATCAACTGATTTTCAGTCAAAAGGGAAAGGAAATGAAAAATGGCTTTAACTGTTATCACTTAAATGTTAGAGGGATAGGTACAAGGGTTTACCATATTAGGTATACTGAAAAATGGAATTCCATTGAAAAGAGGTTGAGTCTTTCCTGTAGCTCACTTCCTCATTAAAACTACCCCAAAGAGAAGCACTTATGAACACAGGACCAATCAATGCTCCCATTTGAAGTAATCTTAATGTGTAGAACTTTGTGATTAAATGGCCATTGCATAGAGAACGCAGTGTGGAGTTCCAGAAGGCAGTTGTCTCTTGAAGAACTGATCACTTAAAACTACCCCAACAAATAGCACTTACCAAATACAACAGACGAGTCAGTGCCATTGTGAGGGTACCGAGAGTGAGAGTAGTAGTAGCTGCAAATCTTGTCCAATTGATAGCCTGAAACTCTGTAGGACCGGATGAGATCCTTTGCAGTCAGAGTCACATGGAGCATGTTGCCTGTTTTAGGAAGAGCTGGTCTGAGCCATGTGGTTTACCAGCACCCAATATAAGTGTGTCCATGCCCCCTCGGCTGTGCCATGGTCGTTGACAATCTGCGTTTCTGTAAAGCCCATCAAGTTTTGATTGCCCAGTTTACATCTTTGGAACGACTCAGCATTTATTCCAGCACGGGTGGACCTTTCACACACTTGAAGCACTTCATGCAAATGCAACACTTATGAACATTTCCCTCTGAATTTAGAAAAGAGTCATTTTTAAAGGATAGGCCTACACTGAGTACAAAATCAGGAAGTGGCAGACCAAACCTTTAGATAAAACAGCACCCGCTAATGTTTAATCTGGGCATGCTGCAACATTATTGCGCTAAAGAGAAGCACTTATTCTTACATAGAATCAGGAATGCTTCTCTTTGTAGTCATCTAAAAGGGGTCTGTAAATGTAAGAGATCTGAATAAAAAACATGGACACAGGAGAGTCAGTCAGCAAATATTTACCCCAACTTGATAGCACTTTCTACTTTGGTTGATAAGAAACATGCTAAAGTTAGAGTAGATATCAACTGATTTTCAGTCAAGAGAGCAGGTAAATGAAAAATGGCTGCAGGGGAGGATGCAAAATAGTGTCCAAATGTTGCCCCAAGTTGTCGGCACTTAAAAGATACAAGTTGGATGCAAGATACGAGTTGGAAGCAAAGACATTCAGTAAATACATAATCAGAGAGTGGCATGGCAAAGCCATGGCAAAGTAATCTAGGTAAAGCAGCACCCGCTAATGTTTAATATGGGCATGCTGCAACGTTATTGCGCTAAAGAGAAGCACTTATTCTTACATAAGTATCAGGAATGCTTCTCTTTGTATTTATCTAAAAGGGGTCTGTAAATGTAAGGGATCTGAATAAAAAACATGGACACAGAGGAGTCAGTCAGCAAATATTTACCCCAACTTGATAGCACTTTCTACTTTGGATGAAAAGAAACATGCTAAAGTTAGAGTAGATATCAGTTGATTTTCAGTCAAAAGGGAAAGGAAATGAAAAATGGCTTTAACTGTTATCACTTAAAGGTTAGAGGGATAGGTACAAGGGTTTACCATATTAGGTACACTGAAAAATGGAATTCCATTGAAAAGAGGTTGAGTCTTGCCTGTAGCTCACTTCCTCATTAAAACTACCCCAAAGAGAAGCACTTATGAACACAGGACCAATCAATGCTCCCATTTGAAGTAATCTTAATGTGTAGAACTTTGTGATTAAATGGCCATTGCACGGAGAACGCAGTGTGGAGTTCCAGAAGGCAGTTGTCTCTTGAAGCACTGATCACTTAAAACTACCCCAACAAATAGCACTTACCAAATACAACAGACGAGTCAGTGCCATTGTGAGGGTACCGAGAGTGAGAGTAGTAGTAGCTGCAAATCTTGTCCAATTGAGAGCCTGAAACTCTGTAGGACCGGATGAGATCCTTTGCAGTCAGAGTCACATGGAGCATGATGCCTGTTTTAGGAAGAGCTGGTCTGAGCCATGTGGTTTACCAGTACCCAATATAAGTGTGTCCATGCCCCCTCGGCTGTGCCATGGTCATTGACAATCTGCATTTCTGTATTCAACTGATTTTCAGTCAAGAGAGCAGGTAAATGAAAAATGGCTGCAGGGGAGGATGCAAAATAGTGTCCAAATCTTTCCCCAAGTTGTCAGCACTTAAAAGATACAAGTTGGATGCAAGATACAAGTTGGAAGCAAAGACATTCACTAAATACAAAATCAGAGAGTGGCATGGCAAAGACTCTAGGTAAAGCAGCACCCTCTAGTGTTTACACTGGGTATGCCTTTGTCATGATGGCAGTGAAAGAACTACATCATGAACAAACTCCAACATGACTTTCCCCAAGAGAAGCACTTATTTTTACATAGAATCAGGAGTAATTATCTAGAGTATCTCTTTAAATGTAAGGGATCTGAATAAAAAACATGGACACAGGGGAGTCAGTTAACAAATATTTACCCCAACTTGATAGCACTTTCTACTTTGTTTGAACAGAAAGATGCTAGAGTTAGAGTAGATATCAACATATTTTCAGTCAAGAGGGAAAGGAAATGAAAAATGGCTTTAACTGTTATCACTTAAAGGTTAGAGGGATAGGTACAAGGGTTTACCATATTAGGTACACTGAAAAATGGAATTCCATTGAAAAGAGGTTGAGTCTTGCCTGTAGCTCACTTCCTCATTAAAACTACCCCAAAGAGAAGCACTTATGAAAACAGGACCAATCAATGCTCCCATTTGAAGTAATCTTAATGTGTAGAACTTTGTGATTAAATGGCCATTGGATGGAGAACGCAGTGTGGAGTTCCAGAAGGCAGTTGTCTCTTGAAGCACTGATCACTTAAAACTACCCCAACAAATAGCACTTACCAAATACAACAGACGAGTCAGTGCCATTGTGAGGGTACCGAGAGTGAGAGTAGTAGTAGCTGCAAATCTTGTCCAATTGATAGCCTGAAACTCTGTAAGACCGGACGAGATCCTTTGCAGTCAGAGACACATGGAGCATGCTGCCTGTTTTAGGAAGAGCTGTTCTGAGCCATGTGGTTTACCAGCACCCAATATAAGTGTGTCCATGCCCCCTCGGCTGTGCCATGGTCGTTGACACTCTGCATTTCTGTAAAGCCCATCAAATTTTGATTGCCCAGTTTACATCTTTGGAACGACTCAGCATTTTTTCCAGCACGGTTGGACCTTTCACACATTTGAAGCACTTCATGCAAATGCAACACTTATGAACATTTCCCTCTGAATTTAGAAAAGAGTCATTTTTAAAGGATAGGCCTACACTGAGTACAAAATCAGGAAGTGGCAGACCAAACCTCTAGGTAAAACAGCACCCGCTAATGTTTAATCTGGGATTGCTGCAACATTATTGCGCTAAAGAGAAGTACTTATTCTTACATAGAATCAGGAATACTTCTCTTTGTAGTCATCTAAAAGGGGTCTCCAACATGACTTTTCCCAAGAGAAAAACTTTTTTTTACATAGAATCGGGAGTAATTATCTAGAGTATCTCTTTAAATGTAAGGGATCTGAATAAAAAACATGGAGTCAGTCAGCAAATATTTACCCCAACTTGATAGCACTTTCTACTTTGGATGAAAAGAAACATGCTAAAGTTAGAGTAGATATCAACTGATTTTCAGTCAAGAGGGGAGGTAAATGAAAAATGGCTGCAGGGGAGGATGCAAAATAGTGTCCAAATGTTTCCCCAAGTTGTCAGCACTTAAAGGATACAAGTTGGATGCAAGATACGATTTGGAAGCAAAAACATTCACTAAATACAAAATCAGAGAGTGGCATGGCAAAGCCTCTAGGTAAAGCAGCACCCTCTAGTGTTTACACTGGGTATGCCTTTATCATGATGGCAGTGAAAGAACTACATCATGAACAAACTCCAACATGACTTTCCCCAAGAGAAGCATTTATTTTTACATAGAATCAGGAGTAATTATCTAGAGTGTCTCTTTAAATGTAAGGGATCTGAATAAAAAACATGGACACAGGGGAGTCAGTCAGCAAATATTTACCCCAACTTGATAGCACTTTCTTCTTTGGTTGAAAAGAAACATGCTAAAGTTAGAGTAGATATCAACTGATTTTCAGTCAAGAGGGCAGGTAAATGAAAAATGGCTAGAGGGGAGGATGCAAAATAGTGTCCAAATATTTCCCCAAGTTGTCAGCACTTAAAAGATACAAGTTGGATGCAAGATACAAGTTGGAAGCAAAGACATTCACTAAATACATAATCAGAGAGTGGCATGGCAAAGCCTCTAGGTAAAGCAGCACCCTCTAGTGTTTACACTGGGTATGCCTTTGTCATGATGGCAGTGAAAGAACCACATCATGAACAAACTCCAACATGACTTTCCCCAAGAGAAGCATTTATTTTTACATAGAATCAGGAGTAATTATCTAGAGTGTCTCTTTAAATGTAAGGGATTTCAATAAAAAAAAAAAAAACATGGACACAGGGGAGTCAGTCAGTAAATATTTACCCCAACTTGATAGCACTTTCTACTTTGTTTGAACAGAAAGATGCTAGAGTTAGAGTAGATATCAACATATTTTCAGTCAAGAGGGAAAGGAAATGAAAAATGGCTTTAACTGTTATCACTTAAAGGTTAGAGGGATAGGTACAAGGGTTTACCATATTAGGTACACTGAAAACAGGAATTCCATTGAAAAGAGGTTGAGTCTTGACTGTAGCTCACTTCCTCAATAAAACTACCCCAAAGAGAAGCACTTATGAAAACAGGACCAATCAATGCTCCCATTTGAAGTAATCTTAATGTGTAGAACTTTGTGATTAAATGGCCATTGGATGGAGAACGCAGTGTGGAGTTCCAGAAGGCAGTTGTCTCTTGAAGCACTGATCACTTAAAACTACCCCAACAAATAGCACTTACCAAATACAACAGACGAGTCAGTGCCGTTGTGAGGGTACCGAGAGTGAGAGTAGTAGTAGCTGCAAATCTTGTCCAATTGATAGCCTGAAAATCTGTAGGACCGGACGAGATCCTTTGCAGTCAGAGACACATGGAGCATGTTGCCTGTTTTAGGAAGAGCTGTTCTGAGCCATGTGGTTTACCAGCACCCAATATAAGTGTGTCCATGCCCGCTCGGCTGTGCCATGGTCGTTGACACTCTGCATTTCTGTAAAGCCCATCAAATTTTGATTGCCCAGTTTACATCTTTGGAACGACTCAGCATTTTTTCCAGCACGGTTGGACCTTTCACACATTTGAAGCACTTCATGCAAATGCAACACTTATGAACATTTCCCTCTGAATTTAGAAAAGAGTCATTTTTAAAGGATAGGCCTACACTGAGTACAAAATCAGGAAGTGGCAGACCAAACCTCTAGGTAAAACAGCACCCGCTAATGTTTAATCTGGGCATGCTGCAACATTATTGCGCTAAAGAGAAGCAATTATTCTTACGTAGAATCAGGAATACTTCTCTTTGTAGTCATCTAAAAAGGGGTCTGTAAATGTAAGGGATCTGAATAAAAAACATGGACACAGGGGAGTCAGTCAGGAAATATTTACCCCAACTTGATAGCACTTTCTACTTTGGTTGAAAAGAAACATGCTAAAGTTAGAGTAGATATCAACTGATTTTCAGTCAAGACGGCAGGTAAATGAAAAATGGCTGCAGGGGAGGATGCAAAATAGTGTCCAAATGTTTCCCCAAGTTGTCAGCACTTAAAGGATACAAGTTGGATGCAAGATACGACTTGGAAGCAAAGACATTCAATAAATACAAAATCAGAGAGTGGAATGGCAAAGCCTCTAGGTAAAGCAGCACCCTCTAGTGTTTACACTGGGTATGCCTTTGTCATGATGGCAGTGAAAGAACTACATCATGAACAAACTCCAACATGACTTTCCCCAAGAGAAGCACTTATTTTTACATAGAACCAGGAGTAATTATCTAGAGTATCTCTTTAAATGTAAGGGATCTGAATAAAAAACATGGACACAGGGGAGTCAGTCAGCAAATATTTACCCCAACTTGATAGCACTTTCTACTTTGTTTGAACAGAAAGATGCTAGAGTTAGAGTAGATATCAACATATTTTCAGTCAAGAGGGAAAGGAAGTGAAAAAAGGCTTTAACTGTTATCACTTAAAGGTTAGAGGGATAGGTACAAGGGTTTACCATATTAGGTACACTGAAAAATGGAATTCCATTGAAAAGAGGTTGAGTCTTGCCTGTAGCTCACTTCCTCATTAAAACTACCCCAAAGATAAGCACTTATGAAAACAGGACCAATCAATGCTCCCATTTGAAGTAATCTTAATGTGTAGAACTTTGTGATTAAATGGCCATTGGATGGAGAACGCAGTGTGGAGTTCCAGAAGGCAGTTGTCTCTTGAAGCACTGATCACTTAAAACTACCCCAACAAATAGCACTTACCAAATACAACAGACGAGTCAGTGCCATTGTGAGGGTACCGAGAGTGAGAGTAGTAGTAGCTGCAAATCTTGTCCAATTGATAGCCTGAAACTCTGTAAGACCGGACGAGATCCTTTGCAGTCAGAGACACATGGAGCATGCTGCCTGTTTTAGGAAGAGCTGTTCTGAGCCATGTGGTTTACCAGCACCCAATATAAGTGTGTCCATGCCCCCTCGGCTGTGCCATGGTCGTTGACACTCTGCATTTCTGTAAAGCCCATCAAATTTTGATTGCCCAGTTTACATCTTTGGAACGACTCAGCATTTTTTCCAGCACGGTTGGACCTTTCACACATTTGAAGCACTTCATGCAAATGCAACACTTATGAACATTTCCCTCTGAATTTAGAAAAGAGTCATTTTTAAAGGATAGGCCTACACTGAGTACAAAATCAGGAAGTGGCAGACCAAACCTCTAGGTAAAACAGCACCCGCTAATGTTTAATCTGGGATTGCTGCAACATTATTGCGCTAAAGAGAAGTACTTATTCTTACATAGAATCAGGAATACTGCTCTTTGTAGTCATCTAAAAGGGGTCTCCAACATGACTTTTCCCAAGAGAAAAACTTTTTTTTACATAGAATCGGGAGTAATTATCTAGAGTATCTCTTTAAATGTAAGGGATCTGAATAAAAAACATGGAGTCAGTCAGCAAATATTTACCCCAACTTGATAGCACTTTCTACTTTGTTTGAACAGAAAGATGCTAGAGTTAGAGTAGATATCAACATATTTTCAGTCAAGAGGGAAAGGAAATGAAAAATGGCTTTAACTGTTATCACTTAAAGGTTAGAGGGATAGGTACAAGGGTTTACCATATTAGGTACACTGAAAAATGGAATTCCATTGAAAAGAGGTTGAGTCTTGCCTGTAGCTCACTTCCTCATTAAAACTACCCCAAAGAGAAGCACTTATGAACACAGGACCAATCAATGCTCCCATTTGAAGTAATCTTAATGTGTAGAACTTTGTGATTAAATGGCCATTGCATGGAGAACGCAGTGTGGAGTTCCAGAAGGCAATTGTCTCTTGAAGCACTGATCATTGAAAACTACCCCAACAAATAGCACTTACCAAATACAACAGACGAGTCAGTGCCGTTGTGAAGGTACCGAGAGTGAGAGTAGTAGTAGCTGCAAATCTTGTCCAATTGATAGCCTGAAACTCTGTAAAACCGGACGAGATCCTTTGCAGTCAGAGACACATTTAGAATGTTGCCTGTTTTAGGAAGAGCTGTTCTGAGCCATGTGGTTTACCAGCACCCAATATAAGTGTGTCCATGCCCGCTCGGCTGTGCCATGGTCGTTGACACTCTGCATTTCTGTAAAGCCCATCAAATTTTGATTGCCCAGTTTACATCTTTGGAACGACTCAGCATTTTTTCCAGCACGGTTGAACCTTTCACACATTTGAAGCACTTCATCCAAATGCAACACTTATGAACATTTCCCTCTGAATTTAGAAAAGAGTCATTTTTAAAGGATAGGCCTACACTGAGTACAAAATCAGGAAGTGGCAGACCAAACCTCTAGGTAAAACAGCACCCGCTAATGTTTAATCTGGGCATGCTGCAACATTATTGCGCTAAAGAGAAGCACTTATTCTTGCATAGAATCAGGAATACTTCTCTTTGTAGTCATCTAAAAAGGGGTCTGTAAATGTAAGGGATCTGAATAAAAAACATAGACACAGGGGAGTCAGACAGCAAATATTTACCCCAACTTGATAGCACTTTCTACTTTGGATGAAAAGAAACATGCTAAAGTTAGAGTAGATATCAACTGATTTTCAGTCAAGAGGGGAGGTAAATGAAAAATGGCTGCAGGGGAGGATGCAAAATAGTGTCCAAATGTTTCCCCAAGTTGTCAGCACTTAAAGGATACAAGTTGGATGCAAGATACGATTTGGAAGCAAAAACATTCACTAAATACAAAATCAGAGAGTGGCATGGCAAAGCCTCTAGGTAAAGCAGCACCCTCTAGTGTTTACACTGGGTATGCCTTTATCATGATGGCAGTGAAAGAACTACATCATGAACAAACTTCAACATGACTTTCCCTAAGAGAAGCACTTATTTTTACATAGAATCAGGAGTAATTATCTAGAGTATCTCTTTAAATGTAAGGGATCTGAATAAAAAACATGGACACAGGGGAGTCAGTCAGCAAATATTTACCCCAACTTGATAGCACTTTCTACTTTGTTTGAACAGAAAGATGCTAGAGTTAGAGTAGATATCAACATATTTTCAGTCAAGAGGGAAAGGAAGTGAAAAATGGCTTTAACTGTTATCACTTAAAGGTTAGAGGGATAGGTACAAGGGTTTACCATATTAGGTACACTGAAAAATGGAATTCCATTGAAAAGATGTTGAGTCTTGCCTGTAGCTCACTTCCTCATTAAAACTACCCCAAAGAGAAGCACTTATGAAAACAGGACCAATCAATGCTCCCATTTGAAGTAATCTTAATGTGTAGAACTTTGTGATTAAGTGGCCATTGGATGGAGAACGCAGTGTGGAGTTCCAGAAGGCAGATGTCTCTTGAAGCACTGATCACTTAAAACTACCCCAACAAATAGCACTTACCAAATACAACAGACGAGTCAGTGCCATTGTGAGGGTACCGAGAGTGAGAGTAGTAGTAGCTGCAAATCTTGTCCAATTGATAGCCTGAAAATCTGTAGGACCGGACGAGATCCTTTGCAGTCAGAGACACATGGAGCATGCTGCCTGTTTTAGGAAGAGCTGTTCTGAGCCATTTAGTTTACCAGCACCCAATATAAGTGTGTCCATGCCCCCTCGGCTGTGCCATGGTCGTTGACACTCTGCATTTCTGTAAAGCCCATCAAATTTTGATTGCCCAGTTTACATCTTTGGAACGACTCAGCATTTTTTCCAGCACGGTTGAACCTTTCACACATTTGAAGCACTTCATCCAAATGCAACACTTATGAACATTTCCCTCTGAATTTAGAAAAGAGTCATTTTTAAAGGATAGGCCTACACTGAGTACAAAATCAGGAAGTGGCAGACCAAACCTCTAGGTAAAACAGCACCCGCTAATGTTTAATCTGGGCATGCTGCAACATTATTGCGCTAAAGAGAAGCACTTATTCTTGCATAGAATCAGTAATACTTCTCTTTGTAGTCATCTAAAAAGGGGTCTGTAAATGTAAGGGATCTGAATAAAAAACATAGACACAGGGGAGTCAGACAGCAAATATTTACCCCAACTTGATAGCACTTTCTACTTTGGATGAAAAGAAACATGCTAAAGTTAGAGTAGATATCAACTGATTTTCAGTCAAGAGGGGAGGTAAATGAAAAATGGCTGCAGGGGAGGATGCAAAATAGTGTCCAAATGTTTCCCCAAGTTGTCAGCACTTAAAGGATACAAGTTGGATGCAAGATACGACTTGGAAGCAAAGACATTCACTAAATACAAAATCAGAGAGTGGCATGGCAAAGCCTCTAGGTAAAGCAGCACCCTCTAGTGTTTACACTGGGTATGCCTTTGTCATGATGGCAGTGAAAGAACTACATCATGAACAAACTCCAAAATGACTTTCCCCAAGAGAAGCACTTATTTTTACATAGAATCAGGAGTAATCATCTAGAGTATCTCTTTAAATGTAAGGGATCTGAATAAAAAACATGGACACAGGGGAGTCAGTTAGCAAATATTTACCCCAACTTGATAGCACTTTCTACTTTGTTTGAACAGAAAGATGCTAGAGTTAGAGTAGATATCAACATATTTTCAGTCAAGAGGGAAAGGAAATGAAAAATGGCTTTAACTGTTATCACTTAAAGGTTAGAGGGATAGGTACAAGGGTTTACCATATTAGGTACACTGAAAAATGGAATTCCATTGAAAAGAGGTTGAGTCTTGCCTGTAGCTCACTTCCTCATTAAAACTACCCCAAAGAGAAGCACTTATGAACACAGGACCAATCAATGCTCCCATTTGAAGTAATCTTAATGTGTAGAACTTTGTGATTAAATGGCCATTGCATGGAGAACGCAGTGTGGAGTTCCAGAAGGCAATTGTCTCTTGAAGCACTGATCATTGAAAACTACCCCAACAAATAGCACTTACCAAATACAACAGACGAGTCAGTGCCGTTGTGAAGGTACCGAGAGTGAGAGTAGTAGTAGCTGCAAATCTTGTCCAATTGATAGCCTGAAACTCTGTAAAACCGGACGAGATCCTTTGCAGTCAGAGACACATGGAGAATGTTGCCTGTTTTAGGAAGAGCTGTTCTGAGCCATGTGGTTTACCAGCACCCAATATAAGTGTGTCCATGCCCGCTCGGATGTGCCATGGTCGTTTACATGCCCAGTTTACATCTTTGGAAAGACTCAGCATTTTTTCCAGCACGGTTGAACCTTTCACACATTTGAAGCACTTCATGCAAATGCAACACTTATGAACATTTCCCTCTGAATTTAGAAAAGAGTCATTTTTAAAGGATAGGCCTACACTGAGTACAAAATCAGGAAGTGGCAGACCAAACCTCTAGGTAAAACAGCACCCGCTAATGTTTAATCTGGGCATGCTGCAACATTATTGCGCTAAAGAGAAGCACTTATTCTTGCATAGAATCAGGAATACTTCTCTTTGTAGTCATCTAAAAAGGGGTCTGTAAATGTAAGGGATCTGAATAAAAAACATAGACACAGGGGAGTCAGACAGCAAATATTTACCCCAACTTGATAGCACTTTCTACTTTGGATGAAAAGAAACATGTTAAAGTTAGAGTAGATATCAACTGATTTTCAGTCAAGAGGGCAGGTAAATGAAAAATGGCTGCAGGGGAGGATGCAAAATAGTGTCCAAATGTTTCCCCAAGTTGTCAGCACTTAAAGGACACAAGTTGGATGCAAGATACGATTTGGAAGCAAAAACATTCACTAAATACAAAATCAGAGAGTGGCATGGCAAAGCCTCTAGGTAAAGCAGCACCCTCTAGTGTTTACACTGGGTATGCCTTTGTCATGATGGCAGTGAAAGAACTACATCATGAACAAACTCCAACATGACTTTCCCTAAGAGAAGCACTTATTTTTACATAGAATCAGGAGTAATTATCTAGAGTATCTCTTTAAATGTAAGGGATCTGAATAAAAAATATGGACACAGGGGAGTCAGTCAGCAAATATTTACCCCAACTTGATAGCACTTTCTACTTTGTTTGAACAGAAAGATGCTAGAGTTAGAGTAGATATCAACATATTTTCAGTCAAGAGGGAAAGGAAATGAAAAATGGCTTTAACTGTTATCACTTAAAGGTTAGAGGGATAGGTACAAGGGTTTACCATATTAGGTACACTGAAAAAAGGAATTCCATTGAAAAGAGGTTGAGTCTTGCCTGTAGCTCACTTCCTCATTAAAACTACCCCAAAGAGAAGCACTTATGAAAACAGGACCAATCAATGCTCCCTTTTGAAGTAATCTTAATGTGTAGAACTTTGTGATTAAATGGCCATTGCATGGAGAACGCAGTGTGGAGTTCCAGAAGACAGTTGTCTCTTGAAGCACTGATCACTTAAAACTACCCCAACAAATAGCACTTACCAAATACAACAGACGAGTCAGTGCCATTGTGAGGGTACCGAGAGTGAGAGTATTAGCAGCTGCAAATCTTGTCCAATTGATAGCCTGAAACTCTGTAAGACCGGACGAGATCCTTTGCAGTCAGAGACACATGGAGCATGCTGCCTGTTTTAGGAAGAGCTGTTCTGAGCCATGTGGTTTACCAGCACCCAATATAAGTGTGTCCATGCCCCCTCGGCTGTGCCATGGTCGTTGACACTCTGCATTTCTGTAAAGCCCATCAAATTTTGATTGCCCAATTTACATCTTTGGAACGACTCAGCATTTTTTCCAGCACGTTTGGACCTTTCACACATTTGAAGCACTTCATGCAAATGCAACACTTATGAACATTTCCCTCTGAATTTAGAAAAGAGTCGTTTTTAAAGGATAGGCCTACACTGAGTACAAAATCAAGAAGTGGCAGACCAAACCTCTAGGTAAAACAGCACCCGCTAATGTTTAATCTGGGCATGCTGCAACATTATTGCGCTAAAGAGAAGTACTTATTCTTACATAGAATCAGGAATACTTCTCTTTGTAGTCATCTAAAAGGGGTCTGTAAATGTAAGGGATCTGAATAAAAAACATGGACACAGGGGAGTCAGTCAGCAAATATTTACCACAACTTGATAGCACTTTCTACTTTGGTTGAAAAGAAACATGCTAAAGTTAGAGTAGATATCAACTGATCTTCAGTCAAGAGGGCAGGTAAATGAAAAATGGCTACAGGGGAGGATGCAAAATAGTGTCCAAATGTTTCCCCAAGTTGTCAGCACTTAAAAGATACAAGTTGGATGCAAGATACAAGTTGGAAGCAAAGACATTCACTAAATACATAATCAGAGAGTGGCATGGCAAAGCCTCTAGGTAAAGCAGCACCCTCTAGTGTTTACACTGGGTATGCCTTTGTCATGATGGCAGTGAAAGAACTACATCATGAACAAACTCCAACATGACTTTCCCCAAGAGGAGCACTTATTTTTACATAGAATCAGGAGTAATTATCTAGAGTATCTCTTTAAATGTAAGGGATCTGAATAAAAAATATGGACACAGGGGAGTCAGTCAGCAAATATTTACCTCAACTTGATAGCACTTTCTACTTTGTTTGAACAGAAAGATGCTAGAGTTAGAGTAGATATCAACATATTTTCAGTCAAGAGGGAAAGGAAATGAAAAATGGCTTTAACTGTTATCACTTAAAGGTTAGAGGGATAGGTACAAGGGATTACCATATTAGGTACACTGAAAAAAGGAATTCCATTGAAAAGAGGTTGAGTCTTGCCTGTAGCTCACTTCCTCATTAAAACTACCCCAAAGAGAAGCACTTATGAAAACAGGACCAATCAATGCTCCCATTTGAAGTAATCTTAATGTGTAGAACTTTGTGATTAAATGGCCATTGGATGGAGAACGCAGTGTGGAGTTCCAGAAGACAGTTGTCTCTTGAAGCACTGATCATTGAAAACTACCCCAACAAATAGCACTTACCAAATACAACAGACGAGTCAGTGCCGTTGTGAAGGTACCGAGAGTGAGAGTAGTAGTAGCTGCAAATCTTGTCCAATTGATAGCCTGAAACTCTGTAAAACCGGACGAGATCCTTTGCAGTCAGAGACACATGGAGAATGTTGCCTGTTTTAGGAAGAGCTGTTCTGAGCCATGTGGTTTACCAGCACCCAATATAAGTGTGTCCATGCCCGCTCGGCTGTGCCATGGTCGTTTACATGCCCAGTTTACATCTTTGGAAAGACTCAGCATTTTTTCCAGCACGGTTGAACCTTTCACACATTTGAAGCACTTCATGCAAATGCAACACTTATGAACATTTCCCTCTGAATTTAGAAAAGAGTCATTTTTAAAGGATAGGCCTACACTGAGTACAAAATCAGGAAGTGGCAGACCAAACCTCTAGGTAAAACAGCACCCGCTAATGTTTAATCTGGGCATGCTGCAACATTATTGCGCTAAAGAGAAGCACTTATTCTTGCATAGAATCAGGAATACTTCTCTTTGTAGTCATCTAAAAAGGGGTCTGTAAATGTAAGGGATCTGAATAAAAAACATAGACACAGGGGAGTCAGACAGCAAATATTTACCCCAACTTGATAGCACTTTCTACTTTGGATGAAAAGAAACATGCTAAAGTTAGAGTAGATATCAACTGATTTTCAGTCAAGAGGGCAGGTAAATGAAAAATGGCTGCAGGGGAGGATGCAAAATAGTGTCCAAATGTTTCCCCAAGTTGTCAGCACTTAAAGGACACAAGTTGGATGCAAGATACGATTTGGAAGCAAAAACATTCACTAAATACAAAATCAGAGAGTGGCATGGCAAAGCCTCTAGGTAAAGCAGCACCCTCTAGTGTTTACACTGGGTATGCCTTTGTCATGATGGCAGTGAAAGAACTACATCATGAACAAACTCCAACATGACTTTCCCTAAGAGAAGCACTTATTTTTACATAGAATCAGGAGTAATTATCTAGAGTATCTCTTTAAATGTAAGGGATCTGAATAAAAAATATGGACACAGGGGAGTCAGTCAGCAAATATTTACCCCAACTTGATAGCACTTTCTACTTTGTTTGAACAGAAAGATGCTAGAGTTAGAGTAGATATCAACATATTTTCAGTCAAGAGGGAAAGGAAATGAAAAATGGCTTTAACTGTTATCACTTAAAGGTTAGAGGGATAGGTACAAGGGTTTACCATATTAGGTACACTGAAAAAAGGAATTCCATTGAAAAGAGGTTGAGTCTTGCCTGTAGCTCACTTCCTCATTAAAACTACCCCAAAGAGAAGCACTTATGAAAACAGGACCAATCAATGCTCCCTTTTGAAGTAATCTTAATGTGTAGAACTTTGTGATTAAATGGCCATTGCATGGAGAACGCAGTGTGGAGTTCCAGAAGACAGTTGTCTCTTGAAGCACTGATCACTTAAAACTACCCCAACAAATAGCACTTACCAAATACAACAGACGAGTCAGTGCCATTGTGAGGGTACCGAGAGTGAGAGTATTAGCAGCTGCAAATCTTGTCCAATTGATAGCCTGAAACTCTGTAAGACCGGACGAGATCCTTTGCAGTCAGAGACACATGGAGCATGCTGCCTGTTTTAGGAAGAGCTGTTCTGAGCCATGTGGTTTACCAGCACCCAATATAAGTGTGTCCATGCCCCCTCGGCTGTGCCATGGTCGTTGACACTCTGCATTTCTGTAAAGCCCATCAAATTTTGATTGCCCAATTTACATCTTTGGAACGACTCAGCATTTTTTCCAGCACGTTTGGACCTTTCACACATTTGAAGCACTTCATGCAAATGCAACACTTATGAACATTTCCCTCTGAATTTAGAAAAGAGTCGTTTTTAAAGGATAGGCCTACACTGAGTACAAAATCAAGAAGTGGCAGACCAAACCTCTAGGTAAAACAGCACCCGCTAATGTTTAATCTGGGCATGCTGCAACATTATTGCGCTAAAGAGAAGTACTTATTCTTACATAGAATCAGGAATACTTCTCTTTGTAGTCATCTAAAAGGGGTCTGTAAATGTAAGGGATCTGAATAAAAAACATGGACACAGGGGAGTCAGTCAGCAAATATTTACCACAACTTGATAGCACTTTCTACTTTGGTTGAAAAGAAACATGCTAAAGTTAGAGTAGATATCAACTGATCTTCAGTCAAGAGGGCAGGTAAATGAAAAATGGCTACAGGGGAGGATGCAAAATAGTGTCCAAATGTTTCCCCAAGTTGTCAGCACTTAAAAGATACAAGTTGGATGCAAGATACAAGTTGGAAGCAAAGACATTCACTAAATACAAAATCAGAGAGTGGCATGGCAAAGCCTCTAGGTAAAGCAGCACCCTCTAGTGTTTACACTGGGTATGCCTTTGTCATGATGGCAGTGAAAGAACTACATCATGAACAAACTCCAACATGACTTTCCCCAAGAGAAGCACTTATTTTTACATAGAATCAGGAGTAGTTATCTAGAGTATCTCTTTAAATGTAAGGGATCTGAATAAAAAACATGGACACAGGGGAGTCAGTTAGCAAATATTTAACCCAACTTGATAGCACTTTCTACTTTGTTTGAACAGAAAGATGCTAGAGTTAGAGTAGATATCAACATATTTTCAGTCAAGAGGGAAAGGAAATGAAAAATGGCTTTAACTGTTATCACTTAAAGGTTAGAGGGATAGGTACAAGGGTTTACCATATTAGGTACACTGAAAAATGGAATTCCATTGAAAAGAGGTTGAGTCTTGCCTGTAGCTCACTTCCTCATTAAAACTACCCCAAAGAGAAGCACTTATGAACACAGGACCAATCAATGCTCCCATTTGAAGTAATCTTAATGTGTAGAACTTTGTGATTAAATGGCCATTGCATGGAGAACGCAGTGTGGAGTTCCAGAAGGCAATTGTCTCTTGAAGCACTGATCATTGAAAACTACCCCAACAAATAGCACTTACCAAATACAACAGACGAGTCAGTGCCGTTGTGAAGGTACCGAGAGTGAGAGTAGTAGTAGCTGCAAATCTTGTCCAATTGATAGCCTGAAACTCTGTAAAACCGGACGAGATCCTTTGCAGTCAGAGACACATTTAGAATGTTGCCTGTTTTAGGAAGAGCTGTTCTGAGCCATGTGGTTTACCAGCACCCAATTTAAGTGTGTCCATGCCCGCTCGGCTGTGCCATGGTCGTTGACACTCTGCATTTCTGTAAAGCCCATCAAATTTTGATTGCCCAGTTTACATCTTTGGAACGACTCAGCATTTTTTCCAGCACGGTTGAACCTTTCACACATTTGAAGCACTTCCTGCAAATGCAACACTTATGAACATTTCCCTCTGAATTTAGAAAAGAGTCATTTTTAAAGGATAGGCCTACACTGAGTACAAAATCAGGAAGTGGCAGACCAAACCTCTAGGTAAAACAGCACCCGCTAATGTTTAATCTGGGCATGCTGCAACATTATTGAGCTAAAGAGAAGCACTTATTCTTGCATAGAATCAGGAATACTTCTCTTTGTAGTCATCTAAAAAGGGGTCTGTAAATGTAAGGGATCTGAATAAAAAACATGGACACAGGGGAGTCAGTCAGCAAATATTTACCCCAACTTGATAGCACTTTCTACTTTGGTTGAAAAGAAACATGCTAAAGTTAGAGTAGATATCAACTGATTTTCAGTCAAGAGAGCAGGTAAATGAAAAATGGCTGCAGGGGAGGATGCAAAATAGTGTCCAAATGTTTCCCCAAGTTGTAAGCACTTAAAAGATACAAGTTGGATGCAAGATACAAGTTGGAAGCAAAGACATTCACTAAATACAAAATCAGAGAGTGGCATGGCAAAGCCTCTAGGTAAAGCAGCACCCTCTAGTGTTTACACTGGGTATGCCTTTGTCATGATGGCAGTGAAAGAACTACATCATGAACAAACTCCAACGTGACTTTCCCCAAGAGAAGCACTTATTTTTACATAGAATCAGGAGTAGTTATCTAGAGTATCTCTTTAAATGTAAGGGATCTGAATAAAAAACATGGACACAGGGGAGTCAGTTAGCAAATATTTACCCCAACTTGATAGCACTTTCTACTTTGTTTGAACAGAAAGATGCTAGAGTTAGAGTAGATATCAACATATTTTCAGTCAAGAGGGAAAGGAAATGAAAAATGGCTTTAACTGTTATCACTTAAAGGTTAGAGGGATAGGTACAAGGGTTTACCATATTAGGTACACTGAAAAATGGAATTCCATTGAAAAGAGGTTGAGTCTTGCCTGTAGCTCACTTCCTCATTAAAACTACCCCAAAGAGAAGCACTTATGAACACAGGACCAATCAATGCTCCCATTTGAAGTAATCTTAATGTGTAGAACTTTGTGATTAAATGGCCATTGCATGGAGAACGCAGTGTGGAGTTCCAGAAGGCAATTGTCTCTTGAAGCACTGATCATTGAAAACTACCCCAACAAATAGCACTTACCAAATACAACAGACGAGTCAGTGCCGTTGTGAAGGTACCGAGAGTGAGAGTAGTAGTAGCTGCAAATCTTGTCCAATTGATAGCCTGAAACTCTGTAAAACCGGACGAGATCCTTTGCAGTCAGAGACACATTTAGAATGTTGCCTGTTTTAGGAAGAGCTGTTCTGAGCCATGTGGTTTACCAGCACCCAATGTAAGTGTGTCCATGCCCCCTCGGCTGTGCCATGGTCGTTGACACTCTGCATTTCTGTAAAGCCCATCAAATTTTGATTGCCCAGTTTACATCTTTGGAACGACTCAGCATTTTTTCCAGCACGGTTGGACCTTTCACACATTTGAAGCACTTCATGCAAATGCAACACTTATGAACATTTCCCTCTGAATTTAGAAAAGAGTCATTTTTAAAGGATAGGCCTACAATGAGTACAAAATCAGGAAGTGGCAGACCAAACCTCTAGGTAAAACAGCACCCGCTAATGTTTAATCTGGGCATGCTGCAACATTATTGCGCTAAAGAGAAGCACTTATTCTTACATAGAATCAGGAATACTTCTCTTTGTAGTCATCTAAAAAGGGGTCTGTAAATGTAAGGGATCTGAATAAAAAACATGGACACAGGGGAGTCAGTCAGCAAATATTTACCCCAACTTGATAGCACTTTCTACTTTGGTTGAAAAGAAACATGCTAAAGTTAGAGTAGATATCAACTGATTTTCAGTCAAGAGGGCAGGTAAATGAAAAATGGCTGCAGGGGAGGATGCAAAATAGTGTCCAAATGTTTCCCCAAGTTGTCAGCACTTAAAGGATACAAATTGGATGCAAGATACGACTTGGAAGCAAAAACATTCACTAAATACAAAATCAGAGAGTGGCATGGCAAAGCCTCTAGGTAAAGCAGCACCCTCTAGTGTTTACACTGGGTATGCCTTTGTCATGATCGCAGTGAAAGAACTACATCATGAACAAACTCCAACATGACTTTCCCTAAGAGAAGCACTTATTTTTACATAGAATCAGGAGTAATTATCTAGAGTATCTCTTTAAATGTAAGGGATTTGAATAAAAAACATGGACACAGGGGAGTCAGTCAGCAAATATATCCCCCAACTTGATAGCACTTTCTACTTTGTTTAAACAGAAAGATGCTAGAGTTAGAGTAGATATCAACATATTTTCAGTCAAGAGGGAAAGGAAATGAAAAATGGCTTTAACTGTTATCACTTAAAGGTTAGAGGGATAGGTACAAGGTTTTACCATATTAGGTACACTGAAAAATGGAATTCCATTGAAAAGAGGTTGAGTCTTGCCTGTAGCTCACTTCCTCATTAAAACTACCCCAAAGAGAAGCACTTATGAAAACAGGACCAATCAATGCTCCCATTTGAAGTAATCTTAATGTGTAGAACTTTGTGATTAAATGGCCATTGGATGGAGAACGCAGTGTGGAGTTCCAGAAGGCAGCTGTCTCTTGAAGCACTGATCACTTAAAACTACCCCAACAAATAGCACTTACCAAATACAACAGACGACTCAGTGCCATTGTGAGGGTACCGAGAGTGAGAGTAGTAGTAGCTGCAAATCTTGTCCAATTGATAGCCTGAAACTCTGTAAAACCGGACGAGATCCTTTGCAGTCAGAGACACATGGAGAATGTTGCCTGTTTTAGGAAGAGCTGTTCTGAGCCATGTGGTTTACCAGCACCCAATATAAGTGTGTCCATGCCCGCTCGGCTGTGCCATGGTCGTTGACACTCTGCATTTCTGTAAAGCCCATCAAATTTTGATTGCCCAGTTTACATCTTTGGAACGACTCAGCATTTTTTCCAGCACGGTTGAACCTTTCACACATTTGAAGCACTTCATGCAAATGCAACACTTATGAACATTTCCCTCTGAATTTAGAAAAGAGTCATTTTTAAAGGATAGGCCTACACTGAGTACAAAATCAGGAAGTGGCAGACCAAACCTCTAGGTAAAACAGCACCCGCTAATGTTTAATCTGGGCATGCTGCAACATTATTGCGCTAAAGAGAAGCACTTATTCTTACATAGAATCAGGAATACTTCTCTTTGTAGTCATCTAAAAAGGGGTCTGTAAATGTAAGGGATCTGAATAAAAAACATGGACACAGGGGAGTCAGTCAGCAAATATTTACCCCAACTTGATAGCACTTTCTACTTTGGTTGAAAAGAAACATGCTAAGGTTAGAGTAGATATCAACTGATTTTCAGTCAAGAGGGCAGGTAAATGAAAAATGGCTGCAGGGGAGGATGCAAAATAGTGTCCAAATGTTTCCCCAAGTTGTCAGCACTTAAAGGATACAAATTGGATGCAAGATACGACTTGGAAGCAAAAACATTCACTAAATACAAAATCAGAGAGTGGCATGGCAAAGCCTCTAGGTAAAGCAGCACCCTCTAGTGTTTACACTGGGTATGCCTTTGTCATGATGGCAGTGGAAGAACTACATCATGAACAAACTCCAACATGACTTTCCCTAAGAGAAGCACTTATTTTTACACAGAATCAGGAGTAATTATCTAGAGTATCTCTTTAAATGTAAGGGATCTGAATAAAAAACATGGACACAGGGGAGTCAGTCAGCAAATATTTACCCCAACTTGATAGCACTTTCTACTTTGTTTGAACAGAAAGATGCTAGAGTTAGAGTAGATATCAACATATTTTCAGTCAAGAGGGAAAGGAAGTGAAAAATGGCTTTAACTGTTATCACTTAAAGGTTAGAGGGATAGGTACAAGGGTTTACCATATTAGGTACACTGAAAAATGGAATTCCATTGAAAAGATGTTGAGTCTTGCCTGTAGCTCACTTCCTCATTAAAACTACCCCAAAGAGAAGCACTTATGAAAACAGGACCAATCAATGCTCCCATTTGAAGTAATCTTAATGTGTAGAACTTTGTGATTAAGTGGCCATTGGATGGAGAACGCAGTGTGGAGTTCCAGAAGGCAGATGTCTCTTGAAGCACTGATCACTTAAAACTACCCCAACAAATAGCACTTACCAAATACAACAGACGAGTCAGTGCCATTGTGAGGGTACCGAGAGTGAGAGTAGTAGTAGCTGCAAATCTTGTCCAATTGATAGCCTGAAACTCTGTAAGACCGGACGAGATCCTTTGCAGTCAGAGACACATGGAGCATGTTGCCTGTTTTAGGAAGAGCTGTTCTGAGCCATGTGGTTTACCAGCACCCAATATAAGTGTGTCCATGCCCGCTCGGCTGTGCCATGGTCGTTGACACTCTGCATTTCTGTAAAGCCCTTCAAATTTTGATTGCCCAGTTTACATCTTTGGAACGACTCAGCATTTTTTCCAGCACGGTTGAACCTTTCACACATTTGAAGCACTTCATGCAAATGCAACACTTATGAACATTTCCCTCTGAATTTAGAAAAGAGTCATTTTTAAAGGATAGGCCAACACTGAGTACAAAATCAGGAAGTGGCAGACCAAACCTCTAGGTAAAACAGCACCCGCTAATGTTTAATCTGGGCATGCTGCAACATTATTGCGCTAAAGAGAAGCACTTATTCTTACATAGAATCAGGAATACTTCTCTTTGTAGTCATCTAAAAAGGGGTCTGTAAATGTAAGGGATCTGAATAAAAAACATGGACA
Organism: Coreius guichenoti; assembly: GCA_039654105.1. Lineage (NCBI taxonomy): Eukaryota > Metazoa > Chordata > Actinopteri > Cypriniformes > Gobionidae > Coreius > Coreius guichenoti. The sequence continues at coordinate 12,225,117 of CM077186.1, read as the reverse complement.
CAGGGGAGTCAGTCAGCAAATATTTACCCCAACTTGATAGCACTTTCTACTTTGGTTGAAAAGAAACATGCTAAAGTTAGAGTAGATATCAACTGATTTTCAGTCAAGAGGGCAGGTAAATGAAAAATGGCTGCAGGGGAGGATGCAAAATAGTGTCCAAATGTTTCCCCAAGTTGTCAGCACTTAAAGGATACAAGTTGGATGCAAGATACGACTTGGAAGCAAAAACATTCACTAAATACAAAACCAGAGAGTGGCATGGCAAAGCCTCTAGGTAAAGCAGCACCCTCTAGTGTTTACACTGGGTATGCCTTTGTCATGATGGCAGTGAAAGAACTACATCATGAATAAACTCCAACATGACTTTCCCTAAGAGAAGCACTTATTTTTTACATAGAATCAGGAGTAATTATCTAGAGTATCTCTTTAAATGTAAGGGATCTGAATAAAAAACATGGACACAGGGGAGTCAGTCAGCAAATATTTAACCCAACTTGATAGCACTTTCTACTTTGTTTGAACAGAAAGATGCTAGAGTTAGAGTACATATCAACATATTTTCAGTCAAGAGGGAAAGGAAGTGAAAAAAGGCTTTAACTGTTATCACTTAAAGGTTAGAGGGATAGGTACAAGGGTTTACCATATTAGGTACACTGAAAAATGGAATTCCATTGAAAAGAGGTTGAGTCTTGCCTGTAGCTCACTTCCTCATTAAAACTACCCCAAAGAGAAGCACTTATGAAAACAGGACCAATCAATGCTCCCATTTGAAGTAATCTTAATGTGTAGAACTTTGTGATTAAATGGCCATTGGATGGAGAACGCAGTGTGGAGTTCCAGAAGGCAGTTGTCTCTTGAAGCACTGATCACTTAAAACTACACCAAACAAATAGCACTTACCAAATACAACAGACGAGTCAGTGCCATTGTGAGGGTACCGAGAGTGAGAGTAGTAGTAGCTGCAAATCTTGTCCAATTGATAGCCTGAAACTCTGTAAGACCGGACAAGATCCTTTGCAGTCAGAGACACATGGAGCATGCTGCCTGTTTTAGGAAGAGCTGTTCTGAGCCATTTAGTTTACCAGCACCCAATATAAGTGTGTCCATGCCCCCTCGGCTGTGCCATGGTCGTTGACACTCTGCATTTCTGTAAAGCCCATCAAATTTTGATTGCCCAGTTTACATCTTTGGAACGACTCAGCATTTTTTCCAGCACGGTTGGACCTTTCACACATTTGAAGCACTTCATGCAAATGCAACACTTATGAACATTTCCCTCTGAATTTAGAAAAGAGTCATTTTTAAAGGATAGGCCTACACTGAGTACAAAATCAGGAAGTGGCAGACCAAACCTCTAGGTAAAACAGCACCCGCTAATGTTTAATCTGGGCATGCTGCAACATTATTGCGCTAAAGAGAAGTACTTATTCTTACATAGAATCAGGAATACTTCTCTTTGTAGTCATCTAAAAGGGGTCTGTAAATGTAAGGGATCTGAATAAAAAACATGGACACAGGGGAGTCAGTCAGCAAATATTTACCCCAACTTGATAGCACTTTCTACTTTGGTTGAAAAGAAACATGCTAAAGTTAGAGTAGATATCAACTGATTTTCAGTCAAGAGAGCAGGTAAATGAAAAATGGCTGCAGGGGAGGATGCAAAATAGTGTCCAAATGTTTCCCCAAGTTGTAAGCACTTAAAAGATACAAGTTGGATGCAAGATACAAGTTGGAAGCAAAGACATTCACTAAATACAAAATCAGAGAGTGGCATGGCAAAGCCTCTAGGTAAAGCAGCACCCTCTAGTGTTTACACTGGGTATGCCTTTGTCATGATGGCAGTGAAAGAACTACATCATGAACAAACTCCAACATGACTTTCCCCAAGAGAAGCACTTATTTTTACATAGAATCAGGAGTAGTTATCTAGAGTATCTCTTTAAATGTAAGGGATCTGAATAAAAAACATGGACACAGGGGAGTCAGTTAGCAAATATTTACCCCAACTTGATAGCACTTTCTACTTTGTTTGAACAGAAAGATGCTAGAGTTAGAGTAGATATCAACATATTTTCAGTCAAGAGGGAAAGGAAATGAAAAATGGCTTTAACTGTTATCACTTAAAGGTTAGAGGGATAGGTACAAGGGTTTACCATATTAGGTACACTGAAAAATGGAATTCCATTGAAAAGAGGTTGAGTCTTGCCTGTAGCTCACTTCCTCATTAAAACTACCCCAAAGAGAAGCACTTATGAACACAGGACCAATCAATGCTCCCATTTGAAGTAATCTTAATGTGTAGAACTTTGTGATTAAATGGCCATTGCATGGAGAACGCAGTGTGGAGTTCCAGAAGGCAATTGTCTCTTGAAGCACTGATCATTGAAAACTACCCCAACAAATAGCACTTACCAAATACAACAGACGAGTCAGTGCCGTTGTGAAGGTACCGAGAGTGAGAGTAGTAGTAGCTGCAAATCTTGTCCAATTGATAGCCTGAAACTCTGTAAAACCGGACGAGATCCTTTGCAGTCAGAGACACATTTAGAATGTTGCCTGTTTTAGGAAGAGCTGTTCTGAGCCATGTGGTTTACCAGCACCCAATATAAGTGTGTCCATGCCCGCTCGGCTGTGCCATGGTCGTTTACATGCCCAGTTTACATCTTTGGAAAGACTCAGCATTTTTTCCAGCACGGTTGAACCTTTCACACATTTGAAGCACTTCATGCAAATGCAACACTTATGAACATTTTCCTCTGAATTTAGAAAAGAGTCATTTTTAAAGGATAGGCCTACACTGAGTACAAAATCAGGAAGTGGCAGACCAAACCTCTAGGTAAAACAGCACCCGCTAATGTTTAATCTGGGCATGCTGCAACATTATTGCGCTAAAGAGAAGCACTTATTCTTGCATAGAATCAGGAATACTTCTCTTTGTAGTCATCTAAAAAGGGGTCTGTAAATGTAAGGGATCTGAATAAAAAACATAGACACAGGGGAGTCAGACAGCAAATATTTACCCCAACTTGATAGCACTTTCTACTTTGGATGAAAAGAAACATGCTAAAGTTAGAGTAGATATCAACTGATTTTCAGTCAAGAGGGCAGGTAAATGAAAAATGGCTGCAGGGGAGGATGCAAAATAGTGTCCAAATGTTTCCCCAAGTTGTCAGCACTTAAAGGACACAAGTTGGATGCAAGATACGATTTGGAAGCAAAAACATTCACTAAATACAAAATCAGAGAGTGGCATGGCAAAGCCTCTAGGTAAAGCAGCACCCTCTAGTGTTTACACTGGGTATGCCTTTGTCATGATGGCAGTGAAAGAACTACATCATGAACAAACTCCAACATGACTTTCCCTAAGAGAAGCACTTATTTTTACATAGAATCAGGAGTAATTATCTAGAGTATTTTTTTAAATGTAAGGGATCTGAATAAAAAATATGGACACAGGGGAGTCAGTCAGCAAATATTTACCCCAACTTGATAGCACTTTCTACTTTGTTTGAACAGAAAGATGCTAGAGTTAGAGTATATATCAACATATTTTCAGTCAAGAGGGAAAGGAAATGAAAAATGGCTTTAACTGTTATCACTTAAAGGTTAGAGGGATAGGTACAAGGGTTTACCATATTAGGTACACTGAAAAAAGGAATTCCATTGAAAAGAGGTTGAGTCTTGCCTGTAGCTCACTTCCTCATTAAAACTACCCCAAAGAGAAGCACTTATGAAAACAGGACCAATCAATGCTCCCATTTGAAGTAATCTTAATGTGTAGAACTTTGTGATTAAATGGCCATTGGATGGAGAACGCAGTGTGGAGTTCCAGAAGACAGTTGTCTCTTGAAGCACTGATCACTTAAAACTACCCCAACAAATAGCACTTACCAAATACAACAGACGAGTCAGTGCCATTGTGAGGGTACCGAGAGTGAGAGTATTAGTAGCTGCAAATCTTGTCCAATTGATAGCCTGAAACTCTGTAAGACCGGACGAGATCCTTTGCAGTCAGAGACACATGGAGCATGCTGCCTGTTTTAGGAAGAGCTGTTCTGAGCCATGTGGTTTACCAGCACCCAATATAAGTGTGTCCATGCCCCCTCGGCTGTGCCATGGTCGTTGACACTCTGCATTTCTGTAAAGCCCATCAAATTTTGATTGCCCAATTTACATCTTTGGAACGACTCAGCATTTTTTCCAGCACGGTTGGACCTTTCACACATTTGAAGCACTTCATGCAAATGCAACACTTATGAACATTTCCCTCTGAATTTAGAAAAGAGTCATTTTTAAAGGATAGGCCTACACTGAGTACAAAATCAGGAAGTGGCAGACCAAACCTCTAGGTAAAACAGCACCCGCTAATGTTTAATCTGGGCATGCTGCAACATTATTGCGCTAAAGAGAAGCACTTATTCTTACATAGAATCAGGAATACTTATCTTTGTAGTCATCTAAAAAGGGGTCTGTAAATGTAAGGGATCTGAATAAAAAACATGGACACAGGGGAGTCAGTCAGCAAATATTTACCCCAACTTGATAGCACTTTCTACTTTGGTTGAAAAGAAACATGCTAAGGTTAGAGTAGATGTCAACTGATTTTCAGTCAAGAGGGCAGGTAAATGAAAAATGGCTGCAGGGGAGGATGCAAAATAGTGTCCAAATGTTTCCCCAAGTTGTCAGCACTTAAAGGATACAAGTTGGATGCAAGATACGATTTGGAAGCAAAAACATTCACTAAATACAAAATCAGAGAGTGGCATGGCAAAGCCTCTAGGTAAAGCAGCACCCTCTAGTGTTTACACTGGGTATGCCTTTATCATGATGGCAGTGAAAGAACTACATCATGAACAAACTCCAACATGACTTTCCCTAAGAGAAGCACTTATTTTTACATAGAATCAGGAGTAATTATCTAGAGTATCTCTTTAAATGTAAGGGATCTGAATAAAAAACATGGACACAGGGGAGTCAGTCAGCAAATATTTACCCCAACTTGATAGCACTTTCTACTTTGTTTGAACAGAAAGATGCTAGAGTTAGAGTAGATATCAACATATTTTCAGTCAAGAGGGAAAGGAAGTGAAAAATGGCTTTAACTGTTATCACTTAAAGGTTAGAGGGATAGGTACAAGGGTTTACCATATTAGGTACACTGAAAAATGGAATTCCATTGAAAAGATGTTGAGTCTTGCCTGTAGCTCACTTCCTCATTAAAACTACCCCAAAGAGAAGCACTTATGAAAACAGGACCAATCAATGCTCCCATTTGAAGTAATCTTAATGTGTAGAACTTTGTGATTAAGTGGCCATTGGATGGAGAACGCAGTGTGGAGTTCCAGAAGGCAGATGTCTCTTGAAGCACTGATCACTTAAAACTACCCCAACAAATAGCACTTACCAAATACAACAGACGAGTCAGTGCCATTGTGAGGGTACCGAGAGTGAGAGTAGTAGTAGCTGCAAATCTTGTCCAATTGATAGCCTGAAACTCTGTAAGACCGGACGAGATCCTTTGCAGTCAGAGACACATGGAGCATGTTGCCTGTTTTAGGAAGAGCTGTTCTGAGCCATGTGGTTTACCAGCACCCAATATAAGTGTGTCCATGCCCGCTCGGCTGTGCCATGGTCGTTGACACTCTGCATTTCTGTAAAGCCCTTCAAATTTTGATTGCCCAGTTTACATCTTTGGAACGACTCAGCATTTTTTCCAGCACGGTTGAACCTTTCACACATTTGAAGCACTTCATGCAAATGCAACACTTATGAACATTTCCCTCTGAATTTAGAAAAGAGTCATTTTTAAAGGATAGGCCAACACTGAGTACAAAATCAGGAAGTGGCAGACCAAACCTCTAGGTAAAACAGCACCCGCTAATGTTTAATCTGGGCATGCTGCAACATTATTGCGCTAAAGAGAAGCACTTATTCTTACATAGAATCAGGAATACTTCTCTTTGTAGTCATCTAAAAAGGGGTCTGTAAATGTAAGGGATCTGAATAAAAAACATGGACACAGGGGAGTCAGTCAGCAAATATTTACCCCAACTTGATAGCACTTTCTACTTTGGTTGAAAAGAAACATGCTAAAGTTAGAGTAGATATCAACTGATTTTCAGTCAAGAGGGCAGGTTAATGAAAAATGGCTGCAGGGGAGGATGCAAAATAGTGTCCAAATGTTTCCCCAAGTTGTCAGCACTTAAAGGATACAAGTTGGATGCAAGATACGACTTGGAAGCAAAAACATTCACTAAATACAAAACCAGAGAGTGGCATGGCAAAGCCTCTAGGTAAAGCAGCACCCTCTAGTGTTTACACTGGGTATGCCTTTGTCATGATGGCAGTGAAAGAACTACATCATGAACAAACTCCAACATGACTTTCCCTAAGAGAAGCACTTATTTTTACATAGAATCAGGAGTAATTATCTAGAGTATCTCTTTAAATGTAAGGGATCTGAATAAAAAACATGGACACAGGGGAGTCAGTCAGCAAATATTTAACCCAACTTGATAGCACTTTCTACTTTGTTTGAACAGAAAGATGCTAGAGTTAGAGTACATATCAACATATTTTCAGTCAAGAGGGAAAGGAAGTGAAAAAAGGCTTTAACTGTTATCACTTAAAGGTTAGAGGGATAGGTACAAGGGTTTACCATATTAGGTACACTGAAAAATGGAATTCCATTGAAAAGAGGTTGAGTCTTGCCTGTAGCTCACTTCCTCATTAAAACTACCCCAAAGAGAAGCACTTATGAAAACAGGACCAATCAATGCTCCCATTTGAAGTAATCTTAATGTGTAGAACTTTGTGATTAAATGGCCATTGGATGGAGAACGCAGTGTGGAGTTCCAGAAGGCAGTTGTCTCTTGAAGCACTGATCACTTAAAACTACACCAAACAAATAGCACTTACCAAATACAACAGACGAGTCAGTGCCATTGTGAGGGTACCGAGAGTGAGAGTAGTAGTAGCTGCAAATCTTGTCCAATTGATAGCCTGAAACTCTGTAAGACCGGACAAGATCCTTTGCAGTCAGAGACACATGGAGCATGCTGCCTGTTTTAGGAAGAGCTGTTCTGAGCCATTTAGTTTACCAGCACCCAATATAAGTGTGTCCATGCCCCCTCGGCTGTGCCATGGTCGTTGACACTCTGCATTTCTGTAAAGCCCATCAAATTTTGATTGCCCAGTTTACATCTTTGGAACGACTCAGCATTTTTTCCAGCACGGTTGGACCTTTCACACATTTGAAGCACTTCATGCAAATGCAACACTTATGAACATTTCCCTCTGAATTTAGAAAAGAGTCATTTTTAAAGGATAGGCCTACACTGAGTACAAAATCAGGAAGTGGCAGACCAAACCTCTAGGTAAAACAGCACCCGCTAATGTTTAATCTGGGCATGCTGCAACATTATTGCGCTAAAGAGAAGTACTTATTCTTACATAGAATCAGGAATACTTCTCTTTGTAGTCATCTAAAAGGGGTCTGTAAATGTAAGGGATCTGAATAAAAAACATGGACACAGGGGAGTCAGTCAGCAAATATTTACCCCAACTTGATAGCACTTTCTACTTTGGTTGAAAAGAAACATGCTAAAGTTAGAGTAGATATCAACTGATTTTCAGTCAAGAGAGCAGGTAAATGAAAAATGGCTGCAGGGGAGGATGCAAAATAGTGTCCAAATGTTTCCCCAAGTTGTAAGCACTTAAAAGATACAAGTTGGATGCAAGATACAAGTTGGAAGCAAAGACATTCACTAAATACAAAATCAGAGAGTGGCATGGCAAAGCCTCTAGGTAAAGCAGCACCCTCTAGTGTTTACACTGGGTATGCCTTTGTCATGATGGCAGTGAAAGAACTACATCATGAACAAACTCCAACATGACTTTCCCCAAGAGAAGCACTTATTTTTACATAGAATCAGGAGTAGTTATCTAGAGTATCTCTTTAAATGTAAGGGATCTGAATAAAAAACATGGACACAGGGGAGTCAGTTAGCAAATATTTACCCCAACTTGATAGCACTTTCTACTTTGTTTGAACAGAAAGATGCTAGAGTTAGAGTAGATATCAACATATTTTCAGTCAAGAGGGAAAGGAAATGAAAAATGGCTTTAACTGTTATCACTTAAAGGTTAGAGGGATAGGTACAAGGGTTTACCATATTAGGTACACTGAAAAATGGAATTCCATTGAAAAGAGGTTGAGTCTTGCCTGTAGCTCACTTCCTCATTAAAACTACCCCAAAGAGAAGCACTTATGAACACAGGACCAATCAATGCTCCCATTTGAAGTAATCTTAATGTGTAGAACTTTGTGATTAAATGGCCATTGCATGGAGAACGCAGTGTGGAGTTCCAGAAGGCAATTGTCTCTTGAAGCACTGATCATTGAAAACTACCCCAACAAATACCACTTACCAAATACAACAGACGAGTCAGTGCCGTTGTGAAGGTACCGAGAGTGAGAGTAGTAGTAGCTGCAAATCTTGTCCAATTGATAGCCTGAAACTCTGTAAAACCGGACGAGATCCTTTGCAGTCAGAGACACATTTAGAATGTTGCCTGTTTTAGGAAGAGCTGTTCTGAGCCATGTGGTTTACCAGCACCCAATATAAGTGTGTCCATGCCCGCTCGGCTGTGCCATGGTCGTTGACACTCTGCATTTCTGTAAAGCCCATCAAATTTTGATTGCCCAGTTTACATCTTTGGAACGACTCAGCATTTTTTCCAGCACGGTTGAACCTTTCACACATTTGAAGCACTTCCTGCAAATGCAACACTTATGAACATTTCCCTCTGAATTTAGAAAAGAGTCATTTTTAAAGGATAGGCCTACACTGAGTACAAAATCAGGAAGTGGCAGACCAAACCTCTAGGTAAAACAGCACCCGCTAATGTTTAATCTGGGCATGCTGCAACATTATTGAGCTAAAGAGAAGCACTTATTCTTGCATAGAATCAGGAATACTTCTCTTTGTAGTCATCTAAAAAGGGGTCTGTAAATGTAAGGGATCTGAATAAAAAACATGGACACAGGGGAGTCAGTCAGCAAATATTTACCCCAACTTGATAGCACTTTCTACTTTGGATGAAAAGAAACATGCTAAAGTTAGAGTAGATATCAACTGATTTTCAGTCAAGAGAGCAGGTAAATGAAAAATGGCTGCAGGGGAGGATGCAAAATAGTGTCCAAATGTTTCCCCAAGTTGTAAGCACTTAAAAGATACAAGTTGGATGCAAGATACAAGTTGGAAGCAAAGACATTCACTAAATACAAAATCAGAGAGTGGCATGGCAAAGCCTCTAGGTAAAGCAGCACCCTCTAGTGTTTACACTGGGTATGCCTTTGTCATGATGGCAGTGAAAGAACTACATCATGAACAAACTCCAACATGACTTTCCCCAAGAGAAGCACTTATTTTTACATAGAATCAGGAGTAGTTATCTAGAGTATCTCTTTAAATGTAAGGGATCTGAATAAAAAACATGGACACAGGGGAGTCAGTTAGCAAATATTTACCCCAACTTGATAGCACTTTCTACTTTGTTTGAACAGAAAGATGCTAGAGTTAGAGTAGATATCAACATATTTTCAGTCAAGAGGGAAAGGAAATGAAAAATGGCTTTAACTGTTATCACTTAAAGGTTAGAGGGATAGGTACAAGGGTTTACCATATTAGGTACACTGAAAAATGGAATTCCATTGAAAAGAGGTTGAGTCTTGCCTGTAGCTCACTTCCTCATTAAAACTACCCCAAAGAGAAGCACTTATGAACACAGGACCAATCAATGCTCCCATTTGAAGTAATTTTAATGTGTAGAACTTTGTGATTAAATGGCCATTGCATGGAGAACGCAGTGTGGAGTTCCAGAAGGCAATTGTCTCTTGAAGCACTGATCATTGAAAACTACCCCAACAAATAGCACTTACCAAATACAACAGACGAGTCAGTGCCGTTGTGAAGGTACCGAGAGTGAGAGTAGTAGTAGCTGCAAATCTTGTCCAATTGATAGCCTGAAACTCTGTAAAACCGGACGAGATCCTTTGCAGTCAGAGACACATTTAGAATGTTGCCTGTTTTAGGAAGAGCTGTTCTGAGCCATGTGGTTTACCAGCACCCAATATAAGTGTGTCCATGCCCGCTCGGCTGTGCCATGGTCGTTTACATGCCCAGTTTACATCTTTGGAAAGACTCAGCATTTTTTCCAGCACGGTTGAACCTTTCACACATTTGAAGCACTTCATGCAAATGCAACACTTATGAACATTTCCCTCTGAATTTAGAAAAGAGTCATTTTTAAAGGATAGGCCTACACTGAGTACAAAATCAGGAAGTGGCAGACCAAACCTCTAGGTAAAACAGCACCCGCTAATGTTTAATCTGGGCATGCTGCAACATTATTGCGCTAAAGAGAAGCACTTATTCTTGCATAGAATCAGGAATACTTCTCTTTGTAGTCATCTAAAAAGGGGTCTGTAAATGTAAGGGATCTGAATAAAAAACATAGACACAGGGGAGTCAGACAGCAAATATTTACCCCAACTTGATAGCACTTTCTACTTTGGATGAAAAGAAACATGCTAAAGTTAGAGTAGATATCAACTGATTTTCAGTCAAGAGGGCAGGTAAATGAAAAATGGCTGCAGGGGAGGATGCAAAATAGTGTCCAAATGTTTCCCCAAGTTGTCAGCACTTAAAGGACACAAGTTGGATGCAAGATACGATTTGGAAGCAAAAACATTCACTAAATACAAAATCAGAGAGTGGCATGGCAAAGCCTCTAGGTAAAGCAGCACCCTCTAGTGTTTACACTGGGTATGCCTTTGTCATGATGGCAGTGAAAGAACTACATCATGAACAAACTCCAACATGACTTTCCCTAAGAGAAGCACTTATTTTTACATAGAATCAGGAGTAATTATCTAGAGTATTTTTTTAAATGTAAGGGATCTGAATAAAAAATATGGACACAGGGGAGTCAGTCAGCAAATATTTACCCCAACTTGATAGCACTTTCTACTTTGTTTGAACAGAAAGATGCTAGAGTTAGAGTAGATATCAACATATTTTCAGTCAAGAGGGAAAGGAAATGAAAAATGGCTTTAACTGTTATCACTTAAAGGTTAGAGGGATAGGTACAAGGGTTTACCATATTAGGTACACTGAAAAATGGAATTCCATTGAAAAGAGGTTGAGTCTTGCCTGTAGCTCACTTCCTCATTAAAACTACCCCAAAGAGAAGCACTTATGAACACAGGACCAATCAATGCTCCCATTTGAAGTAATTTTAATGTGTAGAACTTTGTGATTAAATGGCCATTGCATGGAGAACGCAGTGTGGAGTTCCAGAAGGCAATTGTCTCTTGAAGCACTGATCATTGAAAACTACCCCAACAAATAGCACTTACCAAATACAACAGACGAGTCAGTGCCGTTGTGAAGGTACCGAGAGTGAGAGTAGTAGTAGCTGCAAATCTTGTCCAATTGATAGCCTGAAACTCTGTAAAACCGGACGAGATCCTTTGCAGTCAGAGACACATTTAGAATGTTGCCTGTTTTAGGAAGAGCTGTTCTGAGCCATGTGGTTTACCAGCACCCAATATAAGTGTGTCCATGCCCGCTCGGCTGTGCCATGGTCGTTTACATGCCCAGTTTACATCTTTGGAAAGACTCAGCATTTTTTCCAGCACGGTTGGACCTTTCACACATTTGAAGCACTTCATGCAAATGCAACACTTATGAACATTTCCCTCTGAATTTAGAAAAGAGTCATTTTTAAAGGATAGGCCTACAACGAGTACAAAATCAGGAAGTGGCAGACCAAACCTCTAGGTAAAACAGCACCCGCTAATGTTTAATCTGGGCATGCTGCAACATTATTGCGCTAAAGAGAAGCACTTATTCTTACATAGAATCAGGAATACTTCTCTTTGTAGTCATCTAAAAGGGGTCTGTAAATGTAAGGGATCTGAATAAAAAACATGGACACAGGGGAGTCAGTCAGCAAATATTTACCCCAACTTGATAGCACTTTCTACTTTGGTTGAAAAGAAACATGCTAAAGTTAGAGTAGATATCAACTGATTTTCAGTCAAGAGGGCAGGTAAATGAAAAATGGCTGCAGGGGAGGATGCAAAATAGTGTCCAAATGTTTCCCCAAGTTGTCAGCACTTAAAGGATACAAATTGGATGCAAGATACGACTTGGAAGCAAAAACATTCATTAAATACAAAATCAGAGAGTGGCATGGCAAAGCCTCTAGGTAAAGCAGCACCCTCTAGTGTTTACACTGGGTATGCCTTTGTCATGATCGCAGTGAAAGAACTACATCATGAACAAACTCCAACATGACTTTCCCTAAGAGAAGCACTTATTTTTACATAGAATCAGGAGTAATTATCTAGAGTATCTCTTTAAATGTAAGGGATTTGAATAAAAAACATGGACACAGGGGAGTCAGTCAGCAAATATTTCCCCCAACTTGATAGCACTTTCTACTTTGTTTGAACAGAAAGATGCTAGAGTTAGAGTAGATATCAACATATTTTCAGTCAAGAGGGAAAGGAAATGAAAAATGGCTTTAACTGTTATCACTTAAAGGTTAGAGGGATAGGTACAAGGTTTTACCATATTAGGTACACTGAAAAATGGAATTCCATTGAAAAGAGGTTGAGTCTTGCCTGTAGCTCACTTCCTCATTAAAACTACCCCAAAGAGAAGCACTTATGAAAACACGACCAATCAATGCTCCCATTTGAAGTAATCTTAATGTGTAGAACTTTGTGATTAAATGGCCATTGGATGGAGAACGCAGTGTGGAGTTCCAGAAGGCAGCTGTCTCTTGAAGCACTGATCACTTAAAACTACCCCAACAAATAGCACTTACCAAATACAACAGACGACTCAGTGCCATTGTGAGGGTACCGAGAGTGAGAGTAGTAGTAGCTGCAAATCTTGTCCAATTGATAGCCTGAAACTCTGTAAAACCGGACGAGATCCTTTGCAGTCAGAGACACATGGAGAATGTTGCCTGTTTTAGGAAGAGCTGTTCTGAGCCATGTGGTTTACCAGCACCCAATATAAGTGTGTCCATGCCCGCTCGGCTGTGCCATGGTCGTTGACACTCTGCATTTCTGTAAAGCCCATCAAATTTTGATTGCCCAGTTTACATCTTTGGAACGACTCAGCATTTTTTCCAGCACGGTTGAACCTTTCACACATTTGAAGCACTTCATGCAAATGCAACACTTATGAACATTTCCCTCTGAATTTAGAAAAGAGTCATTTTTAAAGGATAGGCCTACACTGAGTACAAAATCAGGAAGTGGCAGACCAAACCTCTAGGTAAAACAGCACCCGCTAATGTTTAATCTGGGCATCCTGCAACATTATTGCGCTAAAGAGAAGCACTTATTCTTACATAGAATCAGGAATACTTCTCTTTGTAGTCATCTAAAAAGGGGTCTGTAAATGTAAGGGATCTGAATAAAAAACATAGACACAGGGGAGTCAGACAGCAAATATTTACCCCAACTTGATAGCACTTTCTACTTTGGATGAAAAGAAACATGCTAAAGTTAGAGTAGATATCAACTGATTTTCAGTCAAGAGGGGAGGTAAATGAAAAATGGCTGCAGGGGAGGATGCAAAATAGTGTCCAAATGTTTCCCCAAGTTGTCAGCACTTGAAGGATACAAGTTGGATGCAAGATACGATTTGGAAGCAAAAACATTCACTAAATACAAAATCAGAGAGTGGCATGGCAAAGCCTCTAGGTAAAGCAGCACCCTCTAGTGTTTACACTGGGTATGCCTTTATCATGATGGCAGTGAAAGAACTACATCATGAACAAACTCCAACATGACTTTCCCTAAGAGAAGCACTTATTTTTACATAGAATCAGGAGTAATTATCTAGAGTATCTCTTTAAATGTAAGGGATCTGAATAAAAAACATGGACACAGGGGAGTCAGTCAGCAAATATTTACCCCAACTTGATAGCACTTTCTACTTTGTTTGAACAGAAAGATGCTAGAGTTAGAGTAGATATCAACATATTTTCAGTCAAGAGGGAAAGGAAGTGAAAAATGGCTTTAACTGTTATCACTTAAAGGTTAGAGGGATAGGTACAAGGGTTTACCATATTAGGTACACTGAAAAATGGAATTCCATTGAAAAGATGTTGAGTCTTGCCTGTAGCTCACTTCCTCATTAAAACTACCCCAAAGAGAAGCACTTATGAAAACAGGACCAATCAATGCTCCCATTTGAAGTAATCTTAATGTGTAGAACTTTGTGATTAAGTGGCCATTGGATGGAGAACGCAGTGTGGAGTTCCAGAAGGCAGATGTCTCTTGAAGCACTGATCACTTAAAACTACCCCAACAAATAGCACTTACCAAATACAACAGACGAGTCAGTGCCATTGTGAGGGTACCGAGAGTGAGAGTAGTAGTAGCTGCAAATCTTGTCCAATTGATAGCCTGAAACTCTGTAAGACCGGACGAGATCCTTTGCAGTCAGAGACACATGGAGCATGTTGCCTGTTTTAGGAAGAGCTGTTCTGAGCCATGTGGTTTACCAGCACCCAATATAAGTGTGTCCATGCCCGCTCGGCTGTGCCATGGTCGTTGACACTCTGCATTTCTGTAAAGCCCTTCAAATTTTGATTGCCCAGTTTACATCTTTGGAACGACTCAGCATTTTTTCCAGCACGGTTGAACCTTTCACACATTTGAAGCACTTCATGCAAATGCAACACTTATGAACATTTCCCTCTGAATTTAGAAAAGAGTCATTTTTAAAGGATAGGCCAACACTGAGTACAAAATCAGGAAGTGGCAGACCAAACCTCTAGGTAAAACAGCACCCGCTAATGTTTAATCTGGGCATGCTGCAACATTATTGAGCTAAAGAGAAGCACTTATTCTTGCATAGAATCAGGAATACTTCTCTTTGTAGTCATCTAAAAAGGGGTCTGTAAATGTAAGGGATCTGAATAAAAAACATAGACACAGGGGAGTCAGACAGCAAATATTTACCCCAACTTGATAGCACTTTCTACTTTGGATGAAAAGAAACATGCTAAAGTTAGAGTAGATATCAGTTGATTTTCAGTCAAAAGGGAAAGGAAATGAAAAATGGCTTTAACTGTTATCACTTAAAGGTTAGAGGGATAGGTACAAGGGTTTACCATATTAGGTACACTGAAAAATGGAATTCCATTGAAAAGAGGTTGAGTCTTGCCTGTAGCTCACTTCCTCATTAAAACTACCCCAAAGAGAAGCACTTATGAACACAGGACCAATCAATGCTCCCATTTGAAGTAATCTTAATGTGTAGAACTTTGTGATTAAATGGCCATTGGATGGAGAACGCAGTGTGGAGTTCCAGAAGACAGTTGTCTCTTGAAGCACTGATCACTTAAAACTACCCCAACAAATAGCACTTACCAAATACAACAGACGAGTCAGTGCCATTGTGAGGGTACCGAGAGTGAGAGTATTAGTAGCTGCAAATCTTGTCCAATTGATAACCTGAAACTCTGTAGGACCGGACAAGATTATTTGCAGTCAGAGACACATGGAGCATGTTGCCTGTTTTAGGAAGAGCTGTTCTGAGCCATGTGGTTTACCAGCACCCAATATAAGTGTGTCCATGCCCCCTCGGCTGTGCCATGGTCGTTGACACTCTGCATTTCTGTAAAGCCCATCAAATTTTGATTGCCCAGTTTGCATCTTTGGAACGACTCAGCATTTTTTCCAGCACGGTTGGACCTTTCACACATTTGAAGCACTTCATGCAAATGCAACACTTATGAACATTTCCCTCTGAATTTAGAAAAGAGTCATTTTTAAAGGATAGGCCTACAATGAGTACAAAATCAGGAAGTGGCAGACCAAACCTCTAGGTAAAACAGCACCCGCTAATGTTAAATCTGGGCATGCTGCAACATTATTGCGCTAAAGAGAAGCACTTATTCTTACATAGAATCAGGAATACTTCTCTTTGTAGTCATCTAAAAAGGGGTCTGTAAATGTAAGGGATCTGAATAAAAAACATGGACACAGGGGAGTCAGTCAGCAAATATTTACCCCAACTTGATAGCACTTTCTACTTTGGTTGAAAAGAAACATGCTAAGGTTAGAGTAGATATCAACTGATTTTCAGTCAAGAGGGCAGGTAAATGAAAAATGGCTGCAGGGGAGGATGCAAAATAGTGTCCAAATGTTTCCCCAAGTTGTCAGCACTTAAAGGATACAAATTGGATGCAAGATACGACTTGGAAGCAAAAACATTCACTAAATACAAAATCAGAGAGTGGCATGGCAAAGCCTCTAGGTAAAGCAGCACCCTCTAGTGTTTACACTGGGTATGCCTTTGTCATGATGGCAGTGGAAGAACTACATCATGAACAAACTCCAACATGACTTTCCCTAAGAGAAGCACTTATTTTTACACAGAATCAGGAGTAATTATCTAGAGTATCTCTTTAAATGTAAGGGATCTGAATAAAAAACATGGACACAGGGGAGTCAGTCAGCAAATATTTACCCCAACTTGATAGCACTTTCTACTTTGTTTGAACAGAAAGATGCTAGAGTTAGAGTAGATATCAACATATTTTCAGTCAAGAGGGAAAGGAAGTGAAAAATGGCTTTAACTGTTATCACTTAAAGGTTAGAGGGATAGGTACAAGGGTTTACCATATTAGGTACACTGAAAAATGGAATTCCATTGAAAAGATGTTGAGTCTTGCCTGTAGCTCACTTCCTCATTAAAACTACCCCAAAGAGAAGCACTTATGAAAACAGGACCAATCAATGCTCCCATTTGAAGTAATCTTAATGTGTAGAACTTTGTGATTAAGTGGCCATTGGATGGAGAACGCAGTGTGGAGTTCCAGAAGGCAGATGTCTCTTGAAGCACTGATCACTTAAAACAACCCCAACAAATAGCACTTACCAAATACAACAGACGAGTCAGTGCCATTGTGAGGGTACCGAGAGTGAGAGTAGTAGTAGCTGCAAATCTTGTCCAATTGATAGCCTGAAACTCTGTAAGACCGGACGAGATCCTTTGCAGTCAGAGACACATGGAGCATGTTGCCTGTTTTAGGAAGAGCTGTTCTGAGCCATGTGGTTTACCAGCACCCAATATAAGTGTGTCCATGCCCGCTCGGCTGTGCCATGGTCGTTGACACTCTGCATTTCTGTAAAGCCCTTCAAATTTTGATTGCCCAGTTTACATCTTTGGAACGACTCAGCATTTTTTCCAGCACGGTTGAACCTTTCACACATTTGAAGCACTTCATGCAAATGCAACACTTATGAACATTTCCCTCTGAATTTAGAAAAGAGTCATTTTTAAAGGATAGGCCAACACTGAGTACAAAATCAGGAAGTGGCAGACCAAACCTCTAGGTAAAACAGCACCCGCTAATGTTTAATCTGGGCATGCTGCAACATTATTGCGCTAAAGAGAAGCACTTATTCTTACATAGAATCAGGAATACTTCTCTTTGTAGTCATCTAAAAAGGGGTCTGTAAATGTAAGGGATCTGAATAAAAAACATGGACACAGGGGAGTCAGTCAGCAAATATTTACCCCAACTTGATAGCACTTTCTACTTTGGTTGAAAAGAAACATGCTAAAGTTAGAGTAGATATCAACTGATTTTCAGTCAAGAGGGCAGGTAAATGAAAAATGGCTGCAGGGGAGGATGCAAAATAGTGTCCAAATGTTTCCCCAAGTTGTCAGCACTTAAAGGATACAAGTTGGATGCAAGATACGACTTGGAAGCAAAAACATTCACTAAATACAAAACCAGAGAGTGGCATGGCAAAGCCTCTAGGTAAAGCAGCACCCTCTAGTGTTTACACTGGGTATGCCTTTGTCATGATGGCAGTGAAAGAACTACATCATGAACAAACTCCAACATGACTTTCCCTAAGAGAAGCACTTATTTTTACATAGAATCAGGAGTAATTATCTAGAGTATCTCTTTAAATGTAAGGGATCTGAATAAAAAACATGGACACAGGGGAGTCAGTCAGCAAATATTTAACCCAACTTGATAGCACTTTCTACTTTGTTTGAACAGAAAGATGCTAGAGTTAGAGTACATATCAACATATTTTCAGTCAAGAGGGAAAGGAAGTGAAAAAAGGCTTTAACTGTTATCACTTAAAGGTTAGAGGGATAGGTACAAGGGTTTACCATATTAGGTACACTGAAAAATGGAATTCCATTGAAAAGAGGTTGAGTCTTGCCTGTAGCTCACTTCCTCATTAAAACTACCCCAAAGAGAAGCACTTATGAAAACAGGACCAATCAATGCTCCCATTTGAAGTAATCTTAATGTGTAGAACTTTGTGATTAAATGGCCATTGGATGGAGAACGCAGTGTGGAGTTCCAGAAGGCAGTTGTCTCTTGAAGCACTGATCACTTAAAACTACACCAAACAAATAGCACTTACCAAATACAACAGACGAGTCAGTGCCATTGTGAGGGTACCGAGAGTGAGAGTAGTAGTAGCTGCAAATCTTGTCCAATTGATAGCCTGAAACTCTGTAAGACCGGACAAGATCCTTTGCAGTCAGAGACACATGGAGCATGCTGCCTGTTTTAGGAAGAGCTGTTCTGAGCCATTTAGTTTACCAGCACCCAATATAAGTGTGTCCATGCCCCCTCGGCTGTGCCATGGTCGTTGACACTCTGCATTTCTGTAAAGCCCATCAAATTTTGATTGCCCAGTTTACATCTTTGGAACGACTCAGCATTTTTTCCAGCACGGTTGGACCTTTCACACATTTGAAGCACTTCATGCAAATGCAACACTTATGAACATTTCCCTCTGAATTTAGAAAAGAGTCATTTTTAAAGGATAGGCCTACACTGAGTACAAAATCAGGAAGTGGCAGACCAAACCTCTAGGTAAAACAGCACCCGCTAATGTTTAATCTGGGCATGCTGCAACATTATTGCGCTAAAGAGAAGTACTTATTCTTACATAGAATCAGGAATACTTCTCTTTGTAGTCATCTAAAAGGGGTCTGTAAATGTAAGGGATCTGAATAAAAAACATGGACACAGGGGAGTCAGTCAGCAAATATTTACCCCAACTTGATAGCACTTTCTACTTTGGTTGAAAAGAAACATGCTAAAGTTAGAGTAGATATCAACTGATTTTCAGTCAAGAGAGCAGGTAAATGAAAAATGGCTGCAGGGGAGGATGCAAAATAGTGTCCAAATGTTTCCCCAAGTTGTAAGCACTTAAAAGATACAAGTTGGATGCAAGATACAAGTTGGAAGCAAAGACATTCACTAAATACAAAATCAGAGAGTGGCATGGCAAAGCCTCTAGGTAAAGCAGCACCCTCTAGTGTTTACACTGGGTATGCCTTTGTCATGATGGCAGTGAAAGAACTACATCATGAACAAACTCCAACATGACTTTCCCCAAGAGAAGCACTTATTTTTACATAGAATCAGGAGTAGTTATCTAGAGTATCTCTTTAAATGTAAGGGATCTGAATAAAAAACATGGACACAGGGGAGTCAGTTAGCAAATATTTACCCCAACTTGATAGCACTTTCTACTTTGTTTGAACAGAAAGATGCTAGAGTTAGAGTAGATATCAACATATTTTCAGTCAAGAGGGAAAGGAAATGAAAAATGGCTTTAACTGTTATCACTTAAAGGTTAGAGGGATAGGTACAAGGGTTTACCATATTAGGTACACTGAAAAATGGAATTCCATTGAAAAGAGGTTGAGTCTTGCCTGTAGCTCACTTCCTCATTAAAACTACCCCAAAGAGAAGCACTTATGAACACAGGACCAATCAATGCTCCCATTTGAAGTAATCTTAATGTGTAGAACTTTGTGATTAAATGGCCATTGCATGGAGAACGCAGTGTGGAGTTCCAGAAGGCAATTGTCTCTTGAAGCACTGATCATTGAAAACTACCCCAACAAATAGCACTTACCAAATACAACAGACGAGTCAGTGCCGTTGTGAAGGTACCGAGAGTGAGAGTAGTAGTAGCTGCAAATCTTGTCCAATTGATAGCCTGAAACTCTGTAAAACCGGACGAGATCCTTTGCAGTCAGAGACACATTTAGAATGTTGCCTGTTTTAGGAAGAGCTGTTCTGAGCCATGTGGTTTACCAGCACCCAATATAAGTGTGTCCATGCCCGCTCGGCTGTGCCATGGTCGTTGACACTCTGCATTTCTGTAAAGCCCATCAAATTTTGATTGCCCAGTTTACATCTTTGGAACGACTCAGCATTTTTTCCAGCACGGTTGAACCTTTCACACATTTGAAGCACTTCCTGCAAATGCAACACTTATGAACATTTCCCTCTGAATTTAGAAAAGAGTCATTTTTAAAGGATAGGCCTACACTGAGTACAAAATCAGGAAGTGGCAGACCAAACCTCTAGGTAAAACAGCACCCGCTAATGTTTAATCTGGGCATGCTGCAACATTATTGAGCTAAAGAGAAGCACTTATTCTTGCATAGAATCAGGAATACTTCTCTTTGTAGTCATCTAAAAAGGGGTCTGTAAATGTAAGGGATCTGAATAAAAAACATAGACACAGGGGAGTCAGACAGCAAATATTTACCCCAACTTGATAGCACTTTCTACTTTGGATGAAAAGAAACATGCTAAAGTTAGAGTAGATATCAACTGATTTTCAGTCAAGAGGGGAGGTAAATGAAAAATGGCTGCAGGGGAGGATGCAAAATAGTGTCCAAATGTTTCCCCAAGTTGTCAGCACTTAAAGGATACAAGTTGGATGCAAGATACGATTTGGAAGCAAAAACATGCACTAAATACAAAATCAGAGAGTGGCATGGCAAAGCCTCTAGGTAAAGCAGCACCCTCTAGTGTTTACACTGGGTATGCCTTTGTCATGATGGCAGTGAAAGAACTACATCATGAACAAACTCCAACATGACTTTCCCTAAGAGAAGCACTTATTTTTACATAGAATCAGGAGTAATTATCTAGAGTATCTCTTTAAATGTAAGGGATCTGAATAAAAAATATGGACACAGGGGAGTCAGTCAGCAAATATTTACCCCAACTTGATAGCACTTTCTACTTTGTTTGAACAGAAAGATGCTAGAGTTAGAGTAGATATCAACATATTTTCAGTCAAAAGGGAAAGGAAATGAAAAATGGCTTTAACTGTTATCACTTAAAGGTTAGAGGGATAGGTACAAGGGTTTACCATATTAGGTACACTGAAAAAAGGAATTCCATTGAAAAGAGGTTGAGTCTTGGCTGTAGCTCACTTCCTCATTAAAACTACCCCAAAGAGAAGCACTTATGAAAACAGGACCAATCAATGCTCCCATTTGAAGTAATCTTAATGTGTAGAACTTTGTGATTAAATGGCCATTGGATGGAGAACGCAGTGTGGAGTTCCAGAAGACAGTTGTCTCTTGAAGCACTGATCACTTAAAACTACCCCAACAAATAGCACTTACCAAATACAACAGACGAGTCAGTGCCATTGTGAGGGTACCGAGAGTGAGAGTAGTAGTAGCTGCAAATCTTGTCCAATTGATAGCCTGAAACTCTGTAAGACCGGACAAGATCCTTTGCAGTCAGAGACACATGGAGCATGCTGCCTGTTTTAGGAAGAGCTGTTCTGAGCCATGTGGTTTACCAGCACCCAATATAAGTGTGTCCATGCCCCCTCGGCTGTGCCATGGTCGTTGACACTCTGCATTTCTGTAAAGCCCATCAAATTTTGATTGCCCAATTTACATCTTTGGAACGACTCAGCATTTTTTCCAGCACGGTTGAACCTTTCACACATTTGAAGCACTTCCTGCAAATGCAACACTTATGAACATTTCCCTCTGAATTTAGAAAAGAGTCATTTTTAAAGGATAGGCCTACACTGAGTACAAAATCAGGAAGTGGCAGACCAAACCTCTAGGTAAAACAGCACCCGCTAATGTTTAATCTGGGCATGCTGCAACATTATTGAGCTAAAGAGAAGCACTTATTCTTGCATAGAATCAGGAATACTTCTCTTTGTAGTCATCTAAAAAGGGGTCTGTAAATGTAAGGGATCTGAATAAAAAACATAGACACAGGGGAGTCAGACAGCAAATATTTACCCCAACTTGATAGCACTTTCTACTTTGGATGAAAAGAAACATGCTAAAGTTAGAGTAGATATCAACTGATTTTCAGTCAAGAGGGGAGGTAAATGAAAAATGGCTGCAGGGGAGGATGCAAAATAGTGTCCAAATGTTTCCCCAAGTTGTCAGCACTTAAAGGATACAAGTTGGATGCAAGATACGATTTGGAAGCAAAAACATGCACTAAATACAAAATCAGAGAGTGGCATGGCAAAGCCTCTAGGTAAAGCAGCACCCTCTAGTGTTTACACTGGGTATGCCTTTGTCATGATGGCAGTGAAAGAACTACATCATGAACAAACTCCAACATGACTTTCCCTAAGAGAAGCACTTATTTTTACATAGAATCAGGAGTAATTATCTAGAGTATCTCTTTAAATGTAAGGGATCTGAATAAAAAATATGGACACAGGGGAGTCAGTCAGCAAATATTTACCCCAACTTGATAGCACTTTCTACTTTGTTTGAACAGAAAGATGCTAGAGTTAGAGTAGATATCAACATATTTTCAGTCAAAAGGGAAAGGAAATGAAAAATGGCTTTAACTGTTACCACTTAAAGGTTAGAGGGATAGGTACAAGGGTTTACCATATTAGGTACACTGAAAAAAGGAATTCCATTGAAAAGAGGTTGAGTCTTGGCTGTAGCTCACTTCCTCATTAAAACTACCCCAAAGAGAAGCACTTATGAAAACAGGACCAATCAATGCTCCCATTTGAAGTAATCTTAATGTGTAGAACTTTGTGATTAAATGGCCATTGGATGGAGAACGCAGTGTGGAGTTCCAGAAGACAGTTGTCTCTTGAAGCACTGATCACTTAAAACTACCCCAACAAATAGCACTTACCAAATACAACAGACGAGTCAGTGCCATTGTGAGGGTACCGAGAGTGAGAGTATTAGTAGCTGCAAATCTTGTCCAATTGATAGCCTGAAACTCTGTAAGACCGGACGAGATCCTTTGCAGTCAGAGACACATGGAGCATGCTGCCTGTTTTAGGAAGAGCTGTTCTGAGCCATGTGGTTTACCAGCACCCAATATAAGAGTGTCCATGCCCCCTCGGCTGTGCCATGGTCGTTGACACTCTGCATTTCTGTAAAGCCCATCAAATTTTGATTGCCCAATTTACATCTTTGGAACGACTCAGCATTTTTTCCAGCACGGTTGGACCTTTCACACATTTGAAGCACTTCATGCAAATGCAACACTTATGAACATTTCCCTCTGAATTTAGAAAAGAGTCGTTTTTAAAGGATAGGCCTACACTGAGTACAAAATCAGGAAGTGGCAGACCAAACCTCTAGGTAAAACAGCACCCGCTAATGTTTAATCTGGGCATGCTGCAACATTATTGCGCTAAAGAGAAGTACTTATTCTTACATAGAATCAGGAATACTTCTCTTTGTAGTCATCTAAAAGGGGTCTGTAAATGTAAGGGATCTGAATAAAAAACATGGACACAGGGGAGTCAGTCAGCAAATATTTACCACAACTTGATAGCACTTTCTACTTTGGTTGAAAAGAAACATGCTAAAGTTAGAGTAGATATCAACTGATCTTCAGTCAAGAGGGCAGGTAAATGAAAAATGGCTACAGGGGAGGATGCAAAATAGTGTCCAAATGTTTCCCCAAGTTGTCAGCACTTAAAAGATACAAGTTGGATGCAAGATACAAGTTGGAAGCAAAGACATTCACTAAATACATAATCAGAGAGTGGCATGGCAAAGCCTCTAGGTAAAGCAGCACCCTCTAGTGTTTACACTGGGTATGCCTTTGTCATGATGGCAGTGAAAGAACTACATCATGAACAAACTCCAACATGACTTTCCCCAAGAGGAGCACTTATTTTTACATAGAATCAGGAGTAATTATCTAGAGTATCTCTTTAAATGTAAGGGATCTGAATAAAAAATATGGACACAGGGGAGTCAGTCAGCAAATATTTACCCCAACTTGATAGCACTTTCTACTTTGTTTGAACAGAAAGATGCTAGAGTTAGAGTAGATATCAACATATTTTCAGTCAAGAGGGAAAGGAAATGAAAAATGGCTTTAACTGTTATCACTTAAAGGTTAGAGGGATAGGTACAAGGGATCACCATATTAGGTACACTGAAAAAAGGAATTCCATTGAAAAGAGATTGAGTCTTGCCTGTAGCTCACTTCCTCATTAAAACTACCCCAAAGAGAAGCACTTATGAAAACAGGACCAATCAATGCTCCCATTTGAAGTAATCTTAATGTGTAGAACTTTGTGATTAAATGGCCATTGGATGGAGAACGCAGTGTGGAGTTCCAGAAGACAGTTGTCTCTTGAAGCACTGATCACTTAAAACTACCCCAACAAATAGCACTTACCAAATACAACAGACGAGTCAGTGCCATTGTGAGGGTACCGAGAGTGAGAGTAGTAGTAGCTGCAAATCTTGTCCAATTGATAGCCTGAAACTCTGTAAGACCGGACGAGATCCTTTGCAGTCAGAGACACATGGAGCATGCTGCCTGTTTTAGGAAGAGCTGTTCTGAGCCATGTGGTTTACCAGCACCCAATATAAGTGTGTCCATGCCCCCTCGGCTGTGCCATGGTCGTTGACACTCTGCATTTCTGTAAAGCCCATCAAATTTTGATTGCCCAGTTTACATCTTTGGAACGACTCAGCATTTTTTCCAGCACGGTTGGACCTTTCACACATTTGAAGCACTTCATGCAAATGCAACACTTATGAACATTTCCCTCTGAGTTTAGAAAAGAGTCATTTTTAAAGGATAGGCCTACACTGAGTACAAAATCAGGAAGTGGCAGACCAAACCTCTAGGTAAAACAGCACCCGCTAATGTTTAATCTGGGCATGCTGCAACATTATTGCGCTAAAGAGAAGTACTTATTCTTACATAGAATCAGGAATACTTCTCTTTGTAGTCATCTAAAAGGGGTATGTAAATGTAAGGGATCTGAATAAAAAACATGGACACAGGGGAGTCAGTCAGCAAATATTTACCCCAACTTGATAGCACTTTCTACTTTGGTTGAAAAGAAACATGCTAAAGTTAGAGTAGATATCAACTGATTTTCAGTCAAGAGGGCAGGTAAATGAAAAATGGCTGCAGGGGAGGATGCAAAATAGTGTCCAAATGTTTCCCCAAGTTGTCAGCACTTAAAGGATACAAGTTGGATGCAAGATACGACTTGGAAGCAAAGACATTCACTAAATACAAAATCAGAGAGTGGCATGGCAAAGCCTCTAGGTAAAGCAGCACCCTCTAGTGTTTACACTGGGTATGCCTTTGTCATGATGGCAGTGAAAGAACTACGTCATGAACAAACTCCAAAATGACTTTCCCCAAGAGAAGCACTTATTTTTACATAGAATCAGGAGTAATCATCTAGAGTATCTCTTTAAATGTAAGGGATCTGAATAAAAAACATGGACACAGGGGAGTCAGTTAGCAAATATTTACCCCAACTTGATAGCACTTTCTACTTTGTTTGAACAGAAAGATGCTAGAGTTAGAGTAGATATCAACATATTTTCAGTCAAGAGGGAAAGGAAATGAAAAATGGCTTTAACTGTTATCACTTAAAGGTTAGAGGGATAGGTACAAGGGTTTACCATATTAGGTACACTGAAAAATGGAATTCCATTGAAAAGAGGTTGAGTCTTGCCTGTAGCTCACTTCCTCATTAAAACTACCCCAAAGAGAAGCACTTATGAACACAGGACCAATCAATGCTCCCATTTGAAGTAATCTTAATGTGTAGAACTTTGTGATTAAATGGCCATTGCATGGAGAACGCAGTGTGGAGTTCCAGAAGGCAATTGTCTCTTGAAGCACTGATCGTTGAAAACTACCCCAACAAATAGCACTTACCAAATACAACAGACGAGTCAGTGCCGTTGTGAAGGTACCGAGAGTGAGAGTAGTAGTAGCTGCAAATCTTGTCCAATTGATAGCCTGAAACTCTGTAAAACCAGACGAGATCCTTTGCAGTCAGAGACACATGGAGAATGTTGCCTGTTTTAGGAAGAGCTGTTCTGAGCCATGTGGTTTACCAGCACCCAATATAAGTGTGTCCATGCCCGCTCGGCTGTGCCATGGTCGTTTACATGCCCAGTTTACATCTTTGGAAAGACTCAGCATTTTTTCCAGCACGGTTGAACCTTTCACACATTTGAAGCACTTCATGCAAATGCAACACTTATGAACATTTCCCTCTGAATTTAGAAAAGAGTCATTTTTAAAGGATAGGCCTACACTGAGTACAAAATCAGGAAGTGGCAGACCAAACCTCTAGGTAAAACAGCACCCGCTAATGTTTAATCTGGGCATGCTGCAACATTATTGCGCTAAAGAGAAGCACTTATTCTTGCATAGAATCAGGAATACTTCTCTTTGTAGTCATCTAAAAAGGGGTCTGTAAATGTAAGGGATCTGAATAAAAAACATAGACACAGGGGAGTCAGACAGCAAATATTTACCCCAACTTGATAGCACTTTCTACTTTGGATGAAAAGAAACATGCTAAAGTTAGAGTAGATATCAACTGATTTTCAGTCAAGAGGGCAGGTAAATGAAAAATGGCTGCAGGGGAGGATGCAAAATAGTGTCCAAATGTTTCCCCAAGTTGTCAGCACTTAAAGGACACAAGTTGGATGCAAGATACGATTTGGAAGCAAAAACATTCACTAAATACAAAATCAGAGAGTGGCATGGCAAAGCCTCTAGGTAAAGCAGCACCCTCTAGTGTTTACACTGGGTATGCCTTTGTCATGATGGCAGTGAAAGAACTACATCATGAACAAACTCCAACATGACTTTCCCTAAGAGAAGCACTTATTTTTACATAGAATCAGGAGTAATTATCTAGAGTATTTTTTTAAATGTAAGGGATCTGAATAAAAAATATGGACACAGGGGAGTCAGTCAGCAAATATTTACCCCAACTTGATAGCACTTTCTACTTTGTTTGAACAGAAAGATGCTAGAGTTAGAGTAGATATCAACATATTTTCAGTCAAGAGGGAAAGGAAATGAAAAATGGCTTTAACTGTTATCACTTAAAGGTTAGAGGGATAGGTACAAGGGTTTACCATATTAGGTACACTGAAAAAAGGAATTCCATTGAAAAGAGGTTGAGTCTTGCCTGTAGCTCACTTCCTCATTAAAACTACCCCAAAGAGAAGCACTTATGAAAACAGGACCAATCAATGCTCCCATTTGAAGTAATCTTAATGTGTAGAACTTTGTGATTAAATGGCCATTGGATGGAGAACGCAGTGTGTAGTTCCAGAAGACAGTTGTCTCTTGAAGCACTGATCACTTAAAACTACCCCAACAAATAGCACTTACCAAATACAACAGACGAGTCAGTGCCATTGTGAGGGTACCGAGAGTGAGAGTATTAGTAGCTGCAAATCTTGTCCAATTGATAGCCTGAAACTCTGTAAGACCGGACGAGATCCTTTGCAGTCAGAGACACATGGAGCATGCTGCCTGTTTTAGGAAGAGCTGTTCTGAGCCATGTGGTTTACCAGCACCCAATATAAGTGTGTCCATGCCCCCTCGGCTGTGCCATGGTCGTTGACACTCTGCATTTCTGTAAAGCCCATCAAATTTTGATTGCCCAATTTACATCTTTGGAACGACTCAGCATTTTTTCCAGCACGGTTGGACCTTTCACACATTTGAAGCACTTCATGCAAATGCAACACTTATGAACATTTCCCTCTGAATTTAGAAAAGAGTCGTTTTTAAAGGATAGGCCTACACTGAGTACAAAATCAGGAAGTGGCACACCAAACCTCTAGGTAAAACAGCACCCGCTAATGTTTAATCTGGGCATGCTGCAACATTATTGCGCTAAAGAGAAGTACTTATTCTTACATAGAATCAGGAATACTTCTCTTTGTAGTCATCTAAAAGGGGTCTGTAAATGTAAGGGATCTGAATAAAAAACATGGACACAGGGGAGTCAGTCAGCAAATATTTACCACAACTTGATAGCACTTTCTACTTTGGTTGAAAAGAAACATGCTAAAGTTAGAGTAGATATCAACTGATCTTCAGTCAAGAGGGCAGGTAAATGAAAAATGGCTACAGGGGAGGATGCAAAATAGTGTCCAAATGTTTCCCCAAGTTGTCAGCACTTAAAAGATACAAGTTGGATGCAAGATACAAGTTGGAAGCAAAGACATTCACTAAATACATAATCAGAGAGTGGCATGGCAAAGACTCTAGGTAAAGCAGCACCCTCTAGTGTTTACACTGGGTATGCCTTTGTCATGATGGCAGTGAAAGAACTACATCATGAACAAACTCCAACATGACTTTCCCCAAGAGGAGCACTTATTTTTACATAGAATCAGGAGTAATTATCTAGAGTATCTCTTTAAATGTAAGGGATCTGAATAAAAAATATGGACACAGGGGAGTCAGTCAGCAAATATTTACCCCAACTTGATAGCACTTTCTACTTTGTTTGAACAGAAAGATGCTAGAGTTAGAGTAGATATCAACATATTTTCAGTCAAGAGGGAAAGGAAATGAAAAATGGCTTTAACTGTTATCACTTAAAGGTTAGAGGGATAGGTACAAGGGATCACCATATTAGGTACACTGAAAAAAGGAATTCCATTGAAAAGAGATTGAGTCTTGCCTGTAGCTCACTTCCTCATTAAAACTACCCCAAAGAGAAGCACTTATGAAAACAGGACCAATCAATGCTCCCATTTGAAGTAATCTTAATGTGTAGAACTTTGTGATTAAATGGCCATTGGATGGAGAACGCAGTGTGGAGTTCCAGAAGACAGTTGTCTCTTGAAGCACTGATCACTTAAAACTACCCCAACAAATAGCACTTACCAAATACAACAGACGAGTCAGTGCCATTGTGAGGGTACCGAGAGTGAGAGTATTAGTAGCTGCAAATCTTGTCCAATTGATAGCCTGAAACTCTGTAGGACCGGACGAGATCCTTTGCAGTCAGAGACACATGGAGCATGTTGCCTGTTTTAGGAAGAGCTGTTCTGAGCCATGTGGTTTACCAGCACCCAATATAAGTGTGTCCATGCCCCCTCGGCTGTGCCATGGTCGTTGACACTCTGCATTTCTGTAAAGCCCATCAAATTTTGATTGCCCAGTTTACATCTTAGGAACGACTCAGCATTTTTTCCAGCACGGTTGGACCTTTCACACATTTGAAGCACTTCATGCAAATGCAACACTTATGAACATTTCCCTCTGAATTTAGAAAAGAGTCATTTTTAAAGGATAGGCCTACACTGAGTACAAAATCAGGAAGTGGCAGACCAAACCTCTAGGTAAAACAGCACCCGCTAATGTTTAATCTGGGCATGCTGCAACATTATTGCGCTAAAGAGAAGCACTTATTCTTACATAGAATCAGGAATACTTCTCTTTGTAGTCATCTAAAAAGGGGTCTGTAAATGTAAGGGATCTGAATAAAAAACATGGACACAGGGGAGTCAGTCAGCAAATATTTACCCCAACTTGATAGCACTTTCTACTTTGGTTGAAAAGAAACATGCTAAGGTTAGAGTAGATATCAACTGATTTTCAGTCAAGAGGGCAGGTAAATGAAAAATGGCTGCAGGGGAGGATGCAAAATAGTGTCCAAATGTTTCCCCAAGTTGTCAGCACTTAAAGGATACAAATTGGATGCAAGATACGACTTGGAAGCAAAAACATTCACTAAATACAAAATCAGAGAGTGGCATGGCAAAGCCTCTAGGTAAAGCAGCACCCTCTAGTGTTTACACTGGGTATGCCTTTGTCATGATGGCAGTGAAAGAACTACATCATGAACAAACTCCAACATGACTTTCCCTAAGAGAAGCACTTATTTTTACATAGAATCATTAGTAATTATCTAGAGTATCTCTTTAAATGTAAGGGATTTTAATAAAAAACATGGACACAGGGGAGTCAGTCAGCAAATATTTCCCCCAACTTGATAGCACTTTCTACTTTGTTTGAACAGAAAGATGCTAGAGTTAGAGTAGATATCAACATATTTTCAGTCAAGAGGGAAAGGAAATGAAAAATGGCTTTAACTGTTATCACTTAAAGGTTAGAGGGATAGGTACAAGGGTTTACCATATTAGGTACACTGAAAAATGGAATTCCATTGAAAAGAGGTTGAGTCTTGCCTGTAGCTCACTTCCTCATTAAAACTACCCCAAAGAGAAGCACTTATGAACACAGGACCAATCAATGCTCCCATTTGAAGTAATCTTAATGTGTAGAACTTTGTGATTAAATGGCCATTGGATGGAGAACGCAGTGTGGAGTTCCAGAAGGCAGTTGTCTCTTGAAGCACTGATCACTTAAAACTACCCCAACAAATAGCACTTATCAAATACAACAGACGAGTCAGTGCCATTGTGAGGGTACCGAGAGTGAGAGTAGTAGTAGCTGCAAATCTTGTCCAATTGATAGCCTGAAACTCTGTAGGACCGGACGAGATCCTTTGCAGTCAGAGACACATGGAGCATGTTGCCTGTTTTAGGAAGAACTGTTCTGAGCCATGTGGTTTACCAGCACCCAATATAAGTGTGTCCATGCCCCCTCGGCTGTGCCATGGTCGTTGACACTCTGCATTTCTGTAAAGCCCATCAAATTTTGATTGCCCAGTTTACATCTTTGGAACGACTCAGCATTTTTTCCAGCACGGGTGGACCTTTCACACAATTGAAGCACTTCATGCAAATGCAACACTTATGAACATTTCCCTCTGAATTTAGAAAAGAGTCATTTTTAAAGGATAGGCCTACACTGAGTACAAAATCAGGAAGTGGCAGACCAAACCTCTAGGTAAAACAGCACCCTCTAATGTTTAATCTGGGCATGCTGCAACATTATTGCGCTAAACAGAAGCACTTATTCTTACATAGAATCAGGAAAGCTTCTCTTTGTAGTCATCTAAAAGGGGTCTGTAAATGTAAGGGATCTGAATAAAAAAACATGGACACAGGGGAGTCAGTCAGCAAATATTTACCCCAACTTGATAGCACTTTCTACTTTGGTTGAAAAGAAACATGCTAAAGTTAGAGTAGATATCAAATGATTTTCAGTCAAGAGAGCAGGTAAATGAAAAATGGCTGCAGGGGAGGATGCAAAATAGTGTCCAAATGTTGCCCCAAGTTGTCAGCACTTAAAGGATACAAGTTGGATGCAAGATACGACTTGGAAGCAAAGACATTCACTAAATACAAAATCAGAGAGTGGCATGAAAAAGCCTCTAGGAAAAGCAGCACCCTCTAGTGTTTACACTGGGTATGCCTTTGTCATGATGGCAGTGAAAGAACTACATCATGAACAAACTCCAACATGACTTTCCCCAAGAGAAGCACTTTTTTTTGCATAGAATCAGGAGTAATTATCTAGAGTATCTCTTTAAATGTAAGGGATCTGAATAAAAACATGGACACAGGGGAGTCAGTCAGCAAATATTTACCCCAACTTGATAGCACTTTCTACTTTGGTTGAAAAGAAACATGCTAAAGTTAGAGTAGATATCAACTGATTTTCAGTCAAGAGGGCAGGTAAATGAAAAATGGCTGCAGGGGAGGATGCAAAATAGTGTCCAAATGTTGCCCCAAGTTGTCAGCACTTAAAAGATACAAGTTGGATGCAAGATATGAGTTGGAAGCAAAGACATTCACTAAATACAAAATCAGAGAGTGGCATGGCAAAGCCTCTAGGTAAAGCAGCACCCTCTAATGTTTACACTGGGTATGCCTTTGTCATGATGGCAGTGAAAGAACTACATCATGAACAAACTCCAACATGACTTTTCCCAAGAGAAGCACTTATTTTTACATAGAATCAGGAGTAATTATCTAGAGTATCTCTTTAAATGTAAGGGATCTGAATAAAAAACATGGACACAGGGGAGTCAGTCAGCAAATATTTACCCCAACTTGATAGCACTTTCTTCTTTGGTTGAAAAGAAACATGCAAAAGTTAGAGTAGATATCAACTGATTTTCAGTCAAGAGGGCAGGTAAATGAAAAATGGCTGCAGGGGAGGATGCAAAATAGTGTCCAAATGTTTCCCCAAGTTGTCAGCACTTAAAAGACACAAGTTGGATGCAAGATACAAGTTGGAAGCAAAGACATTCACTAAATACATAATCAGAGAGTGGCATGGCAAAGCCTCTAGGCAAAGCAGCACCCTCTAGTGTTTACACTGGATATGCCTTTGTTATGATGGCAGTGAAAGAACCACATCATGAACAAACTCCAACATGACTTTCCCCAAGAGAAGCACTTATTTTTACATAGAATCAGGAGTAATTATCTAGAGTGTCTCTTTAAATGTAAGGGATTTGAATAAAAAAAAAAAAAACATGGACACAGGGGAGTCAGTCAGTAAATATTTACCCCAACTTGATAGCACTTTCTACTTTGTTTGAACAGAAAGATGCTAGAGTTAGAGTAGATATCAACATATTTTCAGTCAAGAGGGAAAGGAAATGAAAAATGGCTTTAACTGTTATCACTTAAAGGTTAGAGGGATAGGTACAAGGGTTTACCATATTAGGCACACTGAAAAATGGAATTCCATTGAAAAGAGGTTGAGTCTTGCCTGTAGCTCACTTCCTCATTAAAACTACCCCAAAGAGAAGCACTTATGAACACAGGACCAATCAATGCTCCCATTTGAAGTAATCTTAATGTGTAGAACTTTGTGATTAAATGGCCATTGGATGGAGAACGCAGTGTGGAGTTCCAGAAGGCAGTTGTCTCTTGAAGCACTGATCACTTAAAACTACCCCAACAAATAGCACTTACCAAATACAACAGACGAGTCAGTGCCATTGTGAGGGTACCGAGAGTGAGAGTAGTAGTAGCTGCAAATCTTGTCCAATTGATAGCCTGAAACTCTGTAGGACCGGATGAGATCCTTTTGCAGTCAGAGACACATGGAACATGTTGCCTGTTTTAGGAAGAGCTGTTCTGAGCCATGTGGTTTACCAGCACCCAATATAAGTGTGTCCATGCCCCCTCGGCTGTGCCATGGTCGTTGACACTCTGCATTTCTGTAAAGCCCATCAAATTTTGATTGCCCAGTTTACATCTTTGGAACGACTCAGCATTTTTTCCAGCATGGGTGGACCTTTCACACATTTGAAGCAATTCATGCAAATGCAACACTTATGAACATTTCCCTCTGAATTTAGAAAAGAGTCATTTTTAAAGGATAGGCCTACACTGAGTACAAAATCAGGAAGTGGCAGACCAAACCTCTAGGTAAAACAGCACCCGCTAATGTTTAATCTGGGCATGCTGCAACATTATTGCACTAAAGAGAAGCACTTATTCTTACATAGAATCAGGAATGCTTCTCTTTGTAGTCATCTAAAAGGGGTCTGTAAATGTAAGGGATCTGAATAAAAAACATGGACACAGGGGAGTCAGTCAGCAAATATTTACCCCAACTTGATAGCACTTTCTACTTTGGTTGAAAAGAAACATGCAAAAGTTAGAGTAGATATCAACTGATTTTCAGTCAAGAGGGCAGGTAAATGAAAAATGGCTGCAGGGGAGGATGCAAAATAGTGTCCAAATGTTGCCCCAAGTTGTCGGCACTTAAATGATACAAGTTGGATGCAATATATAAGTTGGAAGCAAAGACATTCACTAAATACAAAATCAGAGAGTGGCATGGCAAAGCCTTTAGGTAAAGCAGCACCCTCTAGTGTTTACACTGGGTATGCCTTTGTCATGATGGTAGTGAAAGAACCACATCATGAACAAACTCCAACATGACTTTCCCCTAGAGAAGCACTTATTTTTACATAGAATCAGGAGTAATTATCTAGAGTGTCTCTTTAAATGTAAGGGATTTGAATAAAAAAAAAAAAACATGGACATAGGGGAGTCAGTCAGTAAATATTTACCCCAACTTGATAGCACTTTCTACTTTGTTTGAACAGAAAGTTGCTAAAGTTAGAGTAGATATCAACATATTTTCAGTCAAGAGGGAAAGGAAATGAAAAATGGCTTTAACTGTTATCACTTAAAGGTTAGAGGGATAGGTACAAGGGTTTACCATATTAGGTACACTGAAAAATGGAATTCCATTGAAAAGATTTTGAGTCTTGCCTGTAGCTCACTTCCTCATTAAAACTACCCCAAAGAGAAGCACTTATGAACACAGGACCAATCAATGCTCCAAACTGAAGTAATCTTAATGTGTAGAACTTTGTGCTTAAAGGGCCATTGCATCGAGAACGCAGTGTGGAGTTCCAGAAGGCAGTTGTCTCTTGAAGCACTGATCACTTGAAACTACCCCAACAAATAGCACTTACCAAATACAACAGACGAGTCAGTGCCATTGTGAGGGTACCGAGAGTGAAAGTAGTAGTAGCTGCAAATCTTGTCCAATTGATAGCCTGAAACTCTGTAGGACCGGACAAGATCCTTTGCAGTCAGAGTCACATGGAGCATGTTGCCTGCTTTTAGGAAGAGCTGGTCTGAGCCATGTGGTTTACCAGCACCCAATATAAGTGTGTCCATGCCCCCTCGGCTGTGCCATGGTCGTTGACACTCTGCATTTCTGAAAAGCCCATCAAGTTTTGATTGCCCAGTTTACATCTTTGGAAGACTTAGCATTTTTTCCAGCACAGGTGGACCTTTCACACGTTTGAAGCACTTCATGCAAATGCAACACTTATGAAAATTTCCCCCTGAATTTAGAAAAGAGTCATTTTTAAAGGATAGGCCTACACTGAGTACAAAAACAGGATGTGGCAGACCAAACCTCTAGGTGAAACAGCACCCGCTAATGTTTAAGCTGGGTATGCTGCAACATTATTGCGCTAAAGAGAAGCACTTATTCTTACATAGAATCAGGAATGCTTCTCTTTGTAGTCATCCAAAAGGTGTCTGTAAATGTATGGGATCTGAATAAAAAACATGGACAAAGGGGAGTCAGTCAACAAATATTTACCCCAACTTGATAGCACTTTCTACTTTGGTTGAAAAGAAACATGCTAAAGTTAGAGTAAATATCAACTGATTTTCGGTCAAGAGGGCAGGTAAATGAAAAATGGCTGCAGGGAGGATGCAAAATAGTGTCCAAATGTTGCCCCAGGTTGTCAGCACTTAAAAGATACAAGTTGGATGCAAGATACAAATTGGAAGCAAAGACATTCACTAAATACAAAATCAGAGAGTGGCATGGCAAAGCCTCTAGGTAAAGCAGCACCCTCTAGTGTTTACACTGGGTATGCTTTTGTCATGATGGCAGTGAAAGAACCGCATCATGAACTCCAACATGACTTTCCCCAAGAGAAGCACTTATTTTTTATATAGAATCAAGAGTAATTATCTAGAGTGCCTCTTTACATGTAAGGGATTTGAATAAAAAAAAAAAACATGGACATAGGGGAGTCAGTCAGTAAATATTTACCCCAACTTGATAGCACTTTCTACTTTGTTTGAACAGAAAGATGCTAGAGTTAGAGTAGATATCAACATATTTTCAGTCAAGAGGGAAAGGAAATGAAAAAATGGCTTTAACTGTTATCACTTAAAGGTTAGAGGGATAGGTACAAGGGTTTACCATATTAGGTACACTGAAAAATGGAATTCCATTGAAAAGAGATTGAGTCTTGCCTGTAGCTCACTTCCTCAATAAAACTACCCCAAAGAGAAGCACTTATAAACACAGGACCAATCAATGCTCCCATTTGAAGTAATCTTAATGTGTAGAACTTTGTGCTTAAAGGGCCATTGCATGGAGAACGCAGTGTGGAGTTCCAGAAGGCAGTTGTCTCTTGAAGCACTGATCACTTGAAACTACCCCAACAAATAGCACTTACCAAATACAACAGACGAGTCAGTGCCATTGTGAGGGTACCGAGAGTGAGAGTAGTAGTAGCTGCAAATCTTGTCCAATTGATAGCCTGAAACTCTGTAGGACCGGACGAGATCCTTTGCAGTCAGAGACACATGGAGCATGTTGCCTGTTTTAGGAAGAACTGTTCTGAGCCATGTGGTTTACCAGCACCCAATATAAGTGTGTCCATGCCCCCTCGGCTGTGCCATGGTCGTTGACACTCTGCATTTCTGTAAAGCCCATCAAATTTTGATTGCCCAGTTTACATCTTTGGAACAACTCAGCATTTTTTCCAGCACGGGTGGACCTTTCACACAATTGAAGCACTTCATGCAAATGCAACACTTATGAACATTTCCCTCTGAATTTAGAAAAGAGTCATTTTTAAAGGATAGGCCTACACTGAGTACAAAATCAGGAAGTGGCAGACCAAACCTCTAGATAAAACAGCACCCGCTAATGTTTAATCTGGGCATGCTGCAACATTATTGCGCTAAACAGAAGCACTTATTCTTACATAGAATCAGGAATGCTTCTCTTTGTAGTCATCTAAAAGGGGTCTGTAAATGTAAGGGATCTGAATAAAAAAACATGGACACAGGGGAGTCAGTCAGCAAATATTTACCCCAACTTGATAGCACTTTCTACTTTGGTTGAAAAGAAACATGCTAAAGTTAGAGTAGATATCAAATGATTTTCAGTCAAGAGAGCAGGTAAATGAAAAATGGCTGCAGGGGAGGATGCAAAATAGTGTCCAAATGTTGCCCCAAGTTGTCAGCACTTAAAGGATACAAGTTGGATGCAAGATACGACTTGGAAGCAAAGACATTCACTAAATACAAAATCAGAGAGTGGCATGAAAAAGCCTCTAGGAAAAGCAGCACCCTCTAGTGTTTACACTGGGTATGCCTTTGACATGATGGCAGTGAAAGAACTACATCATGAACAAACTCCAACATGACTTTCCCCAAGAGAAGCACTTTTTTTTGCATAGAATCAGGAGTAATTATCTAGAGTATCTCTTTAAATGTAAGGGATCTGAATAAAAAACATGGACACAGGGGAGTCAGTCAGCAAATATTTACCCCAACTTGATAGCACTTTCTACTTTGGTTGAAAAGAAACATGCTAAAGTTAGAGTAGATATCAACTGATTTTCAGTCAAGAGGGCAGGTAAATGAAAAATGGCTGCAGGGGAGGATGCAAAATAGTGTCCAAATGTTGCCCCAAGTTGTCAGCACTTAAAAGATACAAGTTGGATGCAAGATACGAGTTGGAAGCAAAGACATTCACTAAATACAAAATCAGAGAGTGGCATGGCAAAGCCTCTAGGTAAAGCAGCACCCTCTAATGTTTACACTGGGTATGCCTTTGTCATGATGGCAGTGAAAGAACTACATCATGAACAAACTCCAACATGACTTTTCCCAAGAGAAGCACTTATTTTTACATAGAATCAGGAGTAATTATCTAGAGTATCTCTTTAAATGTAAGGGATCTGAATAAAAAACATGGACACAGGGGAGTCAGTCAGCAAATATTTACCCCAACTTGATAGCACTTTCTTCTTTGGTTGAAAAGAAACATGCAAAAGTTAGAGTAGATATCAACTGATTTTCAGTCAAGAGGGCAGGTAAATGAAAAATGGCTGCAGGGGAGGATGCAAAATAGTGTCCAAATGTTTCCCCAAGTTGTCAGCACTTAAAAGACACAAGTTGGATGCAAGATACAAGTTGGAAGCAAAGACATTCACTAAATACATAATCAGAGAGTGGCATGGCAAAGCCTCTAGGCAAAGCAGCACCCTCTAGTGTTTACACTGGATATGCCTTTGTTATGATGGCAGTGAAAGAACCACATCATGAACAAACTCCAACATGACTTTCCCCAAGAGAAGCACTTATTTTTACATAGAATCAGGAGTAATTATCTAGAGTGTCTCTTTAAATGTAAGGGATTTGAATAAAAAAAAAAAACATGGACACAGGGGAGTCAGTCAGTAAATATTTACCCCAACTTGATAGCACTTTCTACTTTGTTTGAACAGAAAGATGCTAGAGTTAGAGTAGATATCAACATATTTTCAGTCAAGAGGGAAAGGAAATGAAAAATGGCTTTAACTGTTATCACTTAAAGGTTAGAGGGATAGGTACAAGGGTTTACCATATTAGGCACACTGAAAAATGGAATTCCATTGAAAAGAGGTTTTGAGTCTTGCCTGTAGCTCACTTCCTCATTAAAACTACCCCAAAGAGAAGCACTTATGAACACAGGACCAATCAATGCTCCCATTTGAAGTAATCTTAATGTGTAGAACTTTGTGATTAAATGGCCATTGGATGGAGAACGCAGTGTGGAGTTCCAGAAGGCAGTTGTCTCTTGAAGCACTGATCACTTAAAACTACCCCAACAAATAGCACTTACCAAATACAACAGACGAGTCAGTGCCATTGTGAGGGTACCGAGAGTGAGAGTAGTAGTAGCTGCAAATCTTGTCCAATTGATAGCCTGAAACTCTGTAGGACCGGATGAGATCCTTTTGCAGTCAGAGACACATGGAACATGTTGCCTGTTTTAGGAAGAGCTGTTCTGAGCCATGTGGTTTAACAGCACCCAATATAAGTGTGTCCATGCCCCCTCGGCTGTGCCATGGTCGTTGACACTCTGTCATTTTTAAAGGATAGGCCTACACTGAGTACAAAAACAGGATGTGGCAGACCAAACCTCTAGGTGAAACAGCACCCGCTAATGTTTAAGCTGGGTATGCTGCAACATTATTGCGCTAAAGAGAAGCACTTATTCTTACATAGAATCAGGAATGCTTCTCTTTGTAGTCATCCAAAAGGTGTCTGTAAATGTATGGGATCTGAATAAAAAACATGGACAAAGGGGAGTCAGTCAACAAATATTTACCCCAACTTGATAGCACTTTCTACTTTGGTTGAAAAGAAACATGCTAAAGTTAGAGTAAATATCAACTGATTTTCGGTCAAGAGGGCAGGTAAATGAAAAATGGCTGCAGGGAGGATGCAAAATAGTGTCCAAATGTTGCCCCAGGTTGTCAGCACTTAAAAGATACAAGTTGGATGCAAGATACAAATTGGAAGCAAAGACATTCACTAAATACAAAATCAGAGAGTGGCATGGCAAAGCCTCTAGGTAAAGCAGCACCCTCTAGTGTTTACACTGGGTATGCTTTTGTCATGATGGCAGTGAAAGAACCGCATCATGAACTCCAACATGACTTTCCCCAAGAGAAGCACTTATTTTTTATATAGAATCAAGAGTAATTATCTAGAGTGCCTCTTTACATGTAAGGGATTTGAATAAAAAAAAAAAACATGGACATAGGGGAGTCAGTCAGTAAATATTTACCCCAACTTGATAGCACTTTCTACTTTGTTTGAACAGAAAGATGCTAGAGTTAGAGTAGATATCAACATATTTTCAGTCAAGAGGGAAAGGAAATGAAAAAATGGCTTTAACTGTTATCACTTAAAGGTTAGAGGGATAGGTACAAGGGTTTACCATATTAGGTACACTGAAAAATGGAATTCCATTGAAAAGAGAGTCTTGCCTGTAGCTCACTTCCTCAATAAAACTACCCCAAAGAGAAGCACTTATGAACACAGGACCAATCAATGCTCCCATTTGAAGTAATCTTAATGTGTAGAACTTTGTGCTTAAAGGGCCATTGCATGGAGAACGCAGTGTGGAGTTCCAGAAGGCAGTTGTCTCTTGAAGCACTGATCACTTGAAACTACCCCAACAAATAGCACTTACCAAATACAACAGACGAGTCAGTGCCATTGTGAGGGTATTGAGAGTGAGAGTAGTAGTAGCTGCAAATCTTGTCCAATTGATAGCCTGAAACTCTGTAGGACCGGACGAGATCCTTTGCAGTCAGAGTCACATGGAGCATGTTGCCTGCTTTTAGGAAGAGCTGGTCTGAGCCATGTGGTTTACCAGCACCCAATATAAGTGTGTCCATGCCGCCTCGGCTATGCCATGGTCGTTGACACTCTGCATTTCTGTAAAGCCCATCAAGTTTTGATTGCCCAGTTTACATCTTTGGAACGACTTAGCATTTTTTCCAGCACGGGTGGACCTTTCACACATTTGAAGCAATTCATGCAAATGCAACACTTATGAACATTTCCCTCTGAATTTAGAAAAGAGTCATTTTTAAAGGATAGGCCTACACTGAGTGCAAAATCAGGAAGTGGCAGACCAAACCTCTAGGTAAAACAGCACCCGCTAATGTTTAATCTGGGCATGCTGCAACATTATTGCACTAAAGAGAAGCACTTATTCTTACATAGAATCAGGAATGCTTCTCTTTGTAGTCATCTAAAAGGGGTCTGTAAATGTAAGGGATCTGAATAAAAAACATGGACACAGGGGAGTCAGTCAGCAAATATTTACCCCAACTTGAAAACACTTTCTACTTTGGTTGAAAAGAAACATGTTAAAGTTAGAGTAGATATCAAATGATTTTCAGTCAAGAGGGCAGGTAAATGAAAAATGGCTGCAGGGGAGGATGCAAAATAGTGTCCAAATGTTGCCCCAAGTTGTCAGCACTTAAAAGATACAAGTTGGATGCAAGATACGAGTTGGAAGCAAAGACATTCACTAAATACAAAATCAGAGAGCGGCATGGCAAAGCCTCTAGGTAAAGCAGCACCCTCTAATGTTTACACTGGGTATGCCTTTGTCATGATAGCAGTGAAAGAACTACATCATGAACAAACTCCAACATGACTTTTCCCAAGAGAAGCACTTATTTTTACATAGAATCAGGAGTAATTATCTAGAGTATCTCTTTAAATGTAAGGGATCTGAATAAAAAACATGGACACAGGGGAGTCAGTCAGCAAATATTTACCCCAACTTGATAGCACTTTCTACTTTGGTTGAAAAGAAACATGCAAAAGTTAGAGTAGATATCAACTGATTTTCAGT
The DNA here is from genome assembly GCA_039654105.1 of Coreius guichenoti. NCBI lineage: Eukaryota > Metazoa > Chordata > Actinopteri > Cypriniformes > Gobionidae > Coreius > Coreius guichenoti. The sequence goes on along the minus strand of CM077186.1, from coordinate 12,184,104 downwards.
CAAGAGGGCAGGTAAATGAAAAATGGCTGCAGGGGAGGATGCAAAATAGTGTCCAAATGTTGCCCCAAGTTGTCGGCACTTAAATGATACAAGTTGGATGCAATATATAAGTTGGAAGCAAAGACATTCACTAAATACAAAATCAGAGAGTGTCATGGCAAAGCCTTTAGGTAAAGCAGCACCCTCTAGTGTTTACACTGGGTATGCTTTTGTCATGATGGCAGTGAAAGAACCACATCATGAACTCCAACATGACTTTCCCCAAGAGAAGCACTTATTTTTTTATATAGAATCAGGAGTAATTATCTAGAGTGTCTCTTTAAATGTAAGGGATTTGAATAAAAAAAAAAAACATGGACATAGGGGAGTCAGTCAGTAAATATTTACCCCAACTTGATAGCACTTTCTACTTTGTTTGAACAGAAAGATGCTAGAGTTAGAGTAGATATCAACATATTTTCAGTCAAGAGGGAAAGGAAATGAAAAAATGGCTTTAACTGTTATCACTTAAAGGTTAGAGGGATAGGTACAAGGGTTTACCATATTAGGTACACTGAAAAATGGAATTCCATTGAAAAGAGATTGAGTCTTGCCTGTAGCTCACTTCCTCAATAAAACTACCCCAAAGAGAAGCACTTATGAACACAGGACCAATCAATGCTCCCATTTGAAGTAATCTTATTGTGTAGAACTTTGTGCTTAAAGGGCCATTGCATGGAGAACGCAGTGTGGAGTTCCAGAAGGCAGTTGTCTCTTGAAGCACTGATCACTTGAAACTACCCCAACAAATAGCACTTACCAAATACAACAGATGAGTCAGTGCCATTGTGAGGGTACCGAGAGTGAGAGTAGTAGTAGCTGCAAATCTTGTCCAATTGATAGCCTGAAACTCTGTAGGACCGGACGAGATCCTTTGCAGTCAGAGTCACATGGAGCATATTGCCTGCTTTTAGGAAGAGCTGGTCTGAGCCATGTGGTTTACCAGCACCCAATATAAGTGTGTCCATGCCCCCTCGGCTGTGCCATGGTCGTTGACACTCTGCATTTATGTAAAGCCCATCAAGTTTTGATTGCCCAGTTTACATCTTTGGAACGACTCAGCATTTTTTCCAGCACGGGTGGACCTTTCACACGTTTGAAGCACTTCATGCAAATGCAACACTTATGAAAATTTCCCCCTGAATTTAGAAAAGAGTCATTTTTAAAGGATAGGCCTGCACTGAGTACAAAAACAGGATGTGGCAGACCAAACCTCTAGGTGAAACAGCACCCGCTAATGTTTAAGCTGGGTATGCTGCAACATTATTGCGCTAAAGAGAAGCACTTATTCTTACATAGAATCAGGAATGCTTCTCTTTGTAGTCATCCAAAAGGGGTCTGTAAATGTATGGGATCTGAATAAAAAACATGGACAAAGGGGAGTCAGTCAACAAATATTTACCCCAACTTGATAGCACTTTCTACTTTGGTTGAAAAGATACATGCTAAAGTTAGAGTAAATATCAACTGATTTTCGGTCAAGAGGGCAGGTAAATGAAAAATGGCTGCAGGGAGGATGCAAAATAGTGTCCAAATGTTGCCCCAAGTTGTCAGCACTTAAAAGATACAAGTTGGATGCAAGATACAAATTGGAAGCAAAGACATTCACTAAATACAAAATCAGAGAGTGGCATGGCAAAGCCTCTAGGTAAAGCAGCACCCTCTAGTGTTTACACTGGGTATGCTTTTGTCATGATGGCAGTGAAAGAACCACACCATGAACTTCAACATGACTTTCCCCAAGAGAAACACTTATTTTTTATATAAAATCAAGAGTAATTATCTAGAGTGTCTCTTTAAATGTAAGGGATTTGAATAAAAAAAAAAAAACATGGACATAGGGGAGTCAGTCAGTAAATATTTACCCCAACTTGATAGCACTTTCTACTTTGTTTGAACAGAAAGATGCTAGAGTTAGAGTAGATATCAACATATTTTCAGTCAAGAGGGAAAGGAAATGAAAAAATGGCTTTAACTGTTATCAATTAAAGGTTAGAGGGATAGGTACAAGGGTTTACCATATTAGGTACACTGAAAAATGGAATTCCATTGAAAAGAGATTGAGTCTTGCCTGTAGCTCACTTCCTCAATAAAACTACCCCAAAGAGAAGCACTTATGAACACAGGACCAATCAATGCTCCCATTTGAAGTAATCTTAATGTGTAGAACTTTGTGCTTAAAGGGCCATTGCATGGAGAACGCAGTGTGGAGTTCCAGAAGGCAGTTGTCTCTTGAAGCACTGATCACTTGAAACTACCCCAACAAATAGCACTTACCAAATACAACAGATGAGTCAGTGCCATTGTGAGGGTACCGAGAGTGAGAGTAGTAGTAGCTGCAAATCTTGTCCAGTTGATAGCCTGAAACTCTGTAGGACCGGACGAGATCCTTTGCAGTCAGAGTCACATGGAGCATGTTGCCTGCTTTTAGGAAGAGCTGGTCTGAGCCATGTGGTTTACCAGCACCCAATATAAGTGTGTCCATGCCCCCTCGGCTGTGCCATGGTCGTTGACACTCTGCATTTCTGTAAAGCCCATCAAGTTTTGATTGCACAGTTTACATCTTTGGAATGACTTAGCTTTTTTTTCCAGCACGGGTGGACCTTTCACACGTTTGAAGCACTTCAAGCAAATGCAACACTTATGAAAATTTCCCCCTGAATTTAGAAAAGAGTCATTTTTAAAGGATAGGCCTACACTGAGTACAAAAACAGGATGTGGCAGACCAAACCTCTAGGTGAAACAGCACCCGCTAATGTTTAAGCTGGGTATGCTGCAACATTATTGCGCTAAAGAGAAGCACTTATTCTTACATAGAATCAGGAATGCTTCTCTTTGTAGTCATCCAAAAGGGGTCTGTAAATGTATGGGATCTGAATAAAAAACATGGACAAAGGGGAGTCAGTCAACAAATATTTACCCCAACTTGATAGCACTTTCTACTTTGGTTGAAAAGATACATGCTAAAGTTAGAGTAAATATCAACTGATTTTCGGTCAAGAGGGCAGGTAAATGAAAAATGGCTGCAGGGAGGATGCAAAATAGTGTCCAAATGTTGCCCCAAGTTGTCAGCACATAAAAGATACAAGTTGGATGCAAGATACAAATTGGAAGCAAAGACATTCACTAAATACAAAATCAGAGAGTGGCATGGCAAAGCCTCTAGGTAAAGCAGCACCCTCTAGTGTTTACACTGGGTATGCTTTTGTCATGATGGCAATGAAAGAACCACACCATGAACTCCAACATGACTTTCCCCAAGAGAAGCACTTATTTTTTATATAAAATCAAGAGTAATTATCTAGAGTGTCTCTTTAAATGTAAGGGATTTGAATAAAAAAAAAAAAACATGGACATAGGGGAGTCAGTCAGTAAATATTTACCCCAACTTGATAGCACTTTCTACTTTGTTTGAACAGAAAGATGCTAGAGTTAGAGTAGATATCAACATATTTTCAGTCAAGAGGGAAAGGAAATGAAAAAATGGCTTTAACTGTTATCACTTAAAGGTTAGAGGGATAGGTACAAGGGTTTACCATATTAGGTACACTGAAAAATGGAATTCCATTGAAAAGAGATTGAGTCTTGCCTGTAGCTCACTTCCTCAATAAAACTACCCCAAAGAGAAGCACTTATGAACACAGGACCAATCAATGCTCCCATTTGAAGTAATCTTAATGTGTAGAACTTTGTGCTTAAAGGTCCATTGCATGGAGAACGCAGTGTGGAGTTCTAGAAGGCAGTTGTCTCTTGAAGCACTGATCACTTGAAACTACCCCAACAAATAGCACTTACCAAATACAACAGACGAGTCAGTGCCATTGTGAGGGTACCGAGAGTGAGAGTAGTAGTAGCTGCAAATCTTGTCCAATTGATAGCCTGAAACTCTGTAGGACCGGACGAGATCCTTTGCAGTCAGAGTCACATGGAGCATGTTGCCTGCTTTTAGGAAGAGCTGGTCTGAGCCATGTGGTTTACCAGCACCCAATATAAGTGTGTCCATGCCTCCTCGGCTGTGCCATGGTCGTTGACACTCTGCATTTATGTAAAGCCCATCAAGTTTTGATTGCCCAGTTTACATCTTTGGAACGACTCAGCATTTTTTCCAGCACGGGTGGACCTTTCACACGTTTGAAGCACTTCATGCAAATGCAACACTTATGAAAATTTCCCCCTGAATTTAGAAAAGAGTCATTTTTAAAGGATAGGCCTACACTGAGTACAAAAACAGGATGTGGCAGACCAAACCTCTAGGTGAAACAGCACCCGCTAATGTTTAAGCTGGGTATGCTGCAACATTATTGCGCTAAAGAGAAGCACTTATTCTTACATAGAATCAGAAATGCTTCTCTTTGTAGTCATCCAAAAGGGGTCTGTAAATGTATGGGATCTGAATAAAAAACATGGACAAAGGGGAGTCAGTCAACAAATATTTACCCCAACTTGATAGCACTTTCTACTTTGGTTGAAAAGATACATGCTAAAGTTAGGGTAAATATCAACTGATTTTCGGTCAAGAGGGCAGGTAAATGAAAAATGGCTGCAGGGAGGATGCAAAATAGTGTCCAAATGTTGCCCCAAGTTGTCAGCACTTAAAAGATACAAGTTGGATGCAAGATACAAATTGGAAGCAAAGACATTCACTAAATACAAAATCAGAGAGTGGCATGGCAAAGCCTCTAGGTAAAGCAGCACCCTCTAGTGTTTACACTGGGTATGCTTTTGTCATGATGGCAGTGAAAGAACCACACCATGAACTTCAACATGACTTTCCCCAAGAGAAGCACTTATTTTTTATATAAAATCAAGAGTAATTATCTAGAGTGTCTCTTTAAATGTAAGGGATTTGAAAAAAAAAAAAAACATGGACATAGGGGAGTCAGTCAGTAAATATTTACCCCAACTTGATAGCACTTTCTACTTTGTTTGAACAGAAAGATGCTAGAGTTAGAGTAGATATCAACATATTTTCAGTCAAGAGGGAAAGGAAATGAAAAAATGGCTTTAACTGTTATCAATTAAAGGTTAGAGGGATAGGTACAAGGGTTTACCATATTAGGTACACTGAAAAATGGAATTCCATTGAAAAGAGATTGAGTCTTGCCTGTAGCTCACTTCCTCAATAAAACTACCCCAAAGAGAAGCACTTATGAACACAGGACCAATCAATGCTCCCATTTGAAGTAATCTTAATGTGTAGAACTTTGTGCTTAAAGGGCCATTGCATGGAGAACGCAGTGTGGAGTTCCAGAAGGCAGTTGTCTCTTGAAGCACTGATCACTTGAAACTACCCCAACAAATGAAACTCTGTAGGACCGGACGAGATCCTTTGCAGTCAGAGTCACATGGAGCATGTTGCCTGCTTTTAGGAAGAGCTGGTCTGAGCCATGTGGTTTACCAGCACCCAATATAAGTGTGTCCATGCCCCCTCGGCTGTGCCATGGTCGTTGACACTCTGCATTTCTGTAAAGCCCATCAAGTTTTGATTGCCCAGTTTACAACTTTGGAACGACTTAGCATTTTTTCCAGCACGGGTGGACCTTTCACACGTTTGAAGCACTTCAAGCAAATGCAACACTTATGAAAATTTCCCCCTGAATTTAGAAAAGAGTCATTTTTAAAGGATAGGCCTACACTGAGTACAAAAACAGGATGTGGCAGACCAAACCTCTAGGTGAAACAGCACCCGCTAATGTTTAAGCAGGGTATGCTGCAACATTATTGCGCTAAAGAGAAGCACTTATTCTTACATAGAATCAGGAATGCTTCTCTTTGTAGTCATCCAAAAGGGGTCTGTAAATGTATGGGATCTGAATAAAAAACATGGACAAAGGGGAGTCAGTCAACAAATATTTACCCCAACTTGATAGCACTTTCTACTTTGGTTGAAAAGATACATGCTAAAGTTAGAGTAAATATCAACTGATTTTCGGTCAAGAGGGCAGGTAAATGAAAATGGCTGCAGGGAGGATGCAAAATAGTGTCCAAATGTTGCCCCAAGTTGTCAGCACTTAAAAGATACAAGTTGGATGCAAGATACAAATTGGAAGCAAAGACATTCACTAAATACAAAATCAGAGAGTGGCATGGCAAAGCCTCTAGGTAAAGCAGCACCCTCTAGTGTTTACACTGGGTATGCTTTTGTCATGATGGCAGTGAAAGAACCACACCATGAACTTCAACATGACTTTCCCCAAGAGAAGCACTTATTTTTTATATAAAATCAAGAGTAATTATCTAGAGTGTCTCTTTAAATGTAAGGGATTTGAATAAAAAAAAAAAACATGGACATAGGGGAGTCAGTCAGTAAATATTTACCCCAACTTGATAGCACTTTCTACTTTGTTTGAACAGAAAGATGCTAGAGTTAGAGTAGATATCAACATATTTTCAGTCAAGAGGGAAAGGAAATGAAAAAATGGCTTTAACTGTTATCAATTAAAGGTTAGAGGGATAGGTACAAGGGTTTACCATATTAGGTACACTGAAAAATGGAATTCCATTGAAAAGAGATTGAGTCTTGCCTGTAGCTCACTTCCTCAATAAAACTACCCCAAAGAGAAGCACTTATGAACACAGGACCAGTCAATGCTCCCATTTGAAGTAATCTTAATGTGTAGAACTTTGTGCTTAAAGGGCCATTGCATGGAGAACGCAGTGTGGAGTTCCAGAAGGCAGTTGTCTCTTGAAGCACTGATCACTTGAAACTACCCCAACAAATAGCACTTACCAAATACAACAGACGAGTCAGTGCCATTGTGAGGGTACTGAGAGTGAGAGTAGTAGTAGCTGCAAATCTTGTCCAATTGATAGCCTGAAACTCTGTAGGACCGGACGAGATCCTTTGCAGTCAGAGTCACATGGAGCATGTTGCCTGATTTTAGGAAGAGCTGGTCTGAGCCATGTGGTTTACCAGCACCCAATATAAGTGTGTCCATGCCCCCTCGGCTGTGCCATGGTCGTTGACACTCTGCATTTCTGTAAAGCCCATCAAGTTTTGATTGCCCAGTTTACAACTTTAGAACGACTTAGCATTTTTTCCAGCACGGGTGGACCTTTCACACGTTTGAAGCACTTTATGCAAATGCAACACTTATGAACATTTCCCCCTGAATTTAGAAAAGAGTCATTTTTAAAGGATAGGCCTACACTGAGTACAAAAACAGGATGTTGCACTGATCACTTGAAACTACCCCAACAAATAGCACTTACCAAATACAACAGACGAGTCAGTGCCGTTGTGAGGGTACTGAGAGTGAGAGTAGTAGTAGCTGCAAATCTTGTCCAATTGATAGCCTGAAACTCTGTAGGACCGGACGAGATCCTTTGCAGTCAGAGTCACATGGAGCATGTTGCCTGCTTTTAGGAAGAGCTGGTCTGAGCCATGTGGTTTACCAGCACCCAATATAAGTGTGTCCATGCCTCCTCGGCTGTGCCATGGTCGTTGACACTCTGCATTTATGTAAAGCCCATCAAGTTTTGATTGCCCAGTTTACATTTTTGGAACGACTCAGCATTTTTTCCAGCACGGGTGGACCTTTCACACGTTTGAAGCACTTCAAGCAAATGCAACACTTATGAAAATTTCCCCCTGAATTTAGAAAAGAGTCATTTTTAAAGGATAGGCCTACACTGAGTACAAAAACAGGATGTGGCAGACCAAACCTCTAGGTGAAACAGCACCCGCTAATGTTTAAGCTGGGTATGCTGCAACATTATTGCGCTAAAGAGAAGCACTTTTTCTTACATAGAATCAGAAATGCTTCTCTTTGTAGTCATCCAAAAGGGGTCTGTAAATGTATGGGATCTGAATAAAAAACATGGACAAAGGGGAGTCAGTCAACAAATATTTACCCCAACTTGATAGCACTTTCTACTTTGGTTGAAAAGAAACATGCTAAAGTTAGAGTAAATATCAACTGATTTTCGGTCAAGAGGGCAGGTAAATGAAAAATGGCTGCAGGGAGGATGCAAAATAGTGTCCAAATGTTGCCCCAAGTTGTCAGCACTTAAAAGATACAAGTTGGATGCAAGATACAAATTGGAAGCAAAGACATTCACTAAATACAAAATCAGAGAGTGGCATGGCAAAGCCTCTAGGTAAAGCAGCACCCTCTAGTGTTTACACTGGGTATGCTTTTGTCATGATGGCAGTGAAAGAACCACATCATGAACTCCAACATGACTTTCCCCAAGAGAAGCACTTATTTTTTTATATAGAATCAAGAGTAATTATCTAGAGTGTCTCTTTAAATGTAAGGGATTTGAATAAAAAAAAAAAATGGACATAGGGGAGTCAGTCAGTAAATATTTACCCCAACTTGATAGCACTTTCTACTTTGTTTGAACAGAAAGATGCTAGAGTTAGAGTAGATATCAACATATTTTCAGTCAAGAGGGAAAGGAAATGAAAAAATGGCTTTAACTGTTATCAATTAAAGGTTAGAGGGATAGGTACAAGGGTTTACCATATTAGGTACACTGAAAAATGGAATTCCATTGAAAAGAGATTGAGTCTTGCCTGTAGCTCACTTCCTCAATAAAACTACCCCAAAGAGAAGCACTTATGAACACAGGACCAATCAATGCTCCCATTTGAAGTAATCTTAATGTGTAGAACTTTGTGCTTAAAGGGCCATTGCATGGAGAACGCAGTGTGGAGTTCCAGAAGGCAGTTGTCTCTTGAAGCACTGATCACTTGAAACTACCCCAACAAATAGCACTTACCAAATACAACAGATGAGTCAGTGCCATTGTGAGGGTACCGAGAGTAAGAGTAGTAGTAGCTGCAAATCTTGTCCAATTGATAGCCTGAAACTCTGTAGGACCGGACGAGATCCTTTGCAGTCAGAGTCACATGGAGCATGTTGCCTGCTTTTAGGAAGAGCTGGTCTGAGCCATGTGGTTTACCAGCACCCAATATAAGTGTGTCCATGCCCCCTCGGCTGTGCCATAGTCATTGACACTCTGCATTTCTGTAAAGCCCATCAACTTTTGATTGCCCAGTTTACAACTTTGGAACGACTTAGCATTTTTTCCAGCACGGGTGGACCTTTCACACGTTTGAAGCACTTCAAGCAAATGCAACACTTATGAAAATTTCCCCCTGAATTTAGAAAAGAGTCATTTTTAAAGGATAGGCCTACACTGAGTACAAAAACAGGATGTGGCAGACCAAACCTCTAGGTGAAACAGCACCCGCTAATGTTTAAGCTGGGTATGCTGCAACATTATTGCGCTAAAGAGAAGCACTTATTCTTACATAGAATCAGAAATGCTTCTCTTTGTAGTCATCCAAAAGGGGTCTGTAAATGTATGGGATCTGAATAAAAAACATGAACAAAGGGGAGTCAGTCAACAAATATTTACCCCAACTTGATAGCACTTTCTACTTTGGTTGAAAAGAAACATGCTAAAGTTAGAGTAAATATCAACTGATTTTCGGTCAAAAGGGCAGGTAAATGAAAAATGGCTGCAGGGAGGATGCAAAATAGTGTCCAAATGTTGCCCCAAGTTGTCAGCACTTAAAAGATACAAGTTGGATGCAAGATACAAATTGGAAGCAAAGACATTCACTAAATACAAAATCAGAGAGTGGCATGGCAAAGCCTCTAGGTAAAGCAGCACCCTCTAGTGTTTACACTGGGTATGCTTTTGTCATGATGGCAGTGAAAGAACCACATCATGAACTCCAACATGACTTTTCCCAAGAGAAGCACTTATTTTTTATATGGAATCAAGAGTAATTATCTAGAGTGTCTCTTTAAATGTAAGGGATTTGAATAAAAAAAAAAAACATGGACATAGGGGAGTCAGTCAGTAAATATTTACCCCAACTTGATAGCACTTTCTACTTTGTTTGAACAGAAAGATGCTAGAGTTAGAGTAGATATCAACATATTTTCAGTCAAGAGGGAAAGGAAATGAAAAAAATGGCTTTAACTGTTATCACTTAAAGGTTAGAGGGATAGGTACAAGGGTTTACCATATTAGGTACACTGAAAAATGGAATTCCATTGAAAAGAGATTGAGTCTTGCCTGTAGCTCACTTCCTCAATAAAACTACCCCAAAGAGAAGCACTTATGAACACAGGACCAATCAACGCTCCCATTTGAAGTAATCTTAATGTGTAGAACTTTGTGCTTAAAGGGCCATTGCATGGAGAACGCAGTGTGGAGTTCCAGAAGGCAGTTGTCTCTTGAAGCACTGATCACTTGAAACTACTCCAACAAATGAAACTCTGTAGGACCGGACGAGATCCTTTTCAGTCAGAGTCACATGGAGCATGTTGCCTGCTTTTAGGAAGAGCTGGTCTGAGCCATGTGGTTTACCAGCACCCAATATAAGTGTGTCCATGCCTCCTCGGCTGTGCCATGGTCGTTGACACTCTGCATTTCTGTAAAGCCCATCAAGTTTTGATTGCCCAGTTTACATCTTTGGAACGACTTAGCATTTTTTCCAGCACGGGTGGACCTTTCACACGTTTGAAGCACTTCAAGCAAATGCAACACTTATGAAAATTTCCCCCTGAATTTAGAAAAGAGTCATTTTTAAAGGATAGGCCTACACTGAGTACAAAAACAGGATGTGGCAGACCAAACCTCTAGGTGAAACAGCACCCGCTAATGTTTAAGATGGGTATGCTCCAACATTATTGCGCTAAAGAGAAGCACTTATTCTTACATAGAATCAGGAATGCTTCTCTTTGTAGTCATCCAAAAGGGGTCTGTAAATGTATGGGATCTGAATAAAAAACATGGACAAAGGGGAGTCAGTCAACAAATATTTACACCAACTTGATAGCACTTTCTACTTTGGTTGAAAAGAAACATGCTAAAGTTAGAGAAAATATCAACTGATTTTCGGTCAAGAGGGCAGGTAAATGAAAAATGGCTGCAGGGAGGATGCAAAATAGTGTCCAAATGTTGCCCCAAGTTGTCAGCACTTAAAAGACACAAGTTGGATGCAAGATACAAATTGGAAGCAAAGACATTCACTAAATACAAAATCAGAGAGTGGCATGGCAAAGCCTCTAGGTAAAGCAGCACCCTCTAGTGTTTACACTGGGTATGCTTTTGTCATGACGGCAGTGAAAGAACCACATCATGAACTCCAACATGACTTTCCCCAAGAGAAGCACTTATTTTTTTATATAGAATCAAGAGTAATTATCTAGAGTGTCTCTTTACATGTAAGTGATTTGAATAAAAAAAAACATGGACACATGGATATCAGTAAATATTTACCCCAACTTGATAGCACTTTCTACTGTGTTTGAACAGAAAGATGCTAGAGTTAGAGTAGATATCAACATATTTTCAGTCAAGAGGGAAAGGAAATAAAAAAATGTCTTTAACTGTTATCACTTAATTAGAAGGATAGGTACAAGGGTTTACTATATTAGGTACACTGAAAAATGGAATTCCATTGAAGAGATGTTGAGTCTTGCCTGTAGCTCACTTCCTCATTAAAACTACCCCAAAGAGAAGCACTTATGAACACAGGACCAATCAATGCTCCCATTTGAAGTAATCTTAATGTGTTTAACTTTGTGATTAAAGAGCCATTGCATGGAGAACGCAGTGTGGAGTTCCAGAAGGCAGTTGTCTCTTGAAGCACTGATCACTTGAAACTACCCCAACAAATGAAACTCTGTAGGACCGGACGAGATCCTTTGCAGTCAGAGTCACATGGAGCATGTTGCCTGCTTTTAGGAAGAGCTGGTCTGAGCCATGTGGTTTACCAGCACCCAATATAAGTGTGTCCATGCCCCCTCGGCTGTGCCATGGTCGTTGACACTCTGCATTTCTGTAAAGCCCATCAAGTTTTGATTGCCCAGTTTACAACTTTGGAACGACTTAGCATTTTTTCCAGCACGGGTGGACCTTTCACACGTTTGAAGCACTTCAAGCAAATGCAACACTTATGAAAATTTCCCCCTGAATTTAGAAAAGAGTCATTTTTAAAGGATAGGCCTACACTGAGTACAAAAACAGGATGTGGCAGACCAAACCTCTAGGTGAAACAGCACCCGCTAATGTTTAAGCAGGGTATGCTGCAACATTATTGCGCTAAAGAGAAGCACTTATTCTTACATAGAATCAGGAATGCTTCTCTTTGTAGTCATCCAAAAGGGGTCTGTAAATGTATGGGATCTGAATAAAAAACATGGACAAAGGGGAGTCAGTCAACAAATATTTACCCCAACTTGATAGCACTTTCTACTTTGGTTGAAAAGATACATGCTAAAGTTAGAGTAAATATCAACTGATTTTCGGTCAAGAGGGCAGGTAAATGAAAATGGCTGCAGGGAGGATGCAAAATAGTGTCCAAATGTTGCCCCAAGTTGTCAGCACTTAAAAGATACAAGTTGGATGCAAGATACAAATTGGAAGCAAAGACATTCACTAAATACAAAATCAGAGAGTGGCATGGCAAAGCCTCTAGGTAAAGCAGCACCCTCTAGTGTTTACACTGGGTATGCTTTTGTCATGATGGCAGTGAAAGAACCACACCATGAACTTCAACATGACTTTCCCCAAGAGAAGCACTTATTTTTTATATAAAATCAAGAGTAATTATCTAGAGTGTCTCTTTAAATGTAAGGGATTTGAATAAAAAAAAAAAACATGGACATAGGGGAGTCAGTCAGTAAATATTTACCCCAACTTGATAGCACTTTCTACTTTGTTTGAACAGAAAGATGCTAGAGTTAGAGTAGATATCAACATATTTTCAGTCAAGAGGGAAAGGAAATGAAAAAATGGCTTTAACTGTTATCAATTAAAGGTTAGAGGGATAGGTACAAGGGTTTACCATATTAGGTACACTGAAAAATGGAATTCCATTGAAAAGAGATTGAGTCTTGCCTGTAGCTCACTTCCTCAATAAAACTACCCCAAAGAGAAGCACTTATGAACACAGGACCAGTCAATGCTCCCATTTGAAGTAATCTTAATGTGTAGAACTTTGTGCTTAAAGGGCCATTGCATGGAGAACGCAGTGTGGAGTTCCAGAAGGCAGTTGTCTCTTGAAGCACTGATCACTTGAAACTACCCCAACAAATAGCACTTACCAAATACAACAGACGAGTCAGTGCCATTGTGAGGGTACTGAGAGTGAGAGTAGTAGTAGCTGCAAATCTTGTCCAATTGATAGCCTGAAACTCTGTAGGACCGGACGAGATCCTTTGCAGTCAGAGTCACATGGAGCATGTTGCCTGATTTTAGGAAGAGCTGGTCTGAGCCATGTGGTTTACCAGCACCCAATATAAGTGTGTCCATGCCCCCTCGGCTGTGCCATGGTCGTTGACACTCTGCATTTCTGTAAAGCCCATCAAGTTTTGATTGCCCAGTTTACAACTTTAGAACGACTTAGCATTTTTTCCAGCACGGGTGGACCTTTCACACGTTTGAAGCACTTTATGCAAATGCAACACTTATGAACATTTCCCCCTGAATTTAGAAAAGAGTCATTTTTAAAGGATAGGCCTACACTGAGTACAAAAACAGGATGTTGCACTGATCACTTGAAACTACCCCAACAAATAGCACTTACCAAATACAACAGACGAGTCAGTGCCGTTGTGAGGGTACTGAGAGTGAGAGTAGTAGTAGCTGCAAATCTTGTCCAATTGATAGCCTGAAACTCTGTAGGACCGGACGAGATCCTTTGCAGTCAGAGTCACATGGAGCATGTTGCCTGCTTTTAGGAAGAGCTGGTCTGAGCCATGTGGTTTACCAGCACCCAATATAAGTGTGTCCATGCCTCCTCGGCTGTGCCATGGTCGTTGACACTCTGCATTTATGTAAAGCCCATCAAGTTTTGATTGCCCAGTTTACATTTTTGGAACGACTCAGCATTTTTTCCAGCACGGGTGGACCTTTCACACGTTTGAAGCACTTCAAGCAAATGCAACACTTATGAAAATTTCCCCCTGAATTTAGAAAAGAGTCATTTTTAAAGGATAGGCCTACACTGAGTACAAAAACAGGATGTGGCAGACCAAACCTCTAGGTGAAACAGCACCCGCTAATGTTTAAGCTGGGTATGCTGCAACATTATTGCGCTAAAGAGAAGCACTTTTTCTTACATAGAATCAGAAATGCTTCTCTTTGTAGTCATCCAAAAGGGGTCTGTAAATGTATGGGATCTGAATAAAAAACATGGACAAAGGGGAGTCAGTCAACAAATATTTACCCCAACTTGATAGCACTTTCTACTTTGGTTGAAAAGAAACATGCTAAAGTTAGAGTAAATATCAACTGATTTTCGGTCAAGAGGGCAGGTAAATGAAAAATGGCTGCAGGGAGGATGCAAAATAGTGTCCAAATGTTGCCCCAAGTTGTCAGCACTTAAAAGATACAAGTTGGATGCAAGATACAAATTGGAAGCAAAGACATTCACTAAATACAAAATCAGAGAGTGGCATGGCAAAGCCTCTAGGTAAAGCAGCACCCTCTAGTGTTTACACTGGGTATGCTTTTGTCATGATGGCAGTGAAAGAACCACATCATGAACTCCAACATGACTTTCCCCAAGAGAAGCACTTATTTTTTTATATAGAATCAAGAGTAATTATCTAGAGTGTCTCTTTAAATGTAAGGGATTTGAATAAAAAAAAAAAAATGGACATAGGGGAGTCAGTCAGTAAATATTTACCCCAACTTGATAGCACTTTCTACTTTGTTTGAACAGAAAGATGCTAGAGTTAGAGTAGATATCAACATATTTTCAGTCAAGAGGGAAAGGAAATGAAAAAATGGCTTTAACTGTTATCAATTAAAGGTTAGAGGGATAGGTACAAGGGTTTACCATATTAGGTACACTGAAAAATGGAATTCCATTGAAAAGAGATTGAGTCTTGCCTGTAGCTCACTTCCTCAATAAAACTACCCCAAAGAGAAGCACTTATGAACACAGGACCAATCAATGCTCCCATTTGAAGTAATCTTAATGTGTAGAACTTTGTGCTTAAAGGGCCATTGCATGGAGAACGCAGTGTGGAGTTCCAGAAGGCAGTTGTCTCTTGAAGCACTGATCACTTGAAACTACCCCAACAAATAGCACTTACCAAATACAACAGATGAGTCAGTGCCATTGTGAGGGTACCGAGAGTAAGAGTAGTAGTAGCTGCAAATCTTGTCCAATTGATAGCCTGAAACTCTGTAGGACCGGACGAGATCCTTTGCAGTCAGAGTCACATGGAGCATGTTGCCTGCTTTTAGGAAGAGCTGGTCTGAGCCATGTGGTTTACCAGCACCCAATATAAGTGTGTCCATGCCCCCTCGGCTGTGCCATAGTCATTGACACTCTGCATTTCTGTAAAGCCCATCAACTTTTGATTGCCCAGTTTACAACTTTGGAACGACTTAGCATTTTTTCCAGCACGGGTGGACCTTTCACACGTTTGAAGCACTTCAAGCAAATGCAACACTTATGAAAATTTCCCCCTGAATTTAGAAAAGAGTCATTTTTAAAGGATAGGCCTACACTGAGTACAAAAACAGGATGTGGCAGACCAAACCTCTAGGTGAAACAGCACCCGCTAATGTTTAAGCTGGGTATGCTGCAACATTATTGCGCTAAAGAGAAGCACTTATTCTTACATAGAATCAGAAATGCTTCTCTTTGTAGTCATCCAAAAGGGGTCTGTAAATGTATGGGATCTGAATAAAAAACATGAACAAAGGGGAGTCAGTCAACAAATATTTACCCCAACTTGATAGCACTTTCTACTTTGGTTGAAAAGAAACATGCTAAAGTTAGAGTAAATATCAACTGATTTTCGGTCAAAAGGGCAGGTAAATGAAAAATGGCTGCAGGGAGGATGCAAAATAGTGTCCAAATGTTGCCCCAAGTTGTCAGCACTTAAAAGATACAAGTTGGATGCAAGATACAAATTGGAAGCAAAGACATTCACTAAATACAAAATCAGAGAGTGGCATGGCAAAGCCTCTAGGTAAAGCAGCACCCTCTAGTGTTTACACTGGGTATGCTTTTGTCATGATGGCAGTGAAAGAACCACATCATGAACTCCAACATGACTTTTCCCAAGAGAAGCACTTATTTTTTATATGGAATCAAGAGTAATTATCTAGAGTGTCTCTTTAAATGTAAGGGATTTGAATAAAAAAAAAAAACATGGACATAGGGGAGTCAGTCAGTAAATATTTACCCCAACTTGATAGCACTTTCTACTTTGTTTGAACAGAAAGATGCTAGAGTTAGAGTAGATATCAACATATTTTCAGTCAAGAGGGAAAGGAAATGAAAAAAATGGCTTTAACTGTTATCACTTAAAGGTTAGAGGGATAGGTACAAGGGTTTACCATATTAGGTACACTGAAAAATGGAATTCCATTGAAAAGAGATTGAGTCTTGCCTGTAGCTCACTTCCTCAATAAAACTACCCCAAAGAGAAGCACTTATGAACACAGGACCAATCAACGCTCCCATTTGAAGTAATCTTAATGTGTAGAACTTTGTGCTTAAAGGGCCATTGCATGGAGAACGCAGTGTGGAGTTCCAGAAGGCAGTTGTCTCTTGAAGCACTGATCACTTGAAACTACTCCAACAAATGAAACTCTGTAGGACCGGACGAGATCCTTTTCAGTCAGAGTCACATGGAGCATGTTGCCTGCTTTTAGGAAGAGCTGGTCTGAGCCATGTGGTTTACCAGCACCCAATATAAGTGTGTCCATGCCTCCTCGGCTGTGCCATGGTCGTTGACACTCTGCATTTCTGTAAAGCCCATCAAGTTTTGATTGCCCAGTTTACATCTTTGGAACGACTTAGCATTTTTTCCAGCACGGGTGGACCTTTCACACGTTTGAAGCACTTCAAGCAAATGCAACACTTATGAAAATTTCCCCCTGAATTTAGAAAAGAGTCATTTTTAAAGGATAGGCCTACACTGAGTACAAAAACAGGATGTGGCAGACCAAACCTCTAGGTGAAACAGCACCCGCTAATGTTTAAGATGGGTATGCTCCAACATTATTGCGCTAAAGAGAAGCACTTATTCTTACATAGAATCAGGAATGCTTCTCTTTGTAGTCATCCAAAAGGGGTCTGTAAATGTATGGGATCTGAATAAAAAACATGGACAAAGGGGAGTCAGTCAACAAATATTTACACCAACTTGATAGCACTTTCTACTTTGGTTGAAAAGAAACATGCTAAAGTT
This sequence comes from Coreius guichenoti, assembly GCA_039654105.1. NCBI lineage: Eukaryota > Metazoa > Chordata > Actinopteri > Cypriniformes > Gobionidae > Coreius > Coreius guichenoti. The sequence goes on along the minus strand of CM077186.1, from coordinate 12,166,876 downwards.
AGAGAAAATATCAACTGATTTTCGGTCAAGAGGGCAGGTAAATGAAAAATGGCTGCAGGGAGGATGCAAAATAGTGTCCAAATGTTGCCCCAAGTTGTCAGCACTTAAAAGACACAAGTTGGATGCAAGATACAAATTGGAAGCAAAGACATTCACTAAATACAAAATCAGAGAGTGGCATGGCAAAGCCTCTAGGTAAAGCAGCACCCTCTAGTGTTTACACTGGGTATGCTTTTGTCATGACGGCAGTGAAAGAACCACATCATGAACTCCAACATGACTTTCCCCAAGAGAAGCACTTATTTTTTTATATAGAATCAAGAGTAATTATCTAGAGTGTCTCTTTACATGTAAGTGATTTGAATAAAAAAAAACATGGACACATGGATATCAGTAAATATTTACCCCAACTTGATAGCACTTTCTACTGTGTTTGAACAGAAAGATGCTAGAGTTAGAGTAGATATCAACATATTTTCAGTCAAGAGGGAAAGGAAATAAAAAAATGTCTTTAACTGTTATCACTTAATTAGAAGGATAGGTACAAGGGTTTACTATATTAGGTACACTGAAAAATGGAATTCCATTGAAGAGATGTTGAGTCTTGCCTGTAGCTCACTTCCTCATTAAAACTACCCCAAAGAGAAGCACTTATGAACACAGGACCAATCAATGCTCCCATTTGAAGTAATCTTAATGTGTTTAACTTTGTGATTAAAGAGCCATTGCATGGAGAACGCAGTGTGGAGTTCCAGAAGGCAGTTGTCTCTTGAAGCACTGATCACTTGAAACTACCCCAACAAATAGCACTTACCAAATACAACAGACGAGTCAGTGCCATTGTGAGGGTACCGAGAGTGAGAGTAGTAGTAGCTGCAAATCTTGTCCAATTGATAGCCTGAAACTCTGTAGGACCGGACGAGATCCTTTGCAGTCAGAGCCACATGGAGCATGTTGCCTGCTTTTAGGAAGAGCTGGTCTGAGCCATGTGGTTTACCAGCACCCAATATAAGTGTGTCCATGCCCCCTCGGCTGTGCCATGGTCGTTGACACTCTGCATTTCTGTAAAGCCCATCAAGTTTTGATTGCCCAGTTTACATCTTTGGAACGACTTAGCATTTTTTCCAGCACGGGTGGACCTTTCACACGTTTGAAGCACTTCAAGCAAATGCAACACTTATGAAAATTTCCCCCTGAATTTAGAAAAGAGTCATTTTTAAAGGATAGGCCTACACTGAGTACAAAAACAGGATGTGGCAGACCAATCCTCTAGGTGAAACAGCACCCGCTAATGTTTAAGATGGGCATGCTGCAACATTATTGCGCTAAAGAGAAGCACTTATTCTTACATAGAATCAGGAATGCTTCTCTTTGTAGTCATCCAAAAGGGGTCTGTAAATGTATGGGATCTGAATAAAAAACATGGACAAAGGGGAGTCAGTCAACAAATATTTACCCCAACTTGATAGCACTTTCTACTTTGGTTGAAAAGAAACATGCTAAAGTTAGAGTAAATATCAACTGATTTTCGGTCAAGAGGGCAGGTAAATGAAAAATGGCTGCAGGGAGGATGCAAAATAGTGTCCAAATGTTGCCCCAAGTTGTCAGCACTTAAAAGATACAAGTTGGATGCAAGATACAAATTGGAAGCAAAGACATTCACTAAATACAAAATCAGAGAGTGGCATGGCAAAGCCTCTAGGTAAAGCAGCACCCTCTAGTGTTTACACTGGGTATGCTTTTGTCATGATGGCAGTGAAAGAACCACATCATGAACTCCAACATGACTTTCCCCAAGAGAAGCACTTATTTTTTTATATAGAATCAAGAGTAATTATCTAGAGTGTCTCTTTACATGTAAGTGATTTGAATAAAAAAAAACATGGACACATGGATATCAGTAAATATTTACCCCAACTTGATAGCACTTTCTACTGTGTTTGAACAGAAAGATGCTAGAGTTAGAGTAGATATCAACATATTTTCAGTCAAGAGGGAAAGGAAATAAAAAAATGTCTTTAACTGTTATCACTTAATTAGAAGGATAGGTACAAGGGTTTACCATATTAGGTACACTGAAAAATGGAATTCCATTGAAAAGAGGTTGAGTCTTTCCTGTAGCTCACTTCCTCATTAAAACAACCCCAAAGAGAAGCACTTATGAACACAGGACCAATCAATGCTCCCATTTGAAGTAATCTTAACGTGTAGAACTTTGTGATTAAATGGCCATTGCATGGAGAACGCAGTGTGGAGTTCCAGAAGGCAGTTGTCTCTTGAAGCACTGATCACTTGAAACTACCCCAACAAATAGCACTTACCAAATACAACAGACGAGTCAGTGCCATTGTGAGGGTACCGAGAGTGAGAGTAGTAGTAGCTGCAAATCTTGTCCAATTGATAGCCTGAAACTCTGTAGGACCGGACGAGATCCTTTGCAGTCAGAGTCACATGGAGCATGTTGCCTGCTTTTAAGAAGAGCTGGTCTGAGCCATGTGGTTTACCATCACCCAATATAAGTGTGTCCATGCCCCCTCGGCTGTGCCATGGTCGTTGACACTCTGCATTTCTGTAAAGCCCATCAACTTTTGATTGCCCAGTTTACATCTTTGGAACGACTCAGCATTTTTTCCAGCACGGGTGGACCTTTCACACATTTGAAGCACTTTATGCAAATGCAACACTTATGAACATTTCCCCCTGAATTTAGAAAAGAGTCATTTTTAAAGGATAGGCCTACACTGAGTACAAAAACAGGATGTGGCAGACCAAACCTCTAGGTGAAACAGCGCCCGCTAATGTTTAAGATGGGTATGCTGCAACATTATTGCGCTAAAGAGAAGCACTTATTCTTACATAGAATCAGGAATGCTTCTCTTTGTAGTCATCCAAAAGGGGTCTGTAAATGTATGGGATCTGAATAAAAAACATGGACAAAGGGGAGTCAGTCAACAAATATTTACCCCAACTTGATAGCACTTTCTACTTTGGTTGAAAAGAAACATGCTAAAGTTAGAGTAAATATCAACTGATTTTCGGTCAAGAGGGCAGGTAAATGAAAAATGGCTGCAGGGAGGATGCAAAATAGTGTCCAAATGTTGCCCCAAGTTGTCAGCACTTAAAAGATACAAGTTGGATGCAAGATACAAATTGGAAGCAAAGACGTTCACTAAATACAAAATCAGAGAGTGGCATGGCAAAGCCTCTAGGTAAAGTAGCACCCTCTAGTGTTTACACTGGGTATGCTTTTGTCATGATGGCAGTGAAAGAACCACATCATGAACTCCAACATGACTTTCCCCAAGAGAAGCACTCTTTTATATAGAATCAGGAGTAATTATCTAGAGTGTCTCTTTAAATGTAAGGGATTTGAATAAATAAAAAAAAACATGGACACAGGGGAGTCAGTCAGTAAATATTTACCCCAACTTGATAGCACTTTCTACTTTGTTTGAACAGAAAGATGCTAGAGTTAGAGTAGATATCAACATATTATCAGTCAAGAGGGAAAGGAAATGAAAAAATGGCTTTAACTGTTATCACTTGAAGGTTAGAGGGATAGGTACAAGGGTTTACCATATTAGGTACACTGAAAAATGGAATTCCATTGAAAAGAGATTGAGTCTTGCCTGTAGCTCACTTCCTCATTAAAACTACCCCAAAGAGAAGCACTTATGAACACAGGACCAATCAATGCTCCCATTTGAAGTAATCTTAATGTGTTTAACTTTGTGATTAAAGAGCCATTGCATGGAGAACGCAGTGTGGAGTTCCAGAAGGCAGTTGTCTCTTGAAGCACTGATCACTTGAAACTACCCCAACAAATAGCACTTACCAAATACAACAGACGAGTCAGTGCCATTGTGAGGGTACCGAGAGTGAGAGTAGTAGTAGCTGCAAATCTTGTCCAATTGATAGCCTGAAACTCTGTAGGACCGGACAAGATCCTTTGCAGTCAGAGCCACATGGAGCATGTTGCCTGCTTTTAGGAAGAGCTGGTCTGAGCCATGTGGTTTACCAGCACCCAATATAAGTGTGTCCATGCCCCCTCGGCTGTGCCATGGTCGTTGACACTCTGCATTTCTGTAAAGCCCATCAAGTTTTGATTGCCCAGTTTACATCTTTGGAACGACTTCCAAAGCACCCTCTAGTGTTTACACTGGGTATGCTTTTGTCATGATGGCAGTGAAAGAACCACATCATGAACTCCAACATGACTTTCCCCAAGAGAAGCACTTATTTTTTTATATAGAATCAAGAGTAATTATCTAGAGTGTCTCTTTAAATGTAAGGGATTTGAATAAAAAAAAAAAACATGGACATAGGGGAGTCAGTCAGTAAATATTTACCCCAACTTGATAGCACTTTCTACTTTGTTTGAACAGAAAGATGCTAGAGTTAGAGTAGATATCAACATATTTTCAGTCAAGAGGGAAAGGAAATGAAAAATGGTTATCACTTAAAGTTTAGAGGGATAGGTACAAGGGTTTACCATATTAGGTACACTGAAAAATGGAATTCCATTGAAAAGATGTTGAGTCTTGCCTGTAGCTCACTTCCTCATTAAAACTACCCCAAAGAGAAGCACTTATGAACACAGGACCAATCAATGCTCCCATTTGAAGTAATCTTAATGTGTTTAACTTTGTGATTAAAGGGCCATTGCATGGAGAACGCAGTGTTGAGTTCCAGAAGGCAGTTGTCTCTTGAAGCACTGATCACTTGAAACTACCCCAACAAATAGCACTTACCAAATACAACAGACGAGTCAGTGCCGTTGTGAGGGTACCGAGAGTGAGAGTAGTAGTAGCTGCAAATCTTGTCCAGTTGATAGCCTGAAACTCTGTAGGACCGGACGAGATCCTTTGCAGTCAGAGTCACATGAAGCATGTTGCCTGCGTTTAGGAAGAGCTGGTCTGAGCCATGTGGTTTACCAGCACCCAATATAAGTGTGTCTATGCCTCCTCGGCTGTGCCATGGTCGTTGACACACTGCATTTCTGTAAAGCCCATCAACTTTTGATTGCCCAGTTTACATCTTTGGAACGACTCAGCATTTTTTCCAGCACGGGTGGACCTTTCACACATTTGAAGCACTTTATGCAAATGCAACACTTATGAACATTTCCCCCTGAATTTAGAAAAGAGTCATTTTTAAAGGATAGGCCTACACTGAGTACAAAAACAGGATGTGGCAGACCAAACCTCTAGGTGAAACAGCACCCGCTAATGTTTAAGATGGGTATGCTGCAACATTATTGCGCTAAAGAGAAGCACTTATTCTTACATAGAATCAGGAATGCTTCTCTTTGTAGTCATCCAAAAGGGGTCTGTAAATGTATGGGATCTGAATAAAAAACATGGACAAAGGGGAGTCAGTCAACAAATATTTACCCCAACTTGATAGCACTTTCTACTTTGGTTAAAAAGAAACATGCTAAAGTTAGAGTAAATATCAACTGATTTTCGGTCAAGAGGGCAGGTAAATGAAAAATGGCTGCAGGGAGGATGCAAAATAGTGTCCAAATGTTGCCCCAAGTTGTCAGCACTTAAAAGATACAAGTTGGCTGCAAGATACAAATTGGAAGCAAAGACATTCACTAAATACAAAATCAGAGAGTGGCATGGCAAAGCCTCTAGGTAAAGCAGCACCCTCTAGTGTTTACACTGGGTATGCTTTTGTCATGATGGCAGTGAAAGAACCACATCATGAACTCCAACATGACTTTCCCAAAGAGAAGCACTTATTTTTTATATAGAATCAAGAGTAATAATCTAGAGTGTCTCTTTAAATGTAAGGGATTTGAATTAAAAAAAAAACATGGACATAGGGGAGTCAGTCAGTAAATATTTACCCCAACTTGATAGCACTTTCTACTTTGTTTGAACAGAAAGATGCTAGAGTTAGAGTAGATATCAACATATTATCAGTCAAGAGGGAAAGGAAATGAAAAAATGGCTTTAACTGTTATCACTTGAAGGTTAGATGGATAGGTACAAGGGTTTACCATATTAGGTACACTGAAAAATGGAATTCCATTGAAAAGAGATTGAGTCTTGCCTGTAGCTCACTTCCTCATTAAAACTACCCCAAAGAGAAGCACTTATGAACACAGGACCAATCTATGCTTCCATTTGAAGTAATCTTAATGTGTTTAACTTTGTGATTAAAGAGCCATTGCATGGAGAACGCAGTGTGGAGTTCCAGAAGGCAGTTGTCTCTTGAAGCACTGATCACTTGAAACTACCCCAACAAATAGCACTTACCAAATACAACAGACGAGTCAGTGCCATTGTGAGGGTACCGAGAGTGAGAGTAGTAGTAGCTGCAAATCTTGTCCAATTGATAACCTGAAACTCTGTAGGACCGGACGAGATCCTTTGCAGTCAGAGCCACATGGAGCATGTTGCCTGCTTTTAGGAAGAGCTGGTCTGAGCCATGTGGTTTACCAGCACCCAATATAAGTGTGTCCATGCCCCCTCGGCTGTGCCATGGTCGTTGACACTCTGCATTTCTGTAAAGCCCATCAAGTTTTGATTGCCCAGTTTACATCTTTGGAACGACTTCCAAAGCACCCTCTAGTGTTTACACTGGGTATGCTTTTGTCATGATGGCAGTGAAAGAACCACATCATGAACTCCAACATGACTTTCCCCAAGAGAAGCACTTATTTTTTATATAGAATCAAGAGTAATTATCTAGAGTGTCTCTTTAAATGTAAGGGATTTGAATAAAAAAAAAAAACATGGACATAGGGGAGTCAGTCAGTAAATATTTACCCCAACTTGATAGCACTTTCTACTTTGTTTGAACAGAAAGATGCTAGAGTTAGAGTAGATATCAACATATTTTCAGTCAAGAGGGAAAGGAAATGAAAAATGGTTATCACTTAAAGTTTAGAGGGATAGGTACAAGGGTTTTCCATATTAGGTACACTGAAAAATGGAATTCCATTGAAAAGATGTTGAGTCTTGCCTGTAGCTCACTTCCTCATTAAAACTACCCCAAAGAGAAGCACTTATGAACACAGGACCAATCTATGCTCCCATTTGAAGTAATCTTAATGTGTTTAACTTTGTGATTAAAGGGCCATTGCATGGAGAACGCAGTGTTGAGTTCCAGAAGGCAGTTGTCTCTTGAAGCACTGATCACTTGAAACTACCCCAACAAATAGCACTTACCAAATACAACAGACGAGTCAGTGCCGTTGTGAGGGTACCGAGAGTGAGAGTAGTAGTAGCTGCAAATCTTGTCCAATTGATAGCCTGAAACTCTGTAGGACCGGACAAGATCCTTTGCAGTCAGAGTCACATGGAGCATGTTGCCTGCTTTTAGGAAGAGCTGGTCTGAGCCATGTGGTTTACCAGCACCCAATATAAGTGTGTCTATGCCTCCTCGGCTGTGCCATGGTCGTTGACACTCTGCATTTCTGTAAAGCCCATCAACTTTTGATTGCCCAGTTTACATCTTTGGAACGACTCAGCATTTTTTCCAGCACGGGTGGACCTTTCACACATTTGAAGCACTTTATGCAAATGCAACACTCATGAACATTTCCCCCTGAATTTAGAAAAGAGTCATTTTTAAAGGAAAGGCCTACACTGAGTACAAAAACAGGATGTGGCAGACCAAACATCTAGGTGAAACAGCACCCGCTAATGTTTAAGATGGGTATGCTGCAACATTATTGCGCTAAAGAGAAGCACTTATTCTTACATAGAATCAGGAATGCTTCTCTTTGTAGTCATCCAAAAGGGGTCTGTATATGTATGGGATCTGAATAAAAAACATGGACAAAGGGGAGTCAGTCAACAAATATTTACCCCAACTTGATAGCACTTTCTACTTTGGTTGAAAAGAAACATGCTAAAGTTAGAGTAAATATCAACTGATTTTCGGTCAAGAGGGCAGGTAAATGAAAAATGGCTGCAGGGAGGATGCAAAATAGTGTCCAAATGTTGCCCCAAGTTGTCAGCTCTTAAAAGATACAAGTTGGATGCAAGATACAAATTGGAAGCAAAGACATTCACTAAATACAAAATCAGAGAGTGGCATGGCAAAGCCTCTAGGTAAAGCAGCACCCTCTAGTGTTTACACTGGGTATGCTTTTGTCATGATGGCAGTGAAAGAACCACATCATGAACTCCAACATGACTTTCCCCAAGAGAAGGACTTATTTTTTATATAGAATCAAGAGTAATAATCTAGAGTGTCTCTTTAAATGTAAGTGATTTGAATAAAAAAAAAAACATGGACATAGGGGAGTCAGTCAGTAAATATTTACCCCAACTTGATAGCACTTTCTACTTTGTTTGAACAGAAAGATGCTAGAGTTAGAGTAGATATCAACATATTATCAGTCAAGAGGGAAAGGAAATGAAACAATGGCTTTAACTGTTATCACTTGAAGGTTAGAGGGATAGGTACAAGGGTTTACCATATTAGGTACACTGAAAAATGGAATTCCATTGAAAAGAGATTGAGTCTTGCCTGTAGCTCACTTCCTCATTAAAACTACCCCAAAGAGAAGCACTTATGAACACAGGACCAATCTATGCTCCCATTTGAAGTAATCTTAATGTGTTTAACTTTGTGATTAAAGGGCCATTGCATGGAGAACGCAGTGTTGAGTTCCAGAAGGCAGTTGTCTCTTGAAGCACTGATCACTTGAAACTACCCCAACAAATAGCACTTACCAAATACAACAGACGAGTCAGTGCCGTTGTGAGGGTACCGAGAGTGAGAGTAGTAGTAGCTGCAAATCTTGTCCAATTGATAGCCTGAAACTCTGTAGGACCGGACAAGATCCTTTGCAGTCAGAGTCACATGGAGCATGTTGCCTGCTTTTAGGAAGAGCTGGTCTGAGCCATGTGGTTTACCAGCACCCAATATAAGTGTGTCTATGCCTCCTCGGCTGTGCCATGGTCGTTGACACTCTGCATTTCTGTAAAGCCCATCAACTTTTGATTGCCCAGTTTACATCTTTGGAACGACTCAGCATTTTTTCCAGCACGGGTGGACCTTTCACACATTTGAAGCACTTTATGCAAATGCAACACTTATGAACATTTCCCCCTGAATTTAGAAAAGAGTCATTTTTAAAGGATAGGCCTACACTGAGTACAAAAACAGGATGTGGCAGACCAAACCTCTAGGTGAAACAGCACCCGCTAATGTTTAAGATGGGTATGCTGCAACATTATTGCGCTAAAGAGAAGCACTTATTCTTACATAGAATCAGGAATGCTTCTCTTTGTAGTCATCCAAAAGGGGTCTGTAAATGTATGGGATCTGAATAAAAAACATGGACAAAGGGGAGTCAGTCAACAAATATTTACCCCAACTTGATAGCACTTTCTACTTTGGTTAAAAAGAAACATGCTAAAGTTAGAGTAAATATCAACTGATTTTCGGTCAAGAGGGCAGGTAAATGAAAAATGGCTGCAGGGAGGATGCAAAATAGTGTCCAAATGTTGCCCCAAGTTGTCAGCACTTAAAAGATACAAGTTGGCTGCAAGATACAAATTGGAAGCAAAGACATTCACTAAATACAAAATCAGAGAGTGGCATGGCAAAGCCTCTAGGTAAAGCAGCACCCTCTAGTGTTTACACTGGGTATGCTTTTGTCATGATGGCAGTGAAAGAACCACATCATGAACTCCAACATGACTTTCCCAAAGAGAAGCACTTATTTTTTATATAGAATCAAGAGTAATAATCTAGAGTGTCTCTTTAAATGTAAGGGATTTGAATTAAAAAAAAAACATGGACATAGGGGAGTCAGTCAGTAAATATTTACCCCAACTTGATAGCACTTTCTACTTTGTTTGAACAGAAAGATGCTAGAGTTAGAGTAGATATCAACATATTATCAGTCAAGAGGGAAAGGAAATGAAAAAATGGCTTTAACTGTTATCACTTGAAGGTTAGATGGATAGGTACAAGGGTTTACCATATTAGGTACACTGAAAAATGGAATTCCATTGAAAAGAGATTGAGTCTTGCCTGTAGCTCACTTCCTCATTAAAACTACCCCAAAGAGAAGCACTTATGAACACAGGACCAATCTATGCTTCCATTTGAAGTAATCTTAATGTGTTTAACTTTGTGATTAAAGAGCCATTGCATGGAGAACGCAGTGTGGAGTTCCAGAAGGCAGTTGTCTCTTGAAGCACTGATCACTTGAAACTACCCCAACAAATAGCACTTACCAAATACAACAGACGAGTCAGTGCCATTGTGAGGGTACCGAGAGTGAGAGTAGTAGTAGCTGCAAATCTTGTCCAATTGATAACCTGAAACTCTGTAGGACCGGACGAGATCCTTTGCAGTCAGAGCCACATGGAGCATGTTGCCTGCTTTTAGGAAGAGCTGGTCTGAGCCATGTGGTTTACCAGCACCCAATATAAGTGTGTCCATGCCCCCTCGGCTGTGCCATGGTCGTTGACACTCTGCATTTCTGTAAAGCCCATCAAGTTTTGATTGCCCAGTTTACATCTTTGGAACGACTTCCAAAGCACCCTCTAGTGTTTACACTGGGTATGCTTTTGTCATGATGGCAGTGAAAGAACCACATCATGAACTCCAACATGACTTTCCCCAAGAGAAGCACTTATTTTTTATATAGAATCAAGAGTAATTATCTAGAGTGTCTCTTTAAATGTAAGGGATTTGAATAAAAAAAAAAAACATGGACATAGGGGAGTCAGTCAGTAAATATTTACCCCAACTTGATAGCACTTTCTACTTTGTTTGAACAGAAAGATGCTAGAGTTAGAGTAGATATCAACATATTTTCAGTCAAGAGGGAAAGGAAATGAAAAATGGTTATCACTTAAAGTTTAGAGGGATAGGTACAAGGGTTTTCCATATTAGGTACACTGAAAAATGGAATTCCATTGAAAAGATGTTGAGTCTTGCCTGTAGCTCACTTCCTCATTAAAACTACCCCAAAGAGAAGCACTTATGAACACAGGACCAATCTATGCTCCCATTTGAAGTAATCTTAATGTGTTTAACTTTGTGATTAAAGGGCCATTGCATGGAGAACGCAGTGTTGAGTTCCAGAAGGCAGTTGTCTCTTGAAGCACTGATCACTTGAAACTACCCCAACAAATAGCACTTACCAAATACAACAGACGAGTCAGTGCCGTTGTGAGGGTACCGAGAGTGAGAGTAGTAGTAGCTGCAAATCTTGTCCAATTGATAGCCTGAAACTCTGTAGGACCGGACAAGATCCTTTGCAGTCAGAGTCACATGGAGCATGTTGCCTGCTTTTAGGAAGAGCTGGTCTGAGCCATGTGGTTTACCAGCACCCAATATAAGTGTGTCTATGCCTCCTCGGCTGTGCCATGGTCGTTGACACTCTGCATTTCTGTAAAGCCCATCAACTTTTGATTGCCCAGTTTACATCTTTGGAACGACTCAGCATTTTTTCCAGCACGGGTGGACCTTTCACACATTTGAAGCACTTTATGCAAATGCAACACTCATGAACATTTCCCCCTGAATTTAGAAAAGAGTCATTTTTAAAGGAAAGGCCTACACTGAGTACAAAAACAGGATGTGGCAGACCAAACATCTAGGTGAAACAGCACCCGCTAATGTTTAAGATGGGTATGCTGCAACATTATTGCGCTAAAGAGAAGCACTTATTCTTACATAGAATCAGGAATGCTTCTCTTTGTAGTCATCCAAAAGGGGTCTGTATATGTATGGGATCTGAATAAAAAACATGGACAAAGGGGAGTCAGTCAACAAATATTTACCCCAACTTGATAGCACTTTCTACTTTGGTTGAAAAGAAACATGCTAAAGTTAGAGTAAATATCAACTGATTTTCGGTCAAGAGGGCAGGTAAATGAAAAATGGCTGCAGGGAGGATGCAAAATAGTGTCCAAATGTTGCCCCAAGTTGTCAGCTCTTAAAAGATACAAGTTGGATGCAAGATACAAATTGGAAGCAAAGACATTCACTAAATACAAAATCAGAGAGTGGCATGGCAAAGCCTCTAGGTAAAGCAGCACCCTCTAGTGTTTACACTGGGTATGCTTTTGTCATGATGGCAGTGAAAGAACCACATCATGAACTCCAACATGACTTTCCCCAAGAGAAGGACTTATTTTTTATATAGAATCAAGAGTAATAATCTAGAGTGTCTCTTTAAATGTAAGGGATTTGAATAAAAAAAAAAACATGGACATAGGGGAGTCAGTCAGTAAATATTTACCCCAACTTGATAGCACTTTCTACTTTGTTTGAACAGAAAGATGCTAGAGTTAGAGTAGATATCAACATATTATCAGTCAAGAGGGAAAGGAAATGAAACAATGGCTTTAACTGTTATCACTTGAAGGTTAGAGGGATAGGTACAAGGGTTTACCATATTAGGTACACTGAAAAATGGAATTCCATTGAAAAGAGATTGAGTCTTGCCTGTAGCTCACTTCCTCATTAAAACTACCCCAAAGAGAAGCACTTATGAACACAGGACCAATCAATGCTCCCATTTGAAGTAATCTTAATGTGTTTAACTTTGTGATTAAAGAGCCATTGCATGGAGAACGCAGTGTGGAGTTCCAGAAGGCAGTTGTCTCTTGAAGCACTGATCACTTGAAACTACCCCAACAAATAGCACTTACCAAATACAACAGACGAGTCAGTGCCATTGTGAGGGTACCGAGAGTGAGAGTAGTAGTAGCTGCAAATCTTGTCCAATTGATAGCCTGAAACTCTGTAGGACCGGACAAGATCCTTTGCAGTCAGAGCCACATGGAGCATGTTGCCTGCTTTTAGGAAGAGCTGGTCTGAGCCATGTGGTTTACCAGCACCCAATATAAGTGTGTCCATGCCCCCTCGGCTGTGCCATGGTCGTTGACACTCTGCATTTCTGTAAAGCCCATCAAGTTTTGATTGCCCAGTTTACATCTTTGGAACGACTTCCAAAGCACCCTCTAGTGTTTACACTGGGTATGCTTTTGTCATGATGGCAGTGAAAGAACCACATCATGAACTCCAACATGACTTTCCCCAAGAGAAGCACTTATTTTTTATATAGAATCAAGAGTAATTATCTAGAGTGTCTCTTTAAATGTAAGGGATTTGAATAAAAAAAAAAAACATGGACATAGGGGAGTCAGTCAGTAAATATTTACCCCAACTTGATAGCACTTTCTACTTTGTTTGAACAGAAAGATGCTAGAGTTAGAGTAGATATCAACATATTTTCAGTCAAGAGGGAAAGGAAATGAAAAATGGTTATCACTTAAAGTTTAGAGGGATAGGTACAAGGGTTTACCATATTAGGTACACTGAAAAATGGAATTCCATTGAAAAGATGTTGAGTCTTGCCTGTAGCTCACTTCCTCATTAAAACTACCCCAAAGAGAAGCACTTATGAACACAGGACCAATCAATGCTCCCATTTGAAGTAATCTTAATGTGTTTAACTTTGTGATTAAAGGGCCATTGCATGGAGAACGCAGTGTTGAGTTCCAGAAGGCAGTTGTCTCTTGAAGCACTGATCACTTGAAACTACCCCAACAAATAGCACTTACCAAATACAACAGACGAGTCAGTGCCGTTGTGAGGGTACCGAGAGTGAGAGTAGTAGTAGCTGCAAATCTTGTCCAGTTGATAGCCTGAAACTCTGTAGTACCGGACGAGATCCTTTGCAGTCAGAGTCACATGAAGCATGTTGCCTGCGTTTAGGAAGAGCTGGTCTGAGCCATGTGGTTTACCAGCACCCAATATAAGTGTGTCTATGCCTCCTCGGCTGTGCCATGGTCGTTGACACTCTGCATTTCTGTAAAGCCCATCAACTTTTGATTGCCCAGTTTACATCTTTGGAACGACTCAGCATTTTTTCCAGCACGGGTGGACCTTTCACACATTTGAAGCACTTTATGCAAATGCAACACTCATGAACATTTCCCCCTGAATTTAGAAAAGAGTCATTTTTAAAGGATAGGCCTACACTGAGTACAAAAACAGGATGTGGCAGACCAAACCTCTAGGTGAAACAGCGCCCGCTAATGTTTAAGATGGGTATGCTGCAACATTATTGCGCTAAAGAGAAGCACTTATTCTTACATAGAATCAGGAATGCTTCTCTTTGTAGTCATCCAAAAGGGGTCTGTAAATGTATGGGATCTGAATAAAAAACATGGACAAAGGGGAGTCAGTCAACAAATATTTACCCCAACTTGATAGCACTTTCTACTTTGGTTGAAAAGAAACATGCTAAAGTTAGAGTAAATATCAACTGATTTTCGGTCAAGAGGGCAGGTAAATGAAAAATGGCTGCAGGGAGGATGCAAAATAGTGTCCAAATGTTGCCCCAAGTTGTCAGCACTTAAAAGATACAAGTTGGATGCAAGATACAAATTGGAAGCAAAGACGTTCACTAAATACAAAATCAGAGAGTGGCATGGCAAAGCCTCTAGGTAAAGTAGCACCCTCTAGTGTTTACACTGGGTATGCTTTTGTCATGATGGCAGTGAAAGAACCACATCATGAACTCCAACATGACTTTCCCCAAGAGAAGAACTTATTTTTTATATAGAATCAGGAGTAATTATCTAGAGTGTCTCTTTAAATGTAAGGGATTTCAATAAAAAAAAAAAAACATGGACACAGGGGAGTCAGTCAGTAAATATTTACCCCAACTTGATAGCACTTTCTACTTTGTTTGAACAGAAAGATGCTAGAGTTAGAGTAGATATCAACATATTTTCAGTCAAGAGGGAAAGGAAATGAAAAAATGGCTTTAACTGTTATCAATTAAAGGTTAGAGGGATAGGTACAAGGGTTTACCATATTAGGTACACTGAAAAATGGAATTCCATTGAAAAGAGATTGAGTCTTGCCTGTAGCTCACTTCCTCAATAAAACTACCCCAAAGAGAAGCACTTATGAACACAGGACCAATCAATGCTCCCATTTGAAGTAATCTTAATGTGTAGAACTTTGTGCTTAAAGGGCCATTGCATGGAGAACGCAGTGTGGAGTTCCAGAAGGCAGTTGTCTCTTGAAGCACTGATCACTTGAAACTACCCCAACAAATAGCACTTACCAAATACAACAGATGAGTCAGTGCCATTGTGAGGGTACCGAGAGTGAGAGTAGTAGTAGCTGCAAATCTTGTCCAGATGATAGCCTGAAACTCTGTAGGACCGGACGAGATCCTTTGCAGTCAGAGTCACATGGAGCATGTTGCCTGCTTTTAGGAAGAGCTGGTCTGAGCCATGTGGTTTACCAGCACCCAATATAAGTGTGTCCATGCCCCCTCGGCTGTGCCATGGTCGTTGACACTCTGCATTTCTGTAAAGCCCATCAAGTTTTGATTGCCCAGTTTACAACTTTGGAACGACTTAGCATTTTTTCCAGCACGGGTGGACCTTTCACACGTTTGAAGCACTTCAAGCAAATGCAACACTTATGAAAATTTCCCCCTGAATTTAGAAAAGAGTCATTTTTAAAGGATAGGCCTACACTGAGTACAAAAACAGGATGTGGCAGACCAAACCTCTAGGTGAAACAGCACCCGCTAATGTTTAAGCTGGGTATGCTGCAACATTATTGCGCTAAAGAGAAGCACTTATTCTTACATAGAATCAGGAATGCTTCTCTTTGTAGTCATCCAAAAGGGGTCTGTAAATGTATGGGATCTGAATAAAAAACATGGACAAAGGGGAGTCAGTCAACAAATATTTACCCCAACTTGATAGCACTTTCTACTTTGGTTGAAAAGATACATGCTAAAGTTAGAGTAAATATCAACTGATTTTCGGTCAAGAGGGCAGGTAAATGAAAAATGGCTGCAGGGAGGATGCAAAATAGTGTCCAAATGTTGCCCCAAGTTGTCAGCACATAAAAGATACAAGTTGGATGCAAGATACAAATTGGAAGCAAAGACATTCACTAAATACAAAATCAGAGAGTGGCATGGCAAAGCCTCTAGGTAAAGCAGCACCCTCTAGTGTTTACACTGGGTATGCTTTTGTCATGATGGCAATGAAAGAACCACACCATGAACTCCAACATGACTTTCCCCAAGAGAAGCACTTATTTTTTATATAAAATCAAGAGTAATTATCTAGAGTGTCTCTTTAAATGTAAGGGATTTGAATAAAAAAAAAAAAACATGGACATAGGGGAGTCAGTCAGTAAATATTTACCCCAACTTGATAGCACTTTCTACTTTGTTTGAACAGAAAGATGCTAGAGTTAGAGTAGATATCAACATATTTTCAGTCAAGAGGGAAAGGAAATGAAAAAATGGCTTTAACTGTTATCACTTAAAGGTTAGAGGGATAGGTACAAGGGTTTACCATATTAGGTACACTGAAAAATGGAATTCCATTGAAAAGAGATTGAGTCTTGCCTGTAGCTCACTTCCTCAATAAAACTACCCCAAAGAGAAGCACTTATGAACACAGGACCAATCAATGCTCCCATTTGAAGTAATCTTAATGTGTAGAACTTTGTGCTTAAAGGTCCATTGCATGGAGAACGCAGTGTGGAGTTCTAGAAGGCAGTTGTCTCTTGAAGCACTGATCACTTGAAACTACCCCAACAAATAGCACTTACCAAATACAACAGACGAGTCAGTGCCATTGTGAGGGTACCGAGAGTGAGAGTAGTAGTAGCTGCAAATCTTGTCCAATTGATAGCCTGAAACTCTGTAGGACCGGACGAGATCCTTTGCAGTCAGAGTCACATGGAGCATGTTGCCTGCTTTTAGGAAGAGCTGGTCTGAGCCATGTGGTTTACCAGCACCCAATATAAGTGTGTCCATGCCTCCTCGGCTGTGCCATGGTCGTTGACACTCTGCATTTATGTAAAGCCCATCAAGTTTTGATTGCCCAGTTTACATCTTTGGAACGACTCAGCATTTTTTCCAGCACGGGTGGACCTTTCACACGTTTGAAGCACTTCATGCAAATGCAACACTTATGAAAATTTCCCCCTGAATTTAGAAAAGAGTCATTTTTAAAGGATAGGCCTACACTGAGTACAAAAACAGGATGTGGCAGACCAAACCTCTAGGTGAAACAGCACCCGCTAATGTTTAAGATGGGTATGCTGCAACATTATTGCGCTAAAGAGAAGCACTTATTCTTACATAGAATCAGAAATGCTTCTCTTTGTAGTCATCCAAAAGGGGTCTGTAAATGTATGGGATCTGAATAAAAAACATGGACAAAGGGGAGTCAGTCAAGAAATATTTACCCCAACTTGATAGCACTTTCTACTTTGGTTGAAAAGATACATGCTAAAGTTAGGGTAAATATCAACTGATTTTCGGTCAAGAGGGCAGGTAAATGAAAAATGGCTGCAGGGAGGATGCAAAATAGTGTCCAAATGTTGCCCCAAGTTGTCAGCACTTAAAAGATACAAGTTGGATGCAAGATACAAATTGGAAGCAAAGACATTCACTAAATACAAAATCAGAGAGTGGCATGGCAAAGCCTCTAGGTAAAGCAGCACCCTCTAGTGTTTAAACTGGGTATGCTTTTGTCATGATGGCAGTGAAAGAACCACACCATGAACTTCAACATGACTTTCCCCAAGAGAAGCACTTATTTTTTATATAAAATCAAGAGTAATTATCTAGAGTGTCTCTTTAAATGTAAGGGATTTGAATAAAAAAAAAAAACATGGACATAGGGGAGTCAGTCAGTAAATATTTACCCCAACTTGATAGCACTTTCTACTTTGTTTGAACAGAAAGATGCTAGAGTTAGAGTAGATATCAACATATTTTCAGTCAAGAGGGAAAGGAAATGAAAAAATGGCTTTAACTGTTATCAATTAAAGGTTAGAGGGATAGGTACAAGGGTTTACCATATTAGGTACACTGAAAAATGGAATTCCATTGAAAAGAGATTGAGTCTTGCCTGTAGCTCACTTCCTCAATAAAACTACCCCAAAGAGAAGCACTTATGAACACAGGACCAATCAATGCTCCCATTTGAAGTAATCTTAATGTGTAGAACTTTGTGCTTAAAGGGCCATTGCATGGAGAACGCAGTGTGGAGTTCCAGAAGGCAGTTGTCTCTTGAAGCACTGATCACTTGAAACTACCCCAACAAATGAAACTCTGTAGGACCGGACGAGATCCTTTGCAGTCAGAGTCACATGGAGCATGTTGCCTGCTTTTAGGAAGAGCTGGTCTGAGCCATGTGGTTTACCAGCACCCAATATAAGTGTGTCCATGCCCCCTCGGCTGTGCCATGGTCGTTGACACTCTGCATTTCTGTAAAGCCCATCAACTTTTGATTGCCCAGTTTACAACTTTGGAACGACTTAGCATTTTTTCCAGCACGGGTGGACCTTTCACACGTTTGAAGCACTTCAAGCAAATGCAACACTTATGAAAATTTCCCCCTGAATTTAGAAAAGAGTCATTTTTAAAGGATAGGCCTACACTGAGTACAAAAACAGGATGTGGCAGACCAAACCTCTAGGTGAAACAGCACCCGCTAATGTTTAAGCTGGGTATGCTGCAACATTATTGCGCTAAGGAGAAGCACTTATTCTTACATAGAATCAGGAATGCTTCTCTTTGTAGTCATCCAAAAGGGGTCTGTAAATGTATGGGATCTGAATAAAAAACATGGACAAAGGGGAGTCAGTCAACAAATATTTACCTCAACTTGATAGCACTTTCTACTTTGGTTGAAAAGATACATGCTAAAGTTAGAGTAAATATCAACTGATTTTCGGTCAAGAGGGCAGGTAAATGAAAAATGGCTGCAGGGAGGATGCAAAATAGTGTCCAAATGTTGCCCCAAGTTGTCAGCACTTAAAAGATACAAGTTGGATGCAAGATACAAATTGGAAGCAAAGACATTCACTAAATACAAAATCAGAGAGTGGCATGGCAAAGCCTCTAGGTAAAGCAGCACCCTCTAGTGTTTACACTGGGTATGCTTTTGTCATGATGGCAGTGAAAGAACCACACCATGAACTTCAACATGACTTTCCCCAAGAGAAGCACTTATTTTTTATATAAAATCAAGAGTAATTATCTAGAGTGTCTCTTTAAATGTAAGGGATTTGAATAAAAAAAAAAAACATGGACATAGGGGAGTCAGTCAGTAAATATTTACCCCAACTTGATAGCACTTTCTACTTTGTTTGAACAGAAAGATGCTAGAGTTAGAGTAGATATCAACATATTTTCAGTCAAGAGGGAAAGGAAATGAAAAAATGGCTTTAACTGTTATCAATTAAAGGTTAGAGGGATAGGTACAAGGGTTTACCATATTAGGTACACTGAAAAATGGAATTCCATTGAAAAGAGATTGAGTCTTGCCTGTAGCTCACTTCCTCAATAAAACTACCCCAAAGAGAAGCACTTATGAACACAGGACCAATCAATGCTCCCATTTGAAGTAATCTTAATGTGTAGAACTTTGTGCTTAAAGGGCCATTGCATGGAGAACGCAGTGTGGAGTTCCAGAAGGCAGTTGTCTCTTGAAGCACTGATCACTTGAAACTACCCCAACAAATAGCACTTACCAAATACAACAGATGAGTCAGTGCCATTGTGAGGGTACCGAGAGTGAGAGTAGTAGTAGCTGCAAATCTTGTCCAGTTGATAGCCTGAAACTCTGTAGGACCGGACGAGATCCTTTGCAGTCAGAGTCACATGGAGCATGTTGCCTGCTTTTAGGAAGAGCTGGTCTGAGCCATGTGGTTTACCAGCACCCAATATAAGTGTGTCCATGCCCCCTCGGCTGTGCCATGGTCGTTGACACTCTGCATTTCTGTAAAGCCCATCAAGTTTTGATTGCACAGTTTACATCTTTGGAATGACTTAGCATTTTTTTCCAGCACGGGTGGACCTTTCACACGTTTGAAGCACTTCAAGCAAATGCAACACTTATGAAAATTTCCCCCTGAATTTAGAAAAGAGTCATTTTTAAAGGATAGGCCTACACTGAGTACAAAAACAGGATGTGGCAGACCAAACCTCTAGGTGAAACTGCACCCGCTAATGTTTAAGCTGGGTATGCTGCAACATTATTGCGCTAAAGAGAAGCACTTATTCTTACATAGAATCAGGAATGCTTCTCTTTGTAGTCATCCAAAAGGGGTCTGTAAATGTATGGGATCTGAATAAAAAACATGGACAAAGGGGAGTCAGTCAACAAATATTTACCCCAACTTGATAGCACTTTCTACTTTGGTTGAAAAGATACATGCTAAAGTTAGAGTAAATATCAACTGATTTTCGGTCAAGAGGGCAGGTAAATGAAAAATGGCTGCAGGGAGGATGCAAAATAGTGTCCAAATGTTGCCCCAAGTTGTCAGCACATAAAAGATACAAGTTGGATGCAAGATACAAATTGGAAGCAAAGACATTCACTAAATACAAAATCAGAGAGTGGCATGGCAAAGCCTCTAGGTAAAGCAGCACCCTCTAGTGTTTACACTGGGTATGCTTTTGTCATGATGGCAATGAAAGAACCACACCATGAACTCCAACATGACTTTCCCCAAGAGAAGCACTTATTTTTTATATAAAATCAAGAGTAATTATCTAGAGTGTCTCTTTAAATGTAAGGGATTTGAATAAAAAAAAAAAAAACATGGACATAGGGGAGTCAGTCAGTAAATATTTACCCCAACTTGATAGCACTTTCTACTTTGTTTGAACAGAAAGATGCTAGAGTTAGAGTAGATATCAACATATTTTCAGTCAAGAGGAAAGGAAATGAAAAAATGGCTTTAACTGTTATCACTTAAAGGTTAGAGGGATAGGTACAAGGGTTTACCATATTAGGTACACTGAAAAATGGAATTCCATTGAAAAGAGATTGAGTCTTGCCTGTAGCTCACTTCCTCAATAAAACTACCCCAAAGAGAAGCACTTATGAACACAGGACCAGTCAATGCTCCCATTTGAAGTAATCTTAATGTGTAGAACTTTGTGCTTAAAGGGCCATTGCATGGAGAACGCAGTGTGGAGTTCCAGAAGGCAGTTGTCTCTTGAAGCACTGATTACTTGAAACTACCCCAACAAATAGCACTTACCAATTACAACAGATGAGTCAGTGCCATTGTGAGGGTACTGAGAGTGAGAGTAGTAGTAGCTACAAATCTTGTCCAATTGATAGCCTGAAACTCTGTAGGACCGGACGAGATCCTTTGCAGTCAGAGTCACATGGAGCATGTTGCCTGCTTTTAGGAAGAGCTGGTCTGAGCCATGTGGTTTACCAGCACCCAATATAAGTGTGTCCATGCCCCCTCGGCTGTGCCATGGTCGTTGACACTCTGCATTTCTGTAAAGCCCATCAAGTTTTGATTGCCAAGTTTACAACTTTGGAACGACTTAGCATTTTTTCCAGCACGGGTGGACCTTTCACACGTTTGAAGCACTTCAAGCAAATGCAACACTTATGAAAATTTCCCCCTGAATTTAGAAAAGAGTCATTTTTAAAGGATAGGCCTACACTGAGTACAAAAACAGGATGTGGCAGACCAAACCTCTAGGTGAAACAGCACCCGCTAATGTTTAAGCTGGGTATGCTGCAACATTATTGCGCTAAAGAGAAGCACTTATTCTTACATAGAATCAGAAATGCTTCTCTTTGTAGTCATCCAAAAGGGGTCTGTAAATGTATGGGATCTGAATAAAAAACATGGACAAAGGGGAGTCAGTCAACAAATATTTACCCCAACTTGATAGCACTTTCTACTTTGGTTGAAAAGAAACATGCTAAAGTTAGAGTAAATATCAACTGATTTTCGGTCAAGAGGGCAGGTAAATGAAAAATGGCTGCAGGGAGGATGCAAAATAGTGTCCAAATGTTGCCCCAACTTGTCAGCACTTAAAAGATACAAGTTGGATGCAAGATACAAATTGGAAGCAAAGACATTCACTAAATACAAAATCAGAGAGTGGCATGGCAAAGCCTCTAGGTAAAGCAGCACCCTCTAGTGTTTACACTGGGTATGCTTTTGTCATGATGGCAGTGAAAGAACCACACCATGAACTCCAACATGACTTTCCCCAAGAGAAGCACTTATTTTTTATATAAAATCAAGAGTAATTATCTAGAGTGTCTCTTTAAATGTAAGGAATTTGAATTAAAAAAAAAACATGGACATAGGGGAGTCAGTCAGTAAATATTTACCCCAACTTGATAGCACTTTCTACTTTGTTTGAACAGAAAGATGCTAGAGTTAGAGTAGATATCAACATATTTTCAGTCAAGAGGGAAAGGAAATGAAAAAATGGCTTTAACTGTTATCACTTAAAGGTTAGAGAGATAGGTACAAGGGTTTACCATATTAGGTACACTGAAAAATGGAATTCCATTGAAAAGAGATTGAGTCTTGCCTGTAGCTCACTTCCTCAATAAAACGACCCCAAAGAGAAGCACTTATGAACACAGGACCAATCAATGCTCCCATTTGAAGTAATCTTAATGTGTAGAACTTTGTGCTTAAAGGGCCATTGCACGGAGAACGCAGTGTGGAGTTCCAGAAGGCAGTTGTCTCTTGAAGCACTGATCACTTGAAACTACCCCAACAAATAGCACTTACCAAATACAACAGACGAGTCAGTGCCATTGTGAGGGTACTGAGAGTGAGAGTAGTAGTAGCTGCAAATCTTGTCCAATTGATAGCCTGAAACTCTGTAGGACCGGACGAGATCCTTTGCAGTCAGAGTCACATGGAGCATGTTGCCTGATTTTAGGTAGAGCTGGTCTGAGCCATGTGGTTTACCAGCACCCAATATAAGTGTGTCCATGCCCCCTCGGCTGTGCCATGGTCGTTGACACTCTGCATTTCTGTAAAGCCCATCAAGTTTTGATTGCCCAGTTTACAACTTTAGAACGACTTAGCATTTTTTCCAGCACGGGTGGACCTTTCACACGTTTGAAGCACTTTTGCAAATGCAACACTTATGAACATTTCCCCCTGAATTTAGAAAAGAGTCATTTTTAAAGGATAGGCCTACACTGAGTACAAAAACAGGATGTTGCACTGATCACTTGAAACTACCCCAACAAATAGCACTTACCAAATACAACAGACGAGTCAGTGCCGTTGTGAGGGTACTGAGAGTGAGAGTAGTAGTAGCTGCAAATCTTGTCCAATTGATAGCCTGAAACTCTGTAGGACCGGACGAGATCCTTTGCAGTCAGAGTCACATGGAGCATGTTGCCTGCTTTTAGGAAGAGCTGGTCTGAGCCATGTGGTTTACCAGCACCCAATATAAGTGTGTCCATGCCTCCTCGGCTGTGCCATGGTCGTTGACACTCTGCATTTATGTAAAGCCCATCAAGTTTTGATTGCCCAGTTTACATTTTTGGAACGACTCAGCATTTTTTCCAGCACGGGTGGACCTTTCACACGTTTGAAGCACTTCAAGCAAATGCAACACTTATGAAAATTTCCCCCTGAATTTAGAAAAGAGTCATTTTTAAAGGATAGGCCTACACTGAGTACAAAAACAGGATGTGGCAGACCAAACCTCTAGGTGAAACAGCACCCGCTAATGTTTAAGCTGGGTATGCTGCAACATTATTGCGCTAAAGAGAAGCACTTTTTCTTACATAGAATCAGAAATGCTTCTCTTTGTAGTCATCCAAAAGGGGTCTGTAAATGTATGGGATCTGAATAAAAAACATGGACAAAGGGGAGTCAGTCAACAAATATTTACCCCAACTTGATAGCACTTTCTACTTTGGTTGAAAAGAAACATGCTAAAGTTAGAGTAAATATCAACTGATTTTCGGTCAAGAGGGCAGGTAAATGAAAAATGGCTGCAGGGAGGATGCAAAATAGTGTCCAAATGTTGCCCCAAGTTGTCAGCACTTAAAAGATACAAGTTGGCTGCAAGATACAAATTGGAAGCAAAGACATTCACTAAATACAAAATCAGAGAGTGGCATGGCAAAGCCTCTAGGTAAAGCAGCACCCTCTAGTGTTTACACTGGGTATGCTTTTGTCATGATGGCAGTGAAAGAACCACATCATGAACTCCAACATGACTTTCCCCAAGAGAAGCACTTATTTTTTATATAGAATCAAGAGTAATAATCTAGAGTGTCTCTTTAAATGTAAGGGATTTGAATTAAAAAAAAAACATGGACATAGGGGAGTCAGTCAGTAAATATTTACCCCAACTTGATAGCACTTTCTACTTTGTTTGAACAGAAAGATGCTAGAGTTAGAGTAGATATCAACATATTATCAGTCAAGAGGGAAAGGAAATGAAAAAATGTCTTTAACTGTTATCACTTGAAGGTTAGATGGATAGGTACAAGGGTTTACCATATTAGGTACACTGAAAAATGGAATTCCATTGAAAAGAGATTGAGTCTTGCCTGTAGCTCACTTCCTCATTAAAACTACCCCAAAGAGAAGCACTTATGAACACAGGACCAATCTATGCTTCCATTTGAAGTAATCTTAATGTGTTTAACTTTGTGATTAAAGAGCCATTGCATGGAGAACGCAGTGTGGAGTTCCAGAAGGCAGTTGTCTCTTGAAGCACTGATCACTTGAAACTACCCCAACAAATAGCGCTTACCAAATACAACAGACGAGTCAGTGCTATTGTGAGGGTACCGAGAGTGAGAGTAGTAGTAGCTGCAAATCTTGTCCAATTGATAACCTGAAACTCTGTAGGACCGGACGAGATCCTTTGCAGTCAGAGCCACATGGAGCATGTTGCCTGCTTTTAGGAAGAGCTGGTCTGAGCCATGTGGTTTACCAGCACCCAATATAAGTGTGTCCATGCCCCCTCGGCTGTGCCATGGTCGTTGACACTCTGCATTTCTGTAAAGCCCATCAAGTTTTGATTGCCCAGTTTACATCTTTGGAACGACTTCCAAAGCACCCTCTAGTGTTTACACTGGGTATGCTTTTGTCATGATGGCAGTGAAAGAACCACATCATGAACTCCAACATGACTTTCCCCAAGAGAAGCACTTATTTTTTATATAGAATCAAGAGTAATTATCTAGAGTGTCTCTTTAAATGTAAGGGATTTGAATAAAAAAAAAAAACATGGACATAGGGGAGTCAGTCAGTAAATATTTACCCCAACTTGATAGCACTTTCTACTTTGTTTGAACAGAAAGATGCTAGAGTTAGAGTAGATATCAACATATTTTCAGTCAAGAGGGAAAGGAAATGAAAAATGGTTATCACTTAAAGTTTAGAGGGATAGGTACAAGGGTTTTCCATATTAGGTACACTGAAAAATGGAATTCCATTGAAAAGATGTTGAGTCTTGCCTGTAGCTCACTTCCTCATTAAAACTACCCCAAAGAGAAGCACTTATGAACACAGGACCAATCTATGCTCCCATTTGAAGTAATCTTAATGTGTTTAACTTTGTGATTAAAGGGCCATTGCATGGAGAACGCAGTGTTGAGTTCCAGAAGGCAGTTGTCTTTTGAAGCACTGATCACTTGAAACTACCCCAACAAATAGCACTTACCAAATACAACAGACGAGTCAGTGCCGTTGTGAGGGTACCGAGAGTGAGAGTAGTAGTAGCTGCAAATCTTGTCCAATTGATAGCCTGAAACTCTGTAGGACCGGACAAGATCCTTTGCAGTCAGAGTCACATGGAGCATGTTGCCTGCTTTTAGGAAGAGCTGGTCTGAGCCATGTGGTTTACCAGCACCCAATATAAGTGTGTCTATGCCTCCTCGGCTGTGCCATGGTCGTTGACACTCTGCATTTCTGTAAAGCCCATCAACTTTTGATTGCCCAGTTTACATCTTTGGAACGACTCAGCATTTTTTCCAGCACGGGTGGACCTTTCACACATTTGAAGCACTTTATGCAAATGCAACACTCATGAACATTTCCCCCTGAATTTAGAAAAGAGTCATTTTTAAAGGAAAGGCCTACACTGAGTACAAAAACAGGATGTGGCAGACCAAACATCTAGGTGAAACAGCACCCGCTAATGTTTAAGATGGGTATGCTGCAACATTATTGCGCTAAAGAGAAGCACTTATTCTTACATAGAATCAGGAATGCTTCTCTTTGTAGTCATCCAAAAGGGGTCTGTATATGTATGGGATCTGAATAAAAAACATGGACAAAGGGGAGTCAGTCAACAAATATTTACCCCAACTTGACAGCACTTTCTACTTTGGTTGAAAAGAAACATGCTAAAGTTAGAGTAAATATCAACTGATTTTCGGTCAAGAGGGCAGGTAAATGAAAAATGGCTGCAGGGAGGATGCAAAATAGTGTCCAAATGTTGCCCCAAGTTGTCAGCTCTTAAAAGATACAAGTTGGATGCAAGATACAAATTGGAAGCAAAGACGTTCACTAAATACAAAATCAGAGAGTGGCATGGCAAAGCCTCTAGGTAAAGTAGCACCCTCTAGTGTTTACACTGGGTATGCTTTTGTCATGATGGCAGTGAAAGAACCACATCATGAACTCCAACATGACTTTCCCCAAGAGAAGCACTTATTTTTTATATAGAATCAGGAGTAATTATCTAGAGTGTCTCTTTAAATGTAAGGGATTTCAATAAAAAAAAAAAAACATGGACACAGGGGAGTCAGTCAGTAAATATTTACCCCAACTTGATAGCACTTTCTACTTTGTTTGAACAGAAAGATGCTAGAGTTAGAGTAGATATCAACATATTTTCAGTCAAGAGGGAAAGGAAATGAAAAAATGGCTTTAACTGTTATCAATTAAAGGTTAGAGGGATAGGTACAAGGGTTTACCATATTAGGTACACTGAAAAATGGAATTCCATTGAAAAGAGATTGAGTCTTGCCTGTAGCTCACTTCCTCAATAAAACTACCCCAAAGAGAAGCACTTATGAACACAGGACCAATCAATGCTCCCATTTGAAGTAATCTTAATGTGTAGAACTTTGTGCTTAAAGGGCCATTGCATGGAGAACGCAGTGTGGAGTTCCAGAAGGCAGTTGTCTCTTGAAGCACTGATCACTTGAAACTACCCCAACAAATAGCACTTACCAAATACAACAGATGAGTCAGTGCCATTGTGAGGGTACCGAGAGTGAGAGTAGTAGTAGCTGCAAATCTTGTCCAGATGATAGCCTGAAACTCTGTAGGACCGGACGAGATCCTTTGCAGTCAGAGTCACATGGAGCATGTTGCCTGCTTTTAGGAAGAGCTGGTCTGAGCCATGTGGTTTACCAGCACCCAATATAAGTGTGTCCATGCCCCCTCGGCTGTGCCATGGTCGTTGACACTCTGCATTTCTGTAAAGCCCATCAAGTTTTGATTGCCCAGTTTACAACTTTGGAACGACTTAGCATTTTTTCCAGCACGGGTGGACCTTTCACACGTTTGAAGCACTTCAAGCAAATGCAACACTTATGAAAATTTCCCCCTGAATTTAGAAAAGAGTCATTTTTAAAGGATAGGCCTACACTGAGTACAAAAACAGGATGTGGCAGACCAAACCTCTAGGTGAAACAGCACCCGCTAATGTTTAAGCTGGGTATGCTGCAACATTATTGCGCTAAAGAGAAGCACTTATTCTTACATAGAATCAGGAATGCTTCTCTTTGTAGTCATCCAAAAGGGGTCTGTAAATGTATGGGATCTGAATAAAAAACATGGACAAAGGGGAGTCAGTCAACAAATATTTACCCCAACTTGATAGCACTTTCTACTTTGGTTGAAAAGATACATGCTAAAGTTAGAGTAAATATCAACTGATTTTCGGTCAAGAGGGCAGGTAAATGAAAAATGGCTGCAGGGAGGATGCAAAATAGTGTCCAAATGTTGCCCCAAGTTGTCAGCACATAAAAGATACAAGTTGGATGCAAGATACAAATTGGAAGCAAAGACATTCACTAAATACAAAATCAGAGAGTGGCATGGCAAAGCCTCTAGGTAAAGCAGCACCCTCTAGTGTTTACACTGGGTATGCTTTTGTCATGATGGCAATGAAAGAACCACACCATGAACTCCAACATGACTTTCCCCAAGAGAAGCACTTATTTTTTATATAAAATCAAGAGTAATTATCTAGAGTGTCTCTTTAAATGTAAGGGATTTGAATAAAAAAAAAAAAACATGGACATAGGGGAGTCAGTCAGTAAATATTTACCCCAACTTGATAGCACTTTCTACTTTGTTTGAACAGAAAGATGCTAGAGTTAGAGTAGATATCAACATATTTTCAGTCAAGAGGGAAAGGAAATGAAAAAATGGCTTTAACTGTTATCACTTAAAGGTTAGAGGGATAGGTACAAGGGTTTACCATATTAGGTACACTGAAAAATGGAATTCCATTGAAAAGAGATTGAGTCTTGCCTGTAGCTCACTTCCTCAATAAAACTACCCCAAAGAGAAGCACTTATGAACACAGGACCAATCAATGCTCCCATTTGAAGTAATCTTAATGTGTAGAACTTTGTGCTTAAAGGTCCATTGCATGGAGAACGCAGTGTGGAGTTCTAGAAGGCAGTTGTCTCTTGAAGCACTGATCACTTGAAACTACCCCAACAAATAGCACTTACCAAATACAACAGACGAGTCAGTGCCATTGTGAGGGTACCGAGAGTGAGAGTAGTAGTAGCTGCAAATCTTGTCCAATTGATAGCCTGAAACTCTGTAGGACCGGACGAGATCCTTTGCAGTCAGAGTCACATGGAGCATGTTGCCTGCTTTTAGGAAGAGCTGGTCTGAGCCATGTGGTTTACCAGCACCCAATATAAGTGTGTCCATGCCTCCTCGGCTGTGCCATGGTCGTTGACACTCTGCATTTATGTAAAGCCCATCAAGTTTTGATTGCCCAGTTTACATCTTTGGAACGACTCAGCATTTTTTCCAGCACGGGTGGACCTTTCACACGTTTGAAGCACTTCATGCAAATGCAACACTTATGAAAATTTCCCCCTGAATTTAGAAAAGAGTCATTTTTAAAGGATAGGCCTACACTGAGTACAAAAACAGGATGTGGCAGACCAAACCTCTAGGTGAAACAGCACCCGCTAATGTTTAAGCTGGGTATGCTGCAACATTATTGCGCTAAAGAGAAGCACTTATTCTTACATAGAATCAGAAATGCTTCTCTTTGTAGTCATCCAAAAGGGGTCTGTAAATGTATGGGATCTGAATAAAAAACATGGACAAAGGGGAGTCAGTCAACAAATATTTACCCCAACTTGATAGCACTTTCTACTTTGGTTGAAAAGATACATGCTAAAGTTAGGGTAAATATCAACTGATTTTCGGTCAAGAGGGCAGGTAAATGAAAAATGGCTGCAGGGAGGATGCAAAATAGTGTCCAAATGTTGCCCCAAGTTGTCAGCACTTAAAAGATACAAGTTGGATGCAAGATACAAATTGGAAGCAAAGACATTCACTAAATACAAAATCAGAGAGTGGCATGGCAAAGTCTCTAGGTAAAGCAGCACCCTCTAGTGTTTAAACTGGGTATGCTTTTGTCATGATGGCAGTGAAAGAACCACACCATGAACTTCAACATGACTTTCCCCAAGAGAAGCACTTATTTTTTATATAAAATCAAGAGTAATTATCTAGAGTGTCTCTTTAAATGTAAGGGATTTGAATAAAAAAAAAAAACATGGACATAGGGGAGTCAGTCAGTAAATATTTACCCCAACTTGATAGCACTTTCTACTTTGTTTGAACAGAAAGATGCTAGAGTTAGAGTAGATATCAACATATTTTCAGTCAAGAGGGAAAGGAAATGAAAAAATGGCTTTAACTGTTATCAATTAAAGGTTAGAGGGATAGGTACAAGGGTTTACCATATTAGGTACACTGAAAAATGGAATTCCATTGAAAAGAGATTGAGTCTTGCCTGTAGCTCACTTCCTCAATAAAACTACCTCAAAGAGAAGCACTTATGAACACAGGACCAATCAATGCTCCCATTTGAAGTAATCTTAATGTGTAGAACTTTGTGCTTAAAGGGCCATTGCATGGAGAACGCAGTGTGGAGTTCCAGAAGGCAGTTGTCTCTTGAAGCACTGATCACTTGAAACTACCCCAACAAATGAAACTCTGTAGGACCGGACGAGATCCTTTGCAGTCAGAGTCACATGGAGCATGTTGCCTGCTTTTAGGAAGAGCTGGTCTGAGCCATGTGGTTTACCAGCACCCAATATAAGTGTGTCCATGCCCCCTCGGCTGTGCCATGGTCGTTGACACTCTGCATTTCTGTAAAGCCCATCAACTTTTGATTGCCCAGTTTACAACTTTGGAACGACTTAGCATTTTTTCCAGCACGGGTGGACCTTTCACACGTTTGAAGCACTTCAAGCAAATGCAACACTTATGAAAATTTCCCCCTGAATTTAGAAAAGAGTCATTTTTAAAGGATAGGCCTACACTGAGTACAAAAACAGGATGTGGCAGACCAAACCTCTAGGTGAAACAGCACCCGCTAATGTTTAAGCTGGGTATGCTGCAACATTATTGCGCTAAGGAGAAGCACTTATTCTTACATAGAATCAGGAATGCTTCTCTTTGTAGTCATCCAAAAGGGGTCTGTAAATGTATGGGATCTGAATAAAAAACATGGACAAAGGGGAGTCAGTCAACAAATATTTACCTCAACTTGATAGCACTTTCTACTTTGGTTGAAAAGATACATGCTAAAGTTAGAGTAAATATCAACTGATTTTCGGTCAAGAGGGCAGGTAAATGAAAAATGGCTGCAGGGAGGATGCAAAATAGTGTCCAAATGTTGCCCCAAGTTGTCAGCACTTAAAAGATACAAGTTGGATGCAAGATACAAATTGGAAGCAAAGACATTCACTAAATACAAAATCAGAGAGTGGCATGGCAAAGCCTCTAGGTAAAGCAGCACCCTCTAGTGTTTACACTGGGTATGCTTTTGTCATGATGGCAGTGAAAGAACCACACCATGAACTTCAACATGACTTTCCCCAAGAGAAGCACTTATTTTTTATATAAAATCAAGAGTAATTATCTAGAGTGTCTCTTTAAATGTAAGGGATTTGAATAAAAAAAAAAAACATGGACATAGGGGAGTCAGTCAGTAAATATTTACCCCAACTTGATAGCACTTTCTACTTTGTTTGAACAGAAAGATGCTAGAGTTAGAGTAGATATCAACATATTTTCAGTCAAGAGGGAAAGGAAATGAAAAAATGGCTTTAACTGTTATCAATTAAAGGTTAGAGGGATAGGTACAAGGGTTTACCATATTAGGTACACTGAAAAATGGAATTCCATTGAAAAGAGATTGAGTCTTGCCTGTAGCTCACTTCCTCAATAAAACTACCCCAAAGAGAAGCACTTATGAACACAGGACCAATCAATGCTCCCATTTGAAGTAATCTTAATGTGTAGAACTTTGTGCTTAAAGGGCCATTGCATGGAGAACGCAGTGTGGAGTTCCAGAAGGCAGTTGTCTCTTGAAGCACTGATCACTTGAAACTACCCCAACAAATAGCACTTACCAAATACAACAGATGAGTCAGTGCCATTGTGAGGGTACC
This sequence comes from Coreius guichenoti, assembly GCA_039654105.1. Taxonomy (NCBI): domain Eukaryota; kingdom Metazoa; phylum Chordata; class Actinopteri; order Cypriniformes; family Gobionidae; genus Coreius; species Coreius guichenoti. The sequence goes on along the minus strand of CM077186.1, from coordinate 12,135,395 downwards.
GAGAGTGAGAGTAGTAGTAGCTGCAAATCTTGTCCAGTTGATAGCCTGAAACTCTGTAGGACCGGACGAGATCCTTTGCAGTCAGAGTCACATGGAGCATGTTGCCTGCTTTTAGGAAGAGCTGGTCTGAGCCATGTGGTTTACCAGCACCCAATATAAGTGTGTCCATGCCCCCTCGGCTGTGCCATGGTCGTTGACACTCTGCATTTCTGTAAAGCCCATCAAGTTTTGATTGCACAGTTTACATCTTTGGAATGACTTAGCATTTTTTTCCAGCACGGGTGGACCTTTCACACGTTTGAAGCACTTCAAGCAAATGCAACACTTATGAAAATTTCCCCCTGAATTTAGAAAAGAGTCATTTTTAAAGGATAGGCCTACACTGAGTACAAAAACAGGATGTGGCAGACCAAACCTCTAGGTGAAACTGCACCCGCTAATGTTTAAGCTGGGTATGCTGCAACATTATTGCGCTAAAGAGAAGCACTTATTCTTACATAGAATCAGGAATGCTTCTCTTTGTAGTCATCCAAAAGGGGTCTGTAAATGTATGGGATCTGAATAAAAAACATGGACAAAGGGGAGTCAGTCAACAAATATTTACCCCAACTTTATAGCACTTTCTACTTTGGTTGAAAAGATACATGCTAAAGTTAGAGTAAATATCAACTGATTTTCGGTCAAGAGGGCAGGTAAATGAAAAATGGCTGCAGGGAGGATGCAAAATAGTGTCCAAATGTTGCCCCAAGTTGTCAGCACATAAAAGATACAAGTTGGATGCAAGATACAAATTGGAAGCAAAGACATTCACTAAATACAAAATCAGAGAGTGGCATGGCAAAGCCTCTAGGTAAAGCAGCACCCTCTAGTGTTTACACTGGGTATGCTTTTGTCATGATGGCAATGAAAGAACCACACCATGAACTCCAACATGACTTTCCCCAAGAGAAGCACTTATTTTTTATATAAAATCAAGAGTAATTATCTAGAGTGTCTCTTTAAATGTAAGGGATTTGAATAAAAAAAAAAAAAACATGGACATAGGGGAGTCAGTCAGTAAATATTTACCCCAACTTGATAGCACTTTCTACTTTGTTTGAACAGAAAGATGCTAGAGTTAGAGTAGATATCAACATATTTTCAGTCAAGAGGAAAGGAAATGAAAAAATGGCTTTAACTGTTATCACTTAAAGGTTAGAGGGATAGGTACAAGGGTTTACCATATTAGGTACACTGAAAAATGGAATTCCATTGAAAAGAGATTGAGTCTTGCCTGTAGCTCACTTCCTCAATAAAACTACCCCAAAGAGAAGCACTTATGAACACAGGACCAGTCAATGCTCCCATTTGAAGTAATCTTAATGTGTAGAACTTTGTGCTTAAAGGGCCATTGCATGGAGAACGCAGTGTGGAGTTCCAGAAGGCAGTTGTCTCTTGAAGCACTGATTACTTGAAACTACCCCAACAAATAGCACTTACCAATTACAACAGATGAGTCAGTGCCATTGTGAGGGTACTGAGAGTGAGAGTAGTAGTAGCTGCAAATCTTGTCCAATTGATAGCCTGAAACTCTGTAGGACCGGACGAGATCCTTTGCAGTCAGAGTCACATGGAGCATGTTGCCTGCTTTTAGGAAGAGCTGGTCTGAGCCATGTGGTTTACCAGCACCCAATATAAGTGTGTCCATGCCCCCTCGGCTGTGCCATGGTCGTTGACACTCTGCATTTCTGTAAAGCCCATCAAGTTTTGATTGCCAAGTTTACAACTTTGGAACGACTTAGCATTTTTTCCAGCACGGGTGGACCTTTCACACGTTTGAAGCACTTCAAGCAAATGCAACACTTATGAAAATTTCCCCCTGAATTTAGAAAAGAGTCATTTTTAAAGGATAGGCCTACACTGAGTACAAAAACAGGATGTGGCAGACCAAACCTCTAGGTGAAACAGCACCCGCTAATGTTTAAGCTGGGTATGCTGCAACATTATTGCGCTAAAGAGAAGCACTTATTCTTACATAGAATCAGAAATGCTTCTCTTTGTAGTCATCCAAAAGGGGTCTGTAAATGTATGGGATCTGAATAAAAAACATGGACAAAGGGGAGTCAGTCAACAAATATTTACCCCAACTTGATAGCACTTTCTACTTTGGTTGAAAAGAAACATGCTAAAGTTAGAGTAAATATCAACTGATTTTCGGTCAAGAGGGCAGGTAAATGAAAAATGGCTGCAGGGAGGATGCAAAATAGTGTCCAAATGTTGCCCCAAGTTGTCAGCACTTAAAAGATACAAGTTGGATGCAAGATACAAATTGGAAGCAAAGACATTCACTAAATACAAAATCAGAGAGTGGCATGGCAAAGCCTCTAGGTAAAGCAGCACCCTCTAGTGTTTACACTGGGTATGCTTTTGTCATGATGGCAGTGAAAGAACCACACCATGAACTCCAACATGACTTTCCCCAAGAGAAGCACTTATTTTTTATATAAAATCAAGAGTAATTATCTAGAGTGTCTCTTTAAATGTAAGGAATTTGAATTAAAAAAAAAACATGGACATAGGGGAGTCAGTCAGTAAATATTTACCCCAACTTGATAGCACTTTCTACTTTGTTTGAACAGAAAGATGCTAGAGTTAGAGTAGATATCAACATATTTTCAGTCAAGAGGGAAAGGAAATGAAAAAATGGCTTTAACTGTTATCACTTAAAGGTTAGAGAGATAGGTACAAGGGTTTACCATATTAGGTACACTGAAAAATGGAATTCCATTGAAAAGAGATTGAGTCTTGCCTGTAGCTCACTTCCTCAATAAAACGACCCCAAAGAGAAGCACTTATGAACACAGGACCAATCAATGCTCCCATTTGAAGTAATCTTAATGTGTAGAACTTTGTGCTTAAAGGGCCATTGCACGGAGAACGCAGTGTGGAGTTCCAGAAGGCAGTTGTCTCTTGAAGCACTGATCACTTGAAACTACCCCAACAAATAGCACTTACCAAATACAACAGACGAGTCAGTGCCATTGTGAGGGTACTGAGAGTGAGAGTAGTAGTAGCTGCAAATCTTGTCCAATTGATAGCCTGAAACTCTGTAGGACCGGACGAGATCCTTTGCAGTCAGAGTCACATGGAGCATGTTGCCTGATTTTAGGTAGAGCTGGTCTGAGCCATGTGGTTTACCAGCACCCAATATAAGTGTGTCCATGCCCCCTCGGCTGTGCCATGGTCGTTGACACTCTGCATTTCTGTAAAGCCCATCAAGTTTTGATTGCCCAGTTTACAACTTTAGAACGACTTAGCATTTTTTCCAGCACGGGTGGACCTTTCACACGTTTGAAGCACTTTTGCAAATGCAACACTTATGAACATTTCCCCCTGAATTTAGAAAAGAGTCATTTTTAAAGGATAGGCCTACACTGAGTACAAAAACAGGATGTTGCACTGATCACTTGAAACTACCCCAACAAATAGCACTTACCAAATACAACAGACGAGTCAGTGCCGTTGTGAGGGTACTGAGAGTGAGAGTAGTAGTAGCTGCAAATCTTGTCCAATTGATAGCCTGAAACTCTGTAGGACCGGACGAGATCCTTTGCAGTCAGAGTCACATGGAGCATGTTGCCTGCTTTTAGGAAGAGCTGGTCTGAGCCATGTGGTTTACCAGCACCCAATATAAGTGTGTCCATGCCTCCTCGGCTGTGCCATGGTCGTTGACACTCTGCATTTATGTAAAGCCCATCAAGTTTTGATTGCCCAGTTTACATTTTTGGAACGACTCAGCATTTTTTCCAACACGGGTGGACCTTTCACACGTTTGAAGCACTTCAAGCAAATGCAACACTTATGAAAATTTCCCCCTGAATTTAGAAAAGAGTCATTTTTAAAGGATAGGCCTACACTGAGTACAAAAACAGGATGTGGCAGACCAAACCTCTAGGTGAAACAGCACCCGCTAATGTTTAAGCTGGGTATGCTGCAACATTATTGCGCTAAAGAGAAGCACTTTTTCTTACATAGAATCAGAAATGCTTCTCTTTGTAGTCATCCAAAAGGGGTCTGTAAATGTATGGGATCTGAATAAAAAACATGGACAAAGGGGAGTCAGTCAACAAATATTTACCCCAACTTGATAGCACTTTCTACTTTGGTTGAAAAGAAACATGCTAAAGTTAGAGTAAATATCAACTGATTTTCGGTCAAGAGGGCAGGTAAATGAAAAATGGCTGCAGGGAGGATGCAAAATAGTGTCCAAATGTTGCCCCAAGTTGTCAGCACTTAAAAGATACAAGTTGGCTGCAAGATACAAATTGGAAGCAAAGACATTCACTAAATACAAAATCAGAGAGTGGCATGGCAAAGCCTCTAGGTAAAGCAGCACCCTCTAGTGTTTACACTGGGTATGCTTTTGTCATGATGGCAGTGAAAGAACCACATCATGAACTCCAACATGACTTTCCCCAAGAGAAGCACTTATTTTTTATATAGAATCAAGAGTAATAATCTAGAGTGTCTCTTTAAATGTAAGGGATTTGAATTTAAAAAAAAACATGGACATAGGGGAGTCAGTCAGTAAATATTTACCCCAACTTGATAGCACTTTCTACTTTGTTTGAACAGAAAGATGCTAGAGTTAGAGTAGATATCAACATATTATCAGTCAAGAGGGAAAGGAAATGAAACAATGGCTTTAACTGTTATCACTTGAAGGTTAGAGGTATAGGTACAAGGGTTTACCATATTAGGTACACTGAAAAATGGAATTCCATTGAAAAGAGATTGAGTCTTGCCTGTAGCTCACTTCCTCATTAAAACTACCCCAAAGAGAAGCACTTATGAACACAGGACCAATCAATGCTCCCATTTGAAGTAATCTTAATGTGTTTAACTTTGTGATTAAAGAGCCATTGCATGGAGAACGCAGTGTGGAGTTCCAGAAGGCAGTTGTCTCTTGAAGCACTGATCACTTGAAACTACCCCAACAAATAGCACTTACCAAATACAACAGACGAGTCAGTGCCATTGTGAGGGTACCGAGAGTGAGAGTAGTAGTAGCTGCAAATCTTGTCCAATTGATAGCCTGAAACTCTGTAGGACCGGACAAGATCCTTTGCAGTCAGAGCCACATGGAGCATGTTGCCTGCTTTTAGGAAGAGCTGGTCTGAGCCATGTGGTTTACCAGCACCCAATATAAGTGTGTCCATGCCCCCTCGGCTGTGCCATGGTCGTTGACACTCTGCATTTCTGTAAAGCCCATCAAGTTTTGATTGCCCAGTTTACATCTTTGGAACGACTTCCAAAGCACCCTCTAGTGTTTACACTGGGTATGCTTTTGTCATGATGGCAGTGAAAGAACCACATCATGAACTCCAACATGACTTTCCCCAAGAGAAGCACTTATTTTTTATATAGAATCAAGAGTAATTATCTAGAGTGTCTCTTTAAATGTAAGGGATTTGAATAAAAAAAAAAAACATGGACATAGGGGAGTCAGTCAGTAAATATTTACCCCAACTTGATAGCACTTTCTACTTTGTTTGAACAGAAAGATGCTAGAGTTAGAGTAGATATCAACATATTTTCAGTCAAGAGGGAAAGGAAATGAAAAATGGTTATCACTTAAAGTTTAGAGGGATAGGTACAAGGGTTTACCATATTAGGTACACTGAAAAATGGAATTCCATTGAAAAGATGTTGAGTCTTGCCTGTAGCTCACTTCCTCATTAAAACTACCCCAAAGAGAAGCACTTATGAACACAGGACCAATCAATGCTCCCATTTGAAGTAATCTTAATGTGTTTAACTTTGTGATTAAAGGGCCATTGCATGGAGAACGCAGTGTTGAGTTCCAGAAGGCAGTTGTCTCTTGAAGCACTGATCACTTGAAACTACCCCAACAAATAGCACTTACCAAATACAACAGACGAGTCAGTGCCGTTGTGAGGGTACCGAGAGTGAGAGTAGTAGTAGCTGCAAATCTTGTCCAGTTGATAGCCTGAAACTCTGTAGGACCGGACGAGATCCTTTGCAGTCAGAGTCACATGAAGCATGTTGCCTGCGTTTAGGAAGAGCTGGTCTGAGCCATGTGGTTTACCAGCACCCAATATAAGTGTGTCCATGCCCCCTCGGCTGTGCCATGGTCGTTGACACTCTGCATTTCTGTAAAGCCCATCAAGTTTTGATTGCCCAGTTTACAACTTTAGAACGACTTAGCATTTTTTCCAGCACGGGTGGACCTTTCACACGTTTGAAGCACTTTTGCAAATGCAACACTTATGAACATTTCCCCCTGAATTTAGAAAAGAGTCATTTTTAAAGGATAGGCCTACACTGAGTACAAAAACAGGATGTTGCACTGATCACTTGAAACTACCCCAACAAATAGCACTTACCAAATACAACAGACGAGTCAGTGCCGTTGTGAGGGTACTGAGAGTGAGAGTAGTAGTAGCTGCAAATCTTGTCCAATTGATAGCCTGAAACTCTGTAGGACCGGACGAGATCCTTTGCAGTCAGAGTCACATGGAGCATGTTGCCTGCTTTTAGGAAGAGCTGGTCTGAGCCATGTGGTTTACCAGCACCCAATATAAGTGTGTCCATGCCCCCTCGGCTGTGCCATGGTCGTTGACACTCTGCATTTATGTAAAGCCCATCAAGTTTTGATTGCCCAGTTTACATTTTTGGAACGACTCAGCATTTTTTCCAACACGGGTGGACCTTTCACACGTTTGAAGCACTTCAAGCAAATGCAACACTTATGAAAATTTCCCCCTGAATTTAGAAAAGAGTCATTTTTAAAGGATAGGCCTACACTGAGTACAAAAACAGGATGTGGCAGACCAAACCTCTAGGTGAAACAGCACCCGCTAATGTTTAAGCTGGGTATGCTGCAACATTATTGCGCTAAAGAGAAGCACTTTTTCTTACATAGAATCAGAAATGCTTCTCTTTGTAGTCATCCAAAAGGGGTCTGTAAATGTATGGGATCTGAATAAAAAACATGGACAAAGGGGAGTCAGTCAACAAATATTTACCCCAACTTGATAGCACTTTCTACTTTGGTTGAAAAGAAACATGCTAAAGTTAGAGTAAATATCAACTGATTTTCGGTCAAGAGGGCAGGTAAATGAAAAATGGCTGCAGGGAGGATGCAAAATAGTGTCCAAATGTTGCCCCAAGTTGTCAGCACTTAAAAGATACAAGTTGGCTGCAAGATACAAATTGGAAGCAAAGACATTCACTAAATACAAAATCAGAGAGTGGCATGGCAAAGCCTCTAGGTAAAGCAGCACCCTCTAGTGTTTACACTGGGTATGCTTTTGTCATGATGGCAGTGAAAGAACCACATCATGAACTCCAACATGACTTTCCCCAAGAGAAGCACTTATTTTTTATATAGAATCAAGAGTAATAATCTAGAGTGTCTCTTTAAATGTAAGGGATTTGAATTTAAAAAAAAACATGGACATAGGGGAGTCAGTCAGTAAATATTTACCCCAACTTGATAGCACTTTCTACTTTGTTTGAACAGAAAGATGCTAGAGTTAGAGTAGATATCAACATATTATCAGTCAAGAGGGAAAGGAAATGAAACAATGGCTTTAACTGTTATCACTTGAAGGTTAGAGGTATAGGTACAAGGGTTTACCATATTAGGTACACTGAAAAATGGAATTCCATTGAAAAGAGATTGAGTCTTGCCTGTAGCTCACTTCCTCATTAAAACTACCCCAAAGAGAAGCACTTATGAACACAGGACCAATCAATGCTCCCATTTGAAGTAATCTTAATGTGTTTAACTTTGTGATTAAAGAGCCATTGCATGGAGAACGCAGTGTGGAGTTCCAGAAGGCAGTTGTCTCTTGAAGCACTGATCACTTGAAACTACCCCAACAAATAGCACTTACCAAATACAACAGACGAGTCAGTGCCATTGTGAGGGTACCGAGAGTGAGAGTAGTAGTAGCTGCAAATCTTGTCCAATTGATAGCCTGAAACTCTGTAGGACCGGACAAGATCCTTTGCAGTCAGAGCCACATGGAGCATGTTGCCTGCTTTTAGGAAGAGCTGGTCTGAGCCATGTGGTTTACCAGCACCCAATATAAGTGTGTCCATGCCCCCTCGGCTGTGCCATGGTCGTTGACACTCTGCATTTCTGTAAAGCCCATCAAGTTTTGATTGCCCAGTTTACATCTTTGGAACGACTTCCAAAGCACCCTCTAGTGTTTACACTGGGTATGCTTTTGTCATGATGGCAGTGAAAGAACCACATCATGAACTCCAACATGACTTTCCCCAAGAGAAGCACTTATTTTTTATATAGAATCAAGAGTAATTATCTAGAGTGTCTCTTTAAATGTAAGGGATTTGAATAAAAAAAAAAAACATGGACATAGGGGAGTCAGTCAGTAAATATTTACCCCAACTTGATAGCACTTTCTACTTTGTTTGAACAGAAAGATGCTAGAGTTAGAGTAGATATCAACATATTTTCAGTCAAGAGGGAAAGGAAATGAAAAATGGTTATCACTTAAAGTTTAGAGGGATAGGTACAAGGGTTTACCATATTAGGTACACTGAAAAATGGAATTCCATTGAAAAGATGTTGAGTCTTGCCTGTAGCTCACTTCCTCATTAAAACTACCCCAAAGAGAAGCACTTATGAACACAGGACCAATCAATGCTCCCATTTGAAGTAATCTTAATGTGTTTAACTTTGTGATTAAAGGGCCATTGCATGGAGAACGCAGTGTTGAGTTCCAGAAGGCAGTTGTCTCTTGAAGCACTGATCACTTGAAACTACCCCAACAAATAGCACTTACCAAATACAACAGACGAGTCAGTGCCGTTGTGAGGGTACCGAGAGTGAGAGTAGTAGTAGCTGCAAATCTTGTCCAGTTGATAGCCTGAAACTCTGTAGGACCGGACGAGATCCTTTGCAGTCAGAGTCACATGAAGCATGTTGCCTGCGTTTAGGAAGAGCTGTTCTGAGCCATGTGGTTTACCAGCACCCAATATAAGTGTGTCTATGCCTCCTCGGCTGTGCCATGGTCGTTGACACTCTGCATTTCTGTAAAGCCCATCAACTTTTGATTGCCCAGTTTACATCTTTGGAACGACTCAGCATTTTTTCCAGCACGGGTGGACCTTTCACACATTTGAAGCACTTTATGCAAATGCAACACTTATGAACATTTCCCCCTGAATTTAGAAAAGAGTCATTTTTAAAGGATAGGCCTACACTGAGTACAAAAACAGGATGTGGCAGACCAAACCTCTAGGTGAAACAGCACCCGCTAATGTTTAAGATGGGTATGCTGCAACATTATTGCGCTAAAGAGAAGCACTTATTCTTACATAGAATCAGGAATGCTTCTCTTTGTAGTCATCCAAAAGGGGTCTGTAAATGTATGGGATCTGAATAAAAAACATGGACAAAGGGGAGTCAGTCAACAAATATTTACCCCAACTTGATAGCACTTTCTACTTTGGTTAAAAAGAAACATGCTAAAGTTAGAGTAAATATCAACTGATTTTCGGTCAAGAGGGCAGGTAAATGAAAAATGGCTGCAGGGAGGATGCAAAATAGTGTCCAAATGTTGCCCCAAGTTGTCAGCACTTAAATGATACAAGTTGGCTGCAAGATACAAATTGGAAGCAAAGACATTCACTAAATACAAAATCAGAGAGTGGCATGGCAAAGCCTCTAGGTAAAGCAGCACCCTCTAGTGTTTACACTGGGTATGCTTTTGTCATGATGGCAGTGAAAGAACCACATCATGAACTCCAACATGACTTTCCCCAAGAGAAGCACTTATTTTTTATATAGAATCAAGAGTAATAATCTAGAGTGTCTCTTTAAATGTAAGGGATTTGAATTAAAAAAAAAAACATGGACATAGGGGAGTCAGTCAGTAAATATTTACCCCAACTTGATAGCACTTTCTACTTTGTTTGAACAGAAAGATGCTAGAGTTAGAGTAGATATCAACATATTATCAGTCAAGAGGGAAAGGAAATGAAAAAATGGCTTTAACTGTTATCACTTGAAGGTTAGATGGATAGGTACAAGGGTTTACCATATTAGGTACACTGAAAAATGGAATTCCATTGAAAAGAGATTGAGTCTTGCCTGTAGCTCACTTCCTCATTAAAACTACCCCAAAGAGAAGCACTTATGAACACAGGACCAATCTATGCTTCCATTTGAAGTAATCTTAATGTGTTTAACTTTGTGATTAAAGAGCCATTGCATGGAGAACGCAGTGTGGAGTTCCAGAAGGCAGTTGTCTCTTGAAGCACTGATCACTTGAAACTACCCCAACAAATAGCACTTACCAAATACAACAGACGAGTCAGTGCCATTGTGAGGGTACCGAGAGTGAGAGTAGTAGTAGCTGCAAATCTTGTCCAATTGATAGCCTGAAACTCTGTAGGACCGGACGAGATCCTTTGCAGTCAGAGCCACATGGAGCATGTTGCCTGCTTTTAGGAAGAGCTGGTCTGAGCCATGTGGTTTACCAGCACCCAATATAAGTGTGTCCATGCCCCCTCGGCTGTGCTATGGTCGTTGACACTCTGCATTTCTGTAAAGCCCATCAAGTTTTGATTGCCCAGTTTACATCTTTGGAACGACTTCCAAAGCACCCTCTAGTGTTTACACTGGGTATGCTTTTGTCATGATGGCAGTGAAAGAACCACATCATGAACTCCAACATGACTTTCCCCAAGAGAAGCACTTATTTTTTATATAGAATCAAGAGTAATTATCTAGAGTGTCTCTTTAAATGTAAGGGATTTGAATAAAAAAAAAAAACATGGACATAGGGGAGTCAGTCAGTAAATATTTACCCCAACTTGATAGCACTTTCTACTTTGTTTGAACAGAAAGATGCTAGAGTTAGAGTAGATATCAACATATTTTCAGTCAAGAGGGAAAGGAAATGAAAAATGGTTATCACTTAAAGTTTAGAGGGATAGGTACAAGGGTTTTCCATATTAGGTACACTGAAAAATGGAATTCCATTGAAAAGATGTTGAGTCTTGCCTGTAGCTCACTTCCTCATTAAAACTACCCCAAAGAGAAGCACTTATGAACACAGGACCAATCTATGCTCCCATTTGAAGTAATCTTAATGTGTTTAACTTTGTGATTAAAGGGCCATTGCATGGAGAACGCAGTGTTGAGTTCCAGAAGGCAGTTGTCTCTTGAAGCACTGATCACTTGAAACTACCCCAACAAATAGCACTTACCAAATACAACAGACGAGTCAGTGCCGTTGTGAGGGTACCGAGAGTGAGAGTAGTAGTAGCTGCAAATCTTGTCCAATTGATAGCCTGAAACTCTGTAGGACCGGACGAGATCCTTTGCAGTCAGAGTCACATGGAGCATGTTGCCTGCTTTTAGGAAGAGCTGGTCTGAGCCATGTGGTTTACCAGCACCCAATATAAGTGTGTCTATGCCTCCTCGGCTGTGCCATGGTCGTTGACACTCTGCATTTCTGTAAAGCCCATCAACTTTTGATTGCCCAGTTTACATCTTTGGAACGACTCAGCATTTTTTCCAGCACGGGTGGACCTTTCACACATTTGAAGCACTTTATGCAAATGCAACACTCATGAACATTTCCCCCTGAATTTAGAAAAGAGTCATTTTTAAAGGAAAGGCCTACACTGAGTACAAAAACAGGATGTGGCAGACCAAACATCTAGGTGAAACAGCACCCGCTAATGTTTAAGATGGGTATGATGCAACATTATTGCGCTAAAGAGAAGCACTTATTCTTACATAGAATCAGGAATGCTTCTCTTTGTAGTCATTCAAAAGGGGTCTGTAAATGTATGGGATCTGAATAAAAAACATGGACAAAGGGGAGTCAGTCAACAAATATTTACATCAACTTGATAGCACTTTCTACTTTGGTTAAAAAGAAACATGCTAAAGTTAGAGTAAATATCAACTGATTTTCGGTCAAGAGGGCAGGTAAATGAAAAATGGCTGCAGGGAGGATGCAAAATAGTGTCCAAATGTTGCCCCAAGTTGTCAGCACTTAAAAGATACAAGTTGGCTGCAAGATACAAATTGGAAGCAAAGACATTCACTAAATACAAAATCAGAGAGTGGCATGGCAAAGCCTCTAGGTAAAGCAGCACCCTCTAGTGTTTACACTGGGTATGCTTTTGTCATGATGGCAGTGAAAGAACCACATCATGAACTCCAACATGACTTTCCCCAAGAGAAGCACTTATTTTTTATATAGAATCAAGAGTAATTATCTAGAGTGTCTATTTAAATGTAAGGGATTTGAATAAAAAAAAAAAACATGGACATAGGGGAGTCAGTCAGTAAATATTTACCCCAACTTGATAGCACTTTCTACTTTGTTTGAACAGAAAGATGCTAGAGTTAGAGTAGATATCAACATATTTTCAGTCAAGAGGGAAAGGAAATGAAAAATGGTTATCACTTAAAGTTTAGAGGGATAGGTACAAGGGTTTACCATATTAGGTACACTGAAAAATGGAATTCCATTGAAAAGATGTTGAGTCTTGCCTGTAGCTCACTTCCTCATTAAAACTACCCCAAAGAGAAGCACTTATGAACACAGGACCAATCAATGCTCCCATTTGAAGTAATCTTAATGTGTTTAACTTTGTGATTAAAGGGCCATTGCATGGAGAACGCAGTGTTGAGTTCCAGAAGGCAGTTGTCTCTTGAAGCACTGATCACTTGAAACTACCCCAACAAATAGCACTTACCAAATACAACAGACGAGTCAGTGCCGTTGTGAGGGTACCTAGAGTGAGAGTAGTAGTAGCTGCAAATCTTGTCCAGTTGATAGCCTGAAACTCTGTAGTACCGGACGAGATCCTTTGCAGTCAGAGTCACATGAAGCATGTTGCCTGCGTTTAGGAAGAGCTGGTCTGAGCCATGTGGTTTACCAGCACCCAATATAAGTGTGTCTATGCCTCCTCGGCTGTGCCATGGTCGTTGACACTCTGCATTTCTGTAAAGCCCATCAACTTTTGATTGCCCAGTTTACATCTTTGGAACGACTCAGCATTTTTTCCAGCACGGGTGGACCTTTCACACATTTGAAGCACTTTATGCAAATGCAACACTTATGAACATTTCCCCCTGAATTTAGAAAAGAGTCATTTTTAAAGGATAGGCCTACACTGAGTACAAAAACAGGATGTGGCAGACCAAACCTCTAGGTGAAACAGCACCCGCTAATGTTTAAGATGGGTATGCTGCAACATTATTGCGCTAAAGAGAAGCACTTATTCTTACATAGAATCAGGAATGCTTCTCTTTGTAGTCATCCAAAAGGGGTCTGTAAATGTATGGGATCTGAATAAAAAACATGGACAAAGGGGAGTCAGTCAACAAATATTTACCCCAACTTGATAGCACTTTCTACTTTGGTTAAAAAGAAACATGCTAAAGTTAGAGTAAATATCAACTGATTTTCGGTCAAGAGGGCAGGTAAATGAAAAATGGCTGCAGGGAGGATGCAAAATAGTGTCCAAATGTTGCCCCAAGTTGTCAGCACTTAAAAGATACAAGTTGGCTGCAAGATACAAATTGGAAGCAAAGACATTCACTAAATACAAAATCAGAGAGTGGCATGGCAAAGCCTCTAGGTAAAGCAGCACCCTCTAGTGTTTACACTGGGTATGCTTTTGTCATGATGGCAGTGAAAGAACCACATCATGAACTCCAACATGACTTTCCCCAAGAGAAGCACTTATTTTTTATATAGAATCAAGAGTAATAATCTAGAGTGTCTCTTTAAATGTAAGGGATTTGAATTAAAAAAAAAACATGGACATAGGGGAGTCAGTCAGTAAATATTTACCCCAACTTGATAGCACTTTCTACTTTGTTTGAACAGAAAGATGCTAGAGTTAGAGTAGATATCAACATATTATCAGTCAAGAGGGAAAGGAAATGAAAAAATGGCTTTAACTGTTATCACTTGAAGGTTAGATGGATAGGTACAAGGGTTTACCATATTAGGTACACTGAAAAATGGAATTCCATTGAAAAGAGATTGAGTCTTGCCTGTAGCTCACTTCCTCATTAAAACTACCCCAAAGAGAAGCACTTATGAACACAGGACCAATCTATGCTTCCATTTGAAGTAATCTTAATGTGTTTAACTTTGTGATTAAAGAGCCATTGCATGGAGAACGCAGTGTGGAGTTCCAGAAGGCAGTTGTCTCTTGAAGCACTGATCACTTGAAACTACCCCAACAAATAGCACTTACCAAATACAACAGACGAGTCAGTGCCATTGTGAGGGTACCGAGAGTGAGAGTAGTAGTAGCTGCAAATCTTGTCCAATTGATAGCCTGAAACTCTGTAGGACCGGACGAGATCCTTTGCAGTCAGAGCCACATGGAGCATGTTGCCTGCTTTTAGGAAGAGCTGGTCTGAGCCATGTGGTTTACCAGCACCCAATATAAGTGTGTCCATGCCCCCTCGGCTGTGCCATGGTCGTTGACACTCTGCATTTCTGTAAAGCCCATCAAGTTTTGATTGCCCAGTTTACATCTTTGGAACGACTTCCAAAGCACCCTCTAGTGTTTACACTGGGTATGCTTTTGTCATGATGGCAGTGAAAGAACCACATCATGAACTCCAACATGACTTTCCCCAAGAGAAGCACTTATTTTTTATATAGAATCAAGAGTAATTATCTAGAGTGTCTCTTTAAATGTAAGGGATTTGAATAAAAAAAAAAAACATGGACATAGGGGAGTCAGTCAGTAAATATTTACCCCAACTTGATAGCACTTTCTACTTTGTTTGAACAGAAAGATGCTAGAGTTAGAGTAGATATCAACATATTTTCAGTCAAGAGGGAAAGGAAATGAAAAATGGTTATCACTTAAAGTTTAGAGGGATAGGTACAAGGGTTTACCATATTAGGTACACTGAAAAATGGAATTCCATTGAAAAGATGTTGAGTCTTGCCTGTAGCTCACTTCCTCATTAAAACTACCCCAAAGAGAAGCACTTATGAACACAGGACCAATCAATGCTCCCATTTGAAGTAATCTTAATGTGTTTAACTTTGTGATTAAAGGGCCATTGCATGGAGAACGCAGTGTTGAGTTCCAGAAGGCAGTTGTCTCTTGAAGCACTGATCACTTGAAACTACCCCAACAAATAGCACTTACCAAATACAACAGACGAGTCAGTGCCGTTGTGAGGGTACCGAGAGTGAGAGTAGTAGTAGCTGCAAATCTTGTCCAGTTGATAGCCTGAAACTCTGTAGGACCGGACGAGATCCTTTGCAGTCAGAGTCACATGAAGCATGTTGCCTGCGTTTAGGAAGAGCTGGTCTGAGCCATGTGGTTTACCAGCACCCAATATAAGTGTGTCTATGCCTCCTCGGCTGTGCCATGGTCGTTGACACACTGCATTTCTGTAAAGCCCATCAACTTTTGATTGCCCAGTTTACATCTTTGGAACGACTCAGCATTTTTTCCAGCACGGGTGGACCTTTCACACATTTGAAGCACTTTATGCAAATGCAACACTTATGAACATTTCCCCCTGAATTTAGAAAAGAGTCATTTTTAAAGGATAGGCCTACACTGAGTACAAAAACAGGATGTGGCAGACCAAACCTCTAGGTGAAACAGCACCCGCTAATGTTTAAGATGGGTATGCTGCAACATTATTGCGCTAAAGAGAAGCACTTATTCTTACATAGAATCAGGAATGCTTCTCTTTGTAGTCATCCAAAAGGGGTCTGTAAATGTATGGGATCTGAATAAAAAACATGGACAAAGGGGAGTCAGTCAACAAATATTTACCCCAACTTGATAGCACTTTCTACTTTGGTTAAAAAGAAACATGCTAAAGTTAGAGTAAATATCAACTGATTTTCGGTCAAGAGGGCAGGTAAATGAAAAATGGCTGCAGGGAGGATGCAAAATAGTGTCCAAATGTTGCCCCAAGTTGTCAGCACTTAAAAGATACAAGTTGGCTGCAAGATACAAATTGGAAGCAAAGACATTCACTAAATACAAAATCAGAGAGTGGCATGGCAAAGCCTCTAGGTAAAGCAGCACCCTCTAGTGTTTACACTGGGTATGCTTTTGTCATGATGGCAGTGAAAGAACCACATCATGAACTCCAACATGACTTTCCCCAAGAGAAGCACTTATTTTTTATATAGAATCAAGAGTAATAATCTAGAGTGTCTCTTTAAATGTAAGGGATTTGAATTAAAAAAAAAACATGGACATAGGGGAGTCAGTCAGTAAATATTTACCCCAACTTGATAGCACTTTCTACTTTGTTTGAACAGAAAGATGCTAGAGTTAGAGTAGATATCAACATATTATCAGTCAAGAGGGAAAGGAAATGAAACAATGGCTTTAACTGTTATCACTTGAAGGTTAGAGGGATAGGTACAAGGGTTTACCATATTAGGTACACTGAAAAATGGAATTCCATTGAAAAGAGATTGAGTCTTGCCTGTAGCTCACTTCCTCATTAAAACTACCCCAAAGAGAAGCACTTATGAACACAGGACCAATCAATGCTCCCATTTGAAGTAATCTTAATGTGTTTAACTTTGTGATTAAAGAGCCATTGCATGGAGAACGCAGTGTGGAGTTCCAGAAGGCAGTTGTCTCTTGAAGCACTGATCACTTGAAACTACCCCAACAAATAGCACTTACCAAATACAACAGACGAGTCAGTGCCATTGTGAGGGTACCGAGAGTGAGAGTAGTAGTAGCTGCAAATCTTGTCCAATTGATAGCCTGAAACTCTGTAGGACCGGACAAGATCCTTTGCAGTCAGAGCCACATGGAGCATGTTGCCTGCTTTTAGGAAGAGCTGGTCTGAGCCATGTGGTTTACCAGCACCCAATATAAGTGTGTCCATGCCCCCTCGGCTGTGCCATGGTCGTTGACACTCTGCATTTCTGTAAAGCCCATCAAGTTTTGATTGCCCAGTTTACATCTTTGGAACGACTTCCAAAGCACCCTCTAGTGTTTACACTGGGTATGCTTTTGTCATGATGGCAGTGAAAGAACCACATCATGAACTCCAACATGACTTTCCCCAAGAGAAGCACTTATTTTTTATATAGAATCAAGAGTAATTATCTAGAGTGTCTCTTTAAATGTAAGGGATTTGAATAAAAAAAAAAAACATGGACATAGGGGAGTCAGTCAGTAAATATTTACCCCAACTTGATAGCACTTTCTACTTTGTTTGAACAGAAAGATGCTAGAGTTAGAGTAGATATCAACATATTTTCAGTCAAGAGGGAAAGGAAATGAAAAATGGTTATCACTTAAAGTTTAGAGGGATAGGTACAAGGGTTTACCATATTAGGTACACTGAAAAATGGAATTCCATTGAAAAGATGTTGAGTCTTGCCTGTAGCTCACTTCCTCATTAAAACTACCCCAAAGAGAAGCACTTATGAACACAGGACCAATCAATGCTCCCATTTGAAGTAATCTTAATGTGTTTAACTTTGTGATTAAAGGGCCATTGCATGGAGAACGCAGTGTTGAGTTCCAGAAGGCAGTTGTCTCTTGAAGCACTGATCACTTGAAACTACCCCAACAAATAGCACTTACCAAATACAACAGACGAGTCAGTGCCGTTGTGAGGGTACCGAGAGTGAGAGTAGTAGTAGCTGCAAATCTTGTCCAGTTGATAGCCTGAAACTCTGTAGGACCGGACGAGATCCTTTGCAGTCAGAGTCACATGAAGCATGTTGCCTGCGTTTAGGAAGAGCTGTTCTGAGCCATGTGGTTTACCAGCACCCAATATAAGTGTGTCTATGCCTCCTCGGCTGTGCCATGGTCGTTGACACTCTGCATTTCTGTAAAGCCCATCAACTTTTGATTGCCCAGTTTACATCTTTGGAACGACTCAGCATTTTTTCCAGCACGGGTGGACCTTTCACACATTTGAAGCACTTTATGCAAATGCAACACTTATGAACATTTCCCCCTGAATTTAGAAAAGAGTCATTTTTAAAGGATAGGCCTACACTGAGTACAAAAACAGGATGTGGCAGACCAAACCTCTAGGTGAAACAGCACCCGCTAATGTTTAAGATGGGTATGCTGCAACATTATTGCGCTAAAGAGAAGCACTTATTCTTACATAGAATCAGGAATGCTTCTCTTTGTAGTCATCCAAAAGGGGTCTGTAAATGTATGGGATCTGAATAAAAAACATGGACAAAGGGGAGTCAGTCAACAAATATTTACCCCAACTTGATAGCACTTTCTACTTTGGTTAAAAAGAAACATGCTAAAGTTAGAGTAAATATCAACTGATTTTCGGTCAAGAGGGCAGGTAAATGAAAAATGGCTGCAGGGAGGATGCAAAATAGTGTCCAAATGTTGCCCCAAGTTGTCAGCACTTAAAAGATACAAGTTGGCTGCAAGATACAAATTGGAAGCAAAGACATTCACTAAATACAAAATCAGAGAGTGGCATGGCAAAGCCTCTAGGTAAAGCAGCACCCTCTAGTGTTTACACTGGGTATGCTTTTGTCATGATGGCAGTGAAAGAACCACATCATGAACTCCAACATGACTTTCCCCAAGAGAAGCACTTATTTTTTATATAGAATCAAGAGTAATAATCTAGAGTGTCTCTTTAAATGTAAGGGATTTGAATTAAAAAAAAAACATGGACATAGGGGAGTCAGTCAGTAAATATTTACCCCAACTTGATAGCACTTTCTACTTTGTTTGAACAGAAAGATGCTAGAGTTAGAGTAGATATCAACATATTATCAGTCAAGAGGGAAAGGAAATGAAAAAATGGCTTTAACTGTTATCACTTGAAGGTTAGATGGATAGGTACAAGGGTTTACCATATTAGGTACACTGAAAAATGGAATTCCATTGAAAAGAGATTGAGTCTTGCCTGTAGCTCACTTCCTCATTAAAACTACCCCAAAGAGAAGCACTTATGAACACAGGACCAATCTATGCTTCCATTTGAAGTAATCTTAATGTGTTTAACTTTGTGATTAAAGAGCCATTGCATGGAGAACGCAGTGTGGAGTTCCAGAAGGCAGTTGTCTCTTGAAGCACTGATCACTTGAAACTACCCCAACAAATAGCACTTACCAAATACAACAGACGAGTCAGTGCCATTGTGAGGGTACCGAGAGTGAGAGTAGTAGTAGCTGCAAATCTTGTCCAATTGATAGCCTGAAACTCTGTAGGACCGGACGAGATCCTTTGCAGTCAGAGCCACATGGAGCATGTTGCCTGCTTTTAGGAAGAGCTGGTCTGAGCCATGTGGTTTACCAGCACCCAATATAAGTGTGTCCATGCCCCCTCGGCTGTGCTATGGTCGTTGACACTCTGCATTTCTGTAAAGCCCATCAAGTTTTGATTGCCCAGTTTACATCTTTGGAACGACTTCCAAAGCACCCTCTAGTGTTTACACTGGGTATGCTTTTGTCATGATGGCAGTGAAAGAACCACATCATGAACTCCAACATGACTTTCCCCAAGAGAAGCACTTATTTTTTATATAGAATCAAGAGTAATTATCTAGAGTGTCTCTTTAAATGTAAGGGATTTGAATAAAAAAAAAAAAACATGGACATAGGGGAGTCAGTCAGTAAATATTTACCCCAACTTGATAGCACTTTCTACTTTGTTTGAACAGAAAGATGCTAGAGTTAGAGTAGATATCAACATATTTTCAGTCAAGAGGGAAAGGAAATGAAAAATGGTTATCACTTAAAGTTTAGAGGGATAGGTACAAGGGTTTTCCATATTAGGTACACTGAAAAATGGAATTCCATTGAAAAGATGTTGAGTCTTGCCTGTAGCTCACTTCCTCATTAAAACTACCCCAAAGAGAAGCACTTATGAACACAGGACCAATCTATGCTCCCATTTGAAGTAATCTTAATGTGTTTAACTTTGTGATTAAAGGGCCATTGCATGGAGAACGCAGTGTTGAGTTCCAGAAGGCAGTTGTCTCTTGAAGCACTGATCACTTGAAACTACCCCAACAAATAGCACTTACCAAATACAACAGACGAGTCAGTGCCGTTGTGAGGGTACCGAGAGTGAGAGTAGTAGTAGCTGCAAATCTTGTCCAATTGATAGCCTGAAACTCTGTAGGACCGGACGAGATCCTTTGCAGTCAGAGTCACATGGAGCATGTTGCCTGCTTTTAGGAAGAGCTGGTCTGAGCCATGTGGTTTACCAGCACCCAATATAAGTGTGTCTATGCCTCCTCGGCTGTGCCATGGTCGTTGACACTCTGCATTTCTGTAAAGCCCATCAACTTTTGATTGCCCAGTTTACATCTTTGGAACGACTCAGCATTTTTTCCAGCACGGGTGGACCTTTCACACATTTGAAGCACTTTATGCAAATGCAACACTCATGAACATTTCCCCCTGAATTTAGAAAAGAGTCATTTTTAAAGGAAAGGCCTACACTGAGTACAAAAACAGGATGTGGCAGACCAAACATCTAGGTGAAACAGCACCCGCTAATGTTTAAGATGGGTATGATGCAACATTATTGCGCTAAAGAGAAGCACTTATTCTTACATAGAATCAGGAATGCTTCTCTTTGTAGTCATTCAAAAGGGGTCTGTAAATGTATGGGATCTGAATAAAAAACATGGACAAAGGGGAGTCAGTCAACAAATATTTACCCCAACTTGATAGCACTTTCTACTTTGGTTAAAAAGAAACATGCTAAAGTTAGAGTAAATATCAACTGATTTTCGGTCAAGAGGGCAGGTAAATGAAAAATGGCTGCAGGGAGGATGCAAAATAGTGTCCAAATGTTGCCCCAAGTTGTCAGCACTTAAAAGATACAAGTTGGCTGCAAGATACAAATTGGAAGCAAAGACATTCACTAAACACAAAATCAGAGAGTGGCATGGCAAAGCCTCTAGGTAAAGCAGCACCCTCTAGTGTTTACACTGGGTATGCTTTTGTCATGATGGCAGTGAAAGAACCACATCATGAACTCCAACATGACTTTCCCCAAGAGAAGCACTTATTTTTTATATAGAATCAAGAGTAATAATCTAGAGTGTCTCTTTAAATGTAAGGGATTTGAATTAAAAAAAAAACATGGACATAGGGGAGTCAGTCAGTAAATATTTACCCCAACTTGATAGCACTTTCTACTTTGTTTGAACAGAAAGATGCTAGAGTTAGAGTAGATATCAACATATTATCAGTCAAGAGGGAAAGGAAATGAAAAAATGGCTTTAACTGTTATCACTTGAAGGTTAGATGGATAGGTACAAGGGTTTACCATATTAGGTACACTGAAAAATGGAATTCCATTGAAAAGAGATTGAGTCTTGCCTGTAGCTCACTTCCTCATTAAAACTACCCCAAAGAGAAGCACTTATGAACACAGGACCAATCTATGCTTCCATTTGAAGTAATCTTAATGTGTTTAACTTTGTGATTAAAGAGCCATTGCATGGAGAACGCAGTGTGGAGTTCCAGAAGGCAGTTGTCTCTTGAAGCACTGATCACTTGAAACTACCCCAACAAATAGCACTTACCAAATACAACAGACGAGTCAGTGCCATTGTGAGGGTACCGAGAGTGAGAGTAGTAGTAGCTGCAAATCTTGTCCAATTGATAGCCTGAAACTCTGTAGGACCGGACAAGATCCTTTGCAGTCAGAGCCACATGGAGCATGTTGCCTGCTTTTAGGAAGAGCTGGTCTGAGCCATGTGGTTTACCAGCACCCAATATAAGTGTGTCCATGCCCCCTCGGCTGTGCCATGGTCGTTGACACTCTGCATTTCTGTAAAGCCCATCAAGTTTTGATTGCCCAGTTTACATCTTTGGAACGACTTCCAAAGCACCCTCTAGTGTTTACACTGGGTATGCTTTTGTCATGATGGCAGTGAAAGAACCACATCATGAACTCCAACATGACTTTCCCCAAGAGAAGCACTTATTTTTTATATAGAATCAAGAGTAATAATCTAGAGTGTCTCTTTAAATGTAAGGGATTTGAATTAAAAAAAAAACATGGACATAGGGGAGTCAGTCAGTAAATATTTACCCCAACTTGATAGCACTTTCTACTTTGTTTGAACAGAAAGATGCTAGAGTTAGAGTAGATATCAACATATTATCAGTCAAGAGGGAAAGGAAATGAAACAATGGCTTTAACTGTTATCACTTGAAGGTTAGAGGGATAGGTACAAGGGTTTACCATATTAGGTACACTGAAAAATGGAATTCCATTGAAAAGAGATTGAGTCTTGCCTGTAGCTCACTTCCTCATTAAAACTACCCCAAAGAGAAGCACTTATGAACACAGGACCAATCAATGCTCCCATTTGAAGTAATCTTAATGTGTTTAACTTTGTGATTAAAGAGCCATTGCATGGAGAACGCAGTGTGGAGTTCCAGAAGGCAGTTGTCTCTTGAAGCACTGATCACTTGAAACTACCCCAACAAATAGCACTTACCAAATACAACAGACGAGTCAG
Organism: Coreius guichenoti; assembly: GCA_039654105.1. NCBI lineage: Eukaryota > Metazoa > Chordata > Actinopteri > Cypriniformes > Gobionidae > Coreius > Coreius guichenoti. The sequence goes on along the minus strand of CM077186.1, from coordinate 12,112,891 downwards.
TGCCATTGTGAGGGTACCGAGAGTGAGAGTAGTAGTAGCTGCAAATCTTGTCCAATTGATAGCCTGAAACTCTGTAGGACCGGACAAGATCCTTTGCAGTCAGAGCCACATGGAGCATGTTGCCTGCTTTTAGGAAGAGCTGGTCTGAGCCATGTGGTTTACCAGCACCCAATATAAGTGTGTCCATGCCCCCTCGGCTGTGCCATGGTCGTTGACACTCTGCATTTCTGTAAAGCCCATCAAGTTTTGATTGCCCAGTTTACATCTTTGGAACGACTTCCAAAGCACCCTCTAGTGTTTACACTGGGTATGCTTTTGTCATGATGGCAGTGAAAGAACCACATCATGAACTCCAACATGACTTTCCCCAAGAGAAGCACTTATTTTTTATATAGAATCAAGAGTAATTATCTAGAGTGTCTCTTTAAATGTAAGGGATTTGAATAAAAAAAAAAAACATGGACATAGGGGAGTCAGTCAGTAAATATTTACCCCAACTTGATAGCACTTTCTACTTTGTTTGAACAGAAAGATGCTAGAGTTAGAGTAGATATCAACATATTTTCAGTCAAGAGGGAAAGGAAATGAAAAATGGTTATCACTTAAAGTTTAGAGGGATAGGTACAAGGGTTTACCATATTAGGTACACTGAAAAATGGAATTCCATTGAAAAGATGTTGAGTCTTGCCTGTAGCTCACTTCCTCATTAAAACTACCCCAAAGAGAAGCACTTATGAACACAGGACCAATCAATGCTCCCATTTGAAGTAATCTTAATGTGTTTAACTTTGTGATTAAAGGGCCATTGCATGGAGAACGCAGTGTTGAGTTCCAGAAGGCAGTTGTCTCTTGAAGCACTGATCACTTGAAACTACCCCAACAAATAGCACTTACCAAATACAACAGACGAGTCAGTGCCGTTGTGAGGGTACCGAGAGTGAGAGTAGTAGTAGCTGCAAATCTTGTCCAGTTGATAGCCTGAAACTCTGTAGGACCGGACGAGATCCTTTGCAGTCAGAGTCACATGAAGCATGTTGCCTGCGTTTAGGAAGAGCTGTTCTGAGCCATGTGGTTTACCAGCACCCAATATAAGTGTGTCTATGCCTCCTCGGCTGTGCCATGGTCGTTGACACTCTGCATTTCTGTAAAGCCCATCAACTTTTGATTGCCCAGTTTACATCTTTGGAACGACTCAGCATTTTTTCCAGCACGGGTGGACCTTTCACACATTTGAAGCACTTTATGCAAATGCAACACTTATGAACATTTCCCCCTGAATTTAGAAAAGAGTCATTTTTAAAGGATAGGCCTACACTGAGTACAAAAACAGGATGTGGCAGACCAAACCTCTAGGTGAAACAGCACCCGCTAATGTTTAAGATGGGTATGCTGCAACATTATTGCGCTAAAGAGAAGCACTTATTCTTACATAGAATCAGGAATGCTTCTCTTTGTAGTCATCCAAAAGGGGTCTGTAAATGTATGGGATCTGAATAAAAAACATGGACAAAGGGGAGTCAGTCAACAAATATTTACCCCAACTTGATAGCACTTTCTACTTTGGTTAAAAAGAAACATGCTAAAGTTAGAGTAAATATCAACTGATTTTCGGTCAAGAGGGCAGGTAAATGAAAAATGGCTGCAGGGAGGATGCAAAATAGTGTCCAAATGTTGCCCCAAGTTGTCAGCACTTAAATGATACAAGTTGGCTGCAAGATACAAATTGGAAGCAAAGACATTCACTAAATACAAAATCAGAGAGTGGCATGGCAAAGCCTCTAGGTAAAGCAGCACCCTCTAGTGTTTACACTGGGTATGCTTTTGTCATGATGGCAGTGAAAGAACCACATCATGAACTCCAACATGACTTTCCCCAAGAGAAGCACTTATTTTTTATATAGAATCAAGAGTAATAATCTAGAGTGTCTCTTTAAATGTAAGGGATTTGAATTAAAAAAAAAAACATGGACATAGGGGAGTCAGTCAGTAAATATTTACCCCAACTTGATAGCACTTTCTACTTTGTTTGAACAGAAAGATGCTAGAGTTAGAGTAGATATCAACATATTATCAGTCAAGAGGGAAAGGAAATGAAAAAATGGCTTTAACTGTTATCACTTGAAGGTTAGATGGATAGGTACAAGGGTTTACCATATTAGGTACACTGAAAAATGGAATTCCATTGAAAAGAGATTGAGTCTTGCCTGTAGCTCACTTCCTCATTAAAACTACCCCAAAGAGAAGCACTTATGAACACAGGACCAATCTATGCTTCCATTTGAAGTAATCTTAATGTGTTTAACTTTGTGATTAAAGAGCCATTGCATGGAGAACGCAGTGTGGAGTTCCAGAAGGCAGTTGTCTCTTGAAGCACTGATCACTTGAAACTACCCCAACAAATAGCACTTACCAAATACAACAGACGAGTCAGTGCCATTGTGAGGGTACCGAGAGTGAGAGTAGTAGTAGCTGCAAATCTTGTCCAATTGATAGCCTGAAACTCTGTAGGACCGGACGAGATCCTTTGCAGTCAGAGCCACATGGAGCATGTTGCCTGCTTTTAGGAAGAGCTGGTCTGAGCCATGTGGTTTACCAGCACCCAATATAAGTGTGTCCATGCCCCCTCGGCTGTGCTATGGTCGTTGACACTCTGCATTTCTGTAAAGCCCATCAAGTTTTGATTGCCCAGTTTACATCTTTGGAACGACTTCCAAAGCACCCTCTAGTGTTTACACTGGGTATGCTTTTGTCATGATGGCAGTGAAAGAACCACATCATGAACTCCAACATGACTTTCCCCAAGAGAAGCACTTATTTTTTATATAGAATCAAGAGTAATTATCTAGAGTGTCTCTTTAAATGTAAGGGATTTGAATAAAAAAAAAAAACATGGACATAGGGGAGTCAGTCAGTAAATATTTACCCCAACTTGATAGCACTTTCTACTTTGTTTGAACAGAAAGATGCTAGAGTTAGAGTAGATATCAACATATTTTCAGTCAAGAGGGAAAGGAAATGAAAAATGGTTATCACTTAAAGTTTAGAGGGATAGGTACAAGGGTTTTCCATATTAGGTACACTGAAAAATGGAATTCCATTGAAAAGATGTTGAGTCTTGCCTGTAGCTCACTTCCTCATTAAAACTACCCCAAAGAGAAGCACTTATGAACACAGGACCAATCTATGCTCCCATTTGAAGTAATCTTAATGTGTTTAACTTTGTGATTAAAGGGCCATTGCATGGAGAACGCAGTGTTGAGTTCCAGAAGGCAGTTGTCTCTTGAAGCACTGATCACTTGAAACTACCCCAACAAATAGCACTTACCAAATACAACAGACGAGTCAGTGCCGTTGTGAGGGTACCGAGAGTGAGAGTAGTAGTAGCTGCAAATCTTGTCCAATTGATAGCCTGAAACTCTGTAGGACCGGACGAGATCCTTTGCAGTCAGAGTCACATGGAGCATGTTGCCTGCTTTTAGGAAGAGCTGGTCTGAGCCATGTGGTTTACCAGCACCCAATATAAGTGTGTCTATGCCTCCTCGACTGTGCCATGGTCGTTGACACTCTGCATTTCTGTAAAGCCCATCAACTTTTGATTGCCCAGTTTACATCTTTGGAACGACTCAGCATTTTTTCCAGCACGGGTGGACCTTTCACACATTTGAAGCACTTTATGCAAATGCAACACTCATGAACATTTCCCCCTGAATTTAGAAAAGAGTCATTTTTAAAGGAAAGGCCTACACTGAGTACAAAAACAGGATGTGGCAGACCAAACATCTAGGTGAAACAGCACCCGCTAATGTTTAAGATGGGTATGATGCAACATTATTGCGCTAAAGAGAAGCACTTATTCTTACATAGAATCAGGAATGCTTCTCTTTGTAGTCATTCAAAAGGGGTCTGTAAATGTATGGGATCTGAATAAAAAACATGGACAAAGGGGAGTCAGTCAACAAATATTTACCCCAACTTGATAGCACTTTCTACTTTGGTTGAACAGAAAGATGCTAGAGTTAGAGTAGATATCAACATATTATCAGTCAAGAGGGAAAGGAAATGAAAAAATGGCTTTAACTGTTATCACTTGAAGGTTAGAGGGATAGGTACAAGGGTTTACCATATTAGGTACACTGAAAAATGGAATTCCATTGAAAAGAGATTGAGTCTTGCCTGTAGCTCACTTCCTCATTAAAACTACCCCAAAGAGAAGCACTTATGAACACAGGACCAATCTATGCTCCCATTTGAAGTAATCTTAATGTGTTTAACTTTGTGATTAAAGAGCCATTGCATGGAGAACGCAGTGTGGAGTTCCAGAAGGCAGTTGTCTCTTGAAGCACTGATCACTTGAAACTACCCCAACAAATAGCACTTACCAAATACAACAGACGAGTCAGTGCCATTGTGAGGGTACCGAGAGTGAGAGTAGTAGTAGCTGCAAATCTTGTCCAATTGATACCCTTAAACTCTGTAGGACCGGACGAGATCCTTTGCAGTCAGAGCCACATGGAGCATGTTGCCTGCTTTTAGAAAGAGCTGGTCTGAGCCATGTGGTTTACCAGCACCCAATATAAGTGTGTCCATGCCCCCTCGGCTGTGCCATGGTCGTTGACACTCTGCATTTCTGTAAAGCCCATCAAGTTTTGATTGCCCAGTTTACATCTTTGGAACGACTTCCAAAGCACCCTCTAGTGTTTACACTGGGTATGCTTTTGTCATGATGGCAGTGAAAGAACCACATCATGAACTCCAACATGACTTTCCCCAAGAGAAGCACTTATTTTTTATATAGAATCAAGAGTAATTATCTAGAGTGTCTCTTTAAATGTAAGGGATTTGAATAAAAAAAAAAAACATGGACATAGGGGAGTCAGTCAGTAAATATTTACCCCAACTTGATAGCACTTTCTATTTTGTTTGAACAGAAAGATGCTAGAGTTAGAGTAGATATCAACATATTTTCAGTCAAGAGGGAAAGGAAATGAAAAATGGTTATCACTTAAAGTTTAGAGGGATAGGTACAAGGGTTTACCATTTTAGGTACACTGAAAAATGGAATTCCATTGAAAAGATGTTGAGTCTTGCCTGTAGCTCACTTCCTCATTAAAACTACCCCAAAGAGAAGCACTTATGAACACAGGACCAATCAATGCTCCCATTTGAAGTAATCTTAATGTGTTTAACTTTGTGATTAAAGGGCCATTGCATGGAGAATGCAGTGTTGAGTTCCAGAAAGCAGTTGTCTCTTGAAGCACTGATCACTTGAAACTACCCCAACAAATAGCACTTACCAAATACAACAGACGAGTCAGTGCCGTTGTGAGGGTACCGAGAGTGAGAGTAGTAGTAGCTGCAAATCTTGTCCAATTGATAGCCTGAAACTCTGTAGGACCGGACGAGATCCTTTGCAGTCAGAGTCACATGGAGCATGTTGCCTGCTTTTAGGAAGAGCTGGTCTGAGCCATGTGGTTTACCAGCAACCAATATAAGTGTGTCTATGCCTCCTCGGCTGTGCCATGGTCGTTGACACTCTGCATTTCTGTAAAGCCCATCAAGTTTTGATTGCCCAGTTTACATCTTTGGAATGACTCAGCATTTTTTCCAGCACGGGTGGACCTTTCACACGTTTGAAGCACTTCATGCAAATGCAACACTTATCAAAATTTCCCCCTGAATTTAGAAAAGAGTCCTTTTTAAAGGATAGGCCTACACTGAGTACAAAAACAGGATGTGGCAGACCAAACCTCTAGGTGAAACAGCACCCGCTAATGTTTAAGCTGGGTATGCTGCAACATTATTGCGCTAAAGAGAAGCACTTATTCTTACATAGAATCAGGAATGCTTCTTTTTGTAGTCATCCAAAAGGGGTCTGTAAATGTATGGGATCTGAATAAAAAACATGGACAAAGGGGAGTCAGTCAACAAATATTTACACCAACTTGATAGCACTTTCTACTTTGGTTGAAAAGAAACATGCTAAAGTTAGAGTAAATATCAACTGATTTTCGGTCAAGAGGGCAGGTAAATGAAAAATGGCTGCAGGGAGGATGCAAAATAGTGTCCAAATGTTGCCCCAAGTTGTCAGCACTTAAAAGATACAAGTTGGATGCAAGATACAAATTGGAAGCAAAGACATTCACTAAATACAAAATCAGAGAGTGGCATGGCAAAGCCTCTAGGTAAAGCAGCACCCTCTAGTGTTTACACTGGGTATGCTTTTGTCATGATGGCAGTGAAAGAACCACATCATGAACTTCAACATGAATTTCCCCAAGAGAAGCACTCTTTTATATAGAATCAGGAGTAATTATCTAGAGTGTCTCTTTAAATGTAAGGGATTTGAATAAAAAAAAAAAAAACATGGACACAGGGGAGTCAGTCAGTAAATATTTACCCCAACTTGATAGCACTTTCTACTTTGTTTGAACAGAAAGATGCTAGAGTTAGAGTAGATATCAACATATTTTCAGTCAAGAGGGAAAGGAAATGAAAAAATGGCTTTAACTGTTATCACTTGAAGGTTAGAGGGATAGGTACAAGGGTTTACCATATTAGGTACACTGAAAAATGGAATTCCATTGAAAAGATGTTGAGTCTTGCCTGTAGCTCACTTCCTCATTAAAACTACCCCAAAGAGAAGCACTTATGAACACAGGACCAATCAATGCTCCCATTTGAAGTAATCTTAATGTGTTTAACTTTGTGATTAAAGAGCCATTGCATGGAGAACGCAGTGTGGAGTTCCAGAAGGCAGTTGTCTCTTGAAGCACTGATCACTTGAAACTACCCCAACAAATAGCACTTACCAAATACAACAGACGAGTCAGTGCCATTGTGAGGGTACCGAGAGTGAGAGTAGTAGTAGCTGCAAATCTTGTCCAATTGATAGCCTGAAACTCTGTAGGACCGGACGAGATCCTTTGCAGTCAGAGCCACATGGAGCATGTTGCCTGCTTTTAGGAAGAGCTGGTCTGAGCCATGTGGTTTACCAGCACCCAATATAAGTGTGTCCATGCCCCCTCGGCTGTGCCATGGTCGTTGACACTCTGCATTTCTGTAAAGCCCATCAAGTTTTGATTGCCCAGTTTACATCTTTGGAACGACTTAGCATTTTTTCCAGCACGGGTGGACCTTTCACACGTTTGAAGCACTTCAAGCAAATGCAACACTTATGAAAATTTCCCCCTGAATTTTGAAAAGGGTCATTTTTAAAGGATAGGCCTACGCTGAGTACAAAAACAGGATGTGGCAGACCAAACCTCTAGGTGAAACAGCACCCGCTAATGTTTAAGATGGGTATGCTGCAACATTATTGCGCTAAAGAGAAGCACTTATTCTTACATAGAATCAGGAATGCTTCTCTTTGTAGTCATCCAAAAGGGGTCTGTAAATGTATGGGATCTGAATAAAAAACATGGACAAAGGGGAGTCAGTCAACAAATATTTACCCCAACTTGATAGCACTTTCTACTTTGGTTGAAAAGAAACATGCTAAAGTTAAAGTAAATATCAACTGATTTTCGGTCAAGAGGGCAGGTAAATGAAAAATGGCTGCAGGGAGGATGCAAAATAGTGTCCAAATGTTGCCCCAAGTTGTCAGCACTTAAAAGATACAAGTTGGATGCAAGATACAAATTGGAAGCAAAGACATTCACTAAATACAAAATCAGAGAGTGGCATGGCAAAGCCTCTAGGTAAAGCAGCACCCTCTAGTGTTTACACTGGGTATGCTTTTGTCATGATGGCATTGAAAGAACCACATCTTGAAATCCAACATGACTTTCCCCAAGAGAAGCACTTGTTTTTTATATAGAATCAGGAGTAATTATCTAGACTGTCTCTTTAAATGTAAGGGATTTCAATAAAAAAAAAACATGGACACAGGGGAGTCAGTCAGTAAATATTTACCCCAACTTTATAGCACTTTCTACTTTGTTTGAACAGAAAGATGCTAGAGTTAGAGTAGATATCAACATATTTTCAGTCAAGAGGGAAAGGAAATTAAAAATGGCTTTAACTGTTATCACTTAAAGGTTAGAGGGATAGGTACAAGGGTTTACCATATTAGGTACACTGAAAAATGGAATTCCATTGAAAAGATGTTGAGTCTTGCCTGTAGCTCACTTCCTCAATAAAACTACCCAAAAGAGAAGCACTTATGAACACAGGACCAATCAATGCTCCCATTTGAAGTAATCTTAATGTGTTTAACTTTGTGATTAAAGGGCCATTGCATGGAGAATGCAGTGTTGAGTTCCAGAAAGCAGTTGTCTCTTGAAGCACTGATCACTTGAAACTACCCCAACAAATAGCACTTACCAAATACAACAGACGAGTCAGTGCCGTTGTGAGGGTACCGAGAGTGAGAGTAGTAGTAGCTGCAAATCTTGTCCAGTTGATAGCCTGAAACTCTGTAGGACCGGACGAGATCCTTTGCAGTCAGAGTCACATGAAGCATGTTGCCTGCGTTTAGGAAGAGCTGGTCTGAGCCATGTGGTTTACCAGTGTAAGAATCGGTTTTACTGCTAAGACAAAAGCTGAAGATCCAACCCCCTGCAATAGAACAATAAAACTCACTAATCTGGAGAGAAGATCTCACAGAAAGAGTGTAGGACATCGGCCTGCCCAAACCTTCTCCCCCTCTCCCTCACCGACTCCCTTCCCTCTGATTCAAGTCACAGAATGCAAATATACCACAGATGATGTATCTTGTTAATCTATTGTTTTTCCCCTTTTATGTATGGTATCTTTTTAAAGGTCTCAGTGTGATTGGTAAAATGGTCTCAACTTCACTGCTGTCACTGGTAGGATGAGAAAGATTGAAACTTATGAGAATTCTGTTCTCCTTTTGAGTAGTCTCAGAAGATATCTGATCCTCTCCCCCGAAACCAGGTGTTTGTGTTTCAGATATTTACAACCCTTTGTTCTGGTCTGGGTATTTAAGGAAGGGTGGCAGAGCTGCCATTTGGGAACATTCTGTAGCCCCATGCAGTGCTGCGTTAGTGTCCGAGAGGCACTCACAAACACTGTATGTACAGTGCCAGATATAATGACTCTTTGAAACTATTTTCATGTTAATTTGTAATTGTATTTTATATTTTTATGCTGAAAGTTGTGTACCATGGATTCGTGTTTCATTATCTTTATGTAAGTTCTGTCTGGCCAAAATAAATGTGAATCTTGATTTATCTTGTATTTTTCTGAAATCATTATTCTAGTATGGATCAATGTGGAGTCCTTTATTTCCGCAAATCTTGTGCCAGAATAGATCAAACCGAGGACCCCATGACTGAAGCATGGAGCGCAGCATGCGGGGTAATCTGATTTCTGACTATTACTGTATTAGCACGTTGCAGCTCTCGTGTCTATTAATCAAATTACACTTTTTGTTGAGTAAGCGTGTGCGACCACATCAAGGTAAAATATTCACTCTGCATTCCTCTGACTAATATCAGAACTGGCCAGTTTGTGTTCGTGAACACGCGACTCGCGACGCGTCTGTTTCTGTGCGATATCGGGTCCCTTGATGAACGAATGTTTGAAAATAAGAGATACTAAGAAAAATCAACGATCCAAATTAAATCACAACGAATCATCAGCTGTTAAATTACGAACGTAACAAATTGAACGAAGCCACATAAAATTGGAGTCAGATCACTTTATTCATGGAGTCAGATTTAAAATTAGATGTTAATAAATTAAGTGAATTTAACAGAAATGCTGAAAAGGCTTACACGCAGAATCCTTCAACCAAGCCGTTAGATTCCGTTTTTGGGCTAATGGATGGACCTTACACCAGCACCCAATATAAGTGTGTCTATGCCTCCTCGGCTGTGCCATGGTCGTTGACACACTGCATTTCTGTAAAGCCCATCAACTTTTGATTGCCCAGTTTACATCTTTGGAACGACTCAGCATTTTTTCCAGCACGGGTGGACCTTTCACACATTTGAAGCACTTTATGCAAATGCAACACTTATGAACATTTCCCCCTGAATTTAGAAAAGAGTCATTTTTAAAGGATAGGCCTACACTGAGTACAAAAACAGGATGTGGCAGACCAAACCTCTAGGTGAAACAGCACCCGCTAATGTTTAAGATAAAAAGAGAAGCACTTATTCTTACATAGAATCAGGAATGCTTCTCTTTGTAGTCATCCAAAAGGGGTCTGTAAATGTATGGGATCTGAATAAAAAACATGGACAAAGGGGAGTCAGTCAACAAATATTTACCCCAACTTGATAGCACTTTCTACTTTGGTTAAAAAGAAACATGCTAAAGTTAGAGTAAATATCAACTGATTTTCGGTCAAGAGGGCAGGTAAATGAAAAATGGCTGCAGGGAGGATGCAAAATAGTGTCCAAATGTTGCCCCAAGTTGTCAGCACTTAAAAGATACAAGTTGGCTGCAAGATACAAATTGGAAGCAAAGACATTCACTAAATACAAAATCAGAGAGTGGCATGGCAAAGCCTCTAGGTAAAGCAGCACCCTCTAGTGTTTACACTGGGTATGCTTTTGTCATGATGGCAGTGAAAGAACCACATCATGAACTCCAACATGACTTTCCCCAAGAGAAGCACTTATTTTTTATATAGAATCAAGAGTAATAATCTAGAGTGTCTCTTTAAATGTAAGGGATTTGAATTAAAAAAAAAACATGGACATAGGGGAGTCAGTCAGTAAATATTTACCCCAACTTGATAGCACTTTCTACTTTGTTTGAACAGAAAGATGCTAGAGTTAGAGTAGATATCAACATATTATCAGTCAAGAGGGAAAGGAAATGAAAAAATGGCTTTAACTGTTATCACTTGAAGGTTAGAGGGATAGGTACAAGGGTTTACCATATTAGGTACACTGAAAAATGGAATTCCATTGAAAAGAGATTGAGTCTTGCCTGTAGCTCACTTCCTCATTAAAACTACCCCAAAGAGAAGCACTTATGAACACAGGACCAATCTATGCTTCCATTTGAAGTAATCTTAATGTGTTTAACTTTGTGATTAAAGAGCCATTGCATGGAGAACGCAGTGTGGAGTTCCAGAAGGCAGTTGTCTCTTGAAGCACTGATCACTTGAAACTACCCCAACAAATAGCACTTACCAAATACAACAGACGAGTCAGTGCCATTGTGAGGGTACCGAGAGTGAGAGTAGTAGTAGCTGCAAATCTTGTCCAATTGATAGCCTGAAACTCTGTAGGACCGGACAAGATCCTTTGCAGTCAGAGCCACATGGAGCATGTTGCCTGCTTTTAGGAAGAGCTGGTCTGAGCCATGTGGTTTACCAGCACCCAATATAAGTGTGTCCATGCCCCCTCGGCTGTGCCATGGTCGTTGACACTCTGCATTTCTGTAAAGCCCATCAAGTTTTGATTGCCCAGTTTACATCTTTGGAACGACTTCCAAAGCACCCTCTAGTGTTTACACTGGGTATGCTTTTGTCATGATGGCAGTGAAAGAACCACATCATGAACTCCAACATGACTTTCCCCAAGAGAAGCACTTATTTTTTATATAGAATCAAGAGTAATTATCTAGAGTGTCTCTTTAAATGTAAGGGATTTGAATAAAAAAAAAAAACATGGACATAGGGGAGTCAGTCAGTAAATATTTACCCCAACTTGATAGCACTTTCTACTTTGTTTGAACAGAAAGATGCTAGAGTTAGAGTAGATATCAACATATTTTCAGTCAAGAGGGAAAGGAAATGAAAAATGGTTATCACTTAAAGTTTAGAGGGATAGGTACAAGGGTTTTCCATATTAGGTACACTGAAAAATGGAATTCCATTGAAAAGATGTTGAGTCTTGCCTGTAGCTCACTTCCTCATTAAAACTACCCCAAAGAGAAGCACTTATGAACACAGGACCAATCAATGCTCCCATTTGAAGTAATCTTAATGTGTTTAACTTTGTGATTAAAGGGCCATTGCATGGAGAACGCAGTGTTGAGTTCCAGAAGGCAGTTGTCTCTTGAAGCACTGATCACTTGAAACTACCCCAACAAATAGCACTTACCAAATACAACAGACGAGTCAGTGCCGTTGTGAGGGTACCGAGAGTGAGAGTAGTAGTAGCTGCAAATCTTGTCCAATTGATAGCCTGAAACTCTGTAGGACCGGACGAGATCCTTTGCAGTCAGAGTCACATGGAGCATGTTGCCTGCTTTTAGGAAGAGCTGGTCTGAGCCATGTGGTTTACCAGCACCCAATATAAGTGTGTCTATGCCTCCTCGGCTGTGCCATGGTCGTTGACACTCTGCATTTCTGTAAAGCCCATCAACTTTTGATTGCCCAGTTTACATCTTTGGAACGACTCAGCATTTTTTCCAGCACGGGTGGACCTTTCACACATTTGAAGCACTTTATGCAAATGCAACACTCATGAACATTTCCCCCTGAATTTAGAAAAGAGTCATTTTTAAAGGAAAGGCCTACACTGAGTACAAAAACAGGATGTGGCAGACCAAACATCTAGGTGAAACAGCACCCGCTAATGTTTAAGATGGGTATGATGCAACATTATTGCGCTAAAGAGAAGCGCTTATTCTTACATAGAATCAGGAATGCTTCTCTTTGTAGTCATTCAAAAGGGGTCTGTAAATGTATGGGATCTGAATAAAAAACATGGACAAAGGGGAGTCAGTCAACAAATATTTACCCCAACTTGATAGCACTTTCTACTTTGGTTGAAAAGAAACATGTTAAAGTTAGAGTAAATATCAACTGATTTTCGGTCAAGAGGGCAGGTAAATGAAAAATGGCTGCAGGGAGGATGCAAAATAGTGTCCAAATGTTGCCCCAAGTTGTCAGCACTTAAAACATATAAGTTGGATGCAAGATACAAATTGGAAGCAAAGACATTCACTAAATACAAAATCAGAGAGTGGCATGGCAAAGCCTCTAGGTAAAGCAGCACCCTCTAGTGTTTACACTGGGTATGCTTTTGTCATGATGGCAGTGAAAGAACCACATCATGAACTCCAACATGACTTTTCCCAAGAGAAGCACTTATTTTTTATATGGAATCAAGAGTAATTATCTAGAGTGTCTATTTAAATGTGAGGGATTTGAATAACAAAAAAAAACATGGACATAGGGGAGTCAGTCAGTAAATATTTACCCCAACTTGATAGCACTTTCTACTTTGTTTGAACAGAAAGACGCTAGAGTTAGAGTAGATATCAACATATTTTCAGTCAAGAGGGAAAGGAAATGAAAAATGGTTATCACTTAAAGTTTAGAGGGATAGGTACAAGGGTTTACCATTATAGGTACACTGAAAAATGGAATTCCATTGAAAAGATGTTGAGTCTTGCCTGTAGCTCACTTCCTCATTAAAACTACCCCAAAGAGAAGCACTTATGAACACAGGACCAATCTATGCTCCCATTTGAAGTAATCTTAATGTGTTTAACTTTGTGATTAAAGGGCCATTGCATGGAGAACGCAGTGTTGAGTTCCAGAAGGCAGTTGTCTCTTGAAGCACTGATCACTTGAAACTACCCCAACAAATAGCACTTACCAAATACAACAGACGAGTCAGTGCCGTTGTGAGGGTACCGAGAGTGAGAGTAGTAGCTGCAAATCTTGTCCAGTTGATAGCCTGAAACTCTGTAGGACCGGACGAGATCCTTTGCAGTCAGAGTCACATGGAGCATGTTGCCTGCTTTTAGGAAGAGCTGGTCTGAGCCATGTGGTTTACCAGCACCCAATATAAGTGTGTCTATGCCTCCTCGGCTGTGCCATGGTCGTTGACACTCTGCATTTCTGTAAAGCCCATCAACTTTTGATGCCCAGTTTACATCTTTGGAACGACTCAGCATTTTTTCCAGCACGGGTGGACCTTTCACACATTTGAAGCACTTTATGCAAATGCAACACTCATGAACATTTCCCCCTGAATTTAGAAAAGAGTCATTTTTAAAGGAAAGGCCTACACTGAGTACAAAAACAGGATGTGGCAGACCAAACCTCTAGGTGAAACAGCACCCGCTAATGTTTAAGATGGGTATGATGCAACATTATTGCGCTAAAGAGAAGCACTTATTCTTACATAGAATCAGGAATGCTTCTCTTTGTAGTCATTCAAAAGGGGTCTGTAAATGTATGGGATCTGAATAAAAAACATGGACAAAGGGGAGTCAGTCAACAAATATTTACCCCAACTTGATAGCACTTTCTACTTTGGTTGAACAGAAAGATGCTAGAGTTAGAGTAGATATCAACATATTATCAGTCAAGAGGGAAAGGAAATGAAAAAATGGCTTTAACTGTTATCACTTGAAGGTTAGAGGGATAGGTACAAGGGTTTACCATATTAGGTACACTGAAAAATGGAATTCCATTGAAAAGAGATTGAGTCTTGCCTGTAGCTCACTTCCTCATTAAAACTACCCCAAAGAGAAGCACTTATGAACACAGGACCAATCTATGCTTCCATTTGAAGTAATCTTAATGTGTTTAACTTTGTGATTAAAGAGCCATTGCATGGAGAACGCAGTGTGGAGTTCCAGAAGGCAGTTGTCTCTTGAAGCACTGATCACTTGAAACTACCCCAACAAATAGCACTTACCAAATACAACAGACGAGTCAGTGCCATTGTGAGGGTACCGAGAGTGAGAGTAGTAGTAGCTGCAAATCTTGTCCAATTGATAGCCTGAAACTCTGTAGGACCGGACAAGATCCTTTGCAGTCAGAGCCACATGGAGCATGTTGCCTGCTTTTAGGAAGAGCTGGTCTGAGCCATGTGGTTTACCAGCACCCAATATAAGTGTGTCCATGCCCCCTCGGCTGTGCCATGGTCGTTGACACTCTGCATTTCTGTAAAGCCCATCAAGTTTTGATTGCCCAGTTTACATCTTTGGAACGACTTCCAAAGCACCCTCTAGTGTTTACACTGGGTATGCTTTTGTCATGATGGCAGTGAAAGAACCACATCATGAACTCCAACATGACTTTCCCCAAGAGAAGCACTTATTTTTTATATAGAATCAAGAGTAATTATCTAGAGTGTCTCTTTAAATGTAAGGGATTTGAATAAAAAAAAAAAACATGGACATAGGGGAGTCAGTCAGTAAATATTTACCCCAACTTGATAGCACTTTCTACTTTGTTTGAACAGAAATATGCTAGAGTTAGAGTAGATATCAACATATTTTCAGTCAAGAGGGAAAGGAAATGAAAAATGGTTATCACTTAAAGTTTAGAGGGATAGGTACAAGGGTTTTCCATATTAGGTACACTGAAAAATGGAATTCCATTGAAAAGATGTTGAGTCTTGCCTGTAGCTCACTTCCTCATTAAAACTACCCCAAAGAGAAGCACTTATGAACACAGGACCAATCAATGCTCCCATTTGAAGTAATCTTAATGTGTTTAACTTTGTGATTAAAGGGCCATTGCATGGAGAACGCAGTGTTGAGTTCCAGAAGGCAGTTGTCTCTTGAAGCACTGATCACTTGAAACTACCCCAACAAATAGCACTTACCAAATACAACAGACGAGTCAGTGCCGTTGTGAGGGTACCGAGAGTGAGAGTAGTAGTAGCTGCAAATCTTGTCCAATTGATAGCCTGAAACTCTGTAGGACCGGACGAGATCCTTTGCAGTCAGAGTCACATGGAGCATGTTGCCTGCTTTTAGGAAGAGCTGGTCTGAGCCATGTGGTTTACCAGCACCCAATATAAGTGTGTCCATGCCCCCTCGGCTGTGCCATGGTCGTTGACACTCTGCATTTCTGTAAAGCCCATCAAGTTTTGATTGCCCAGTTTACATCTTTGGAACGACTTCCAAAGCACCCTCTAGTGTTTACACTGGGTATGCTTTTGTCATGATGGCAGTGAAAGAACCACATCATGAACTCCAACATGACTTTCCCCAAGAGAAGCACTTATTTTTTATATAGAATCAAGAGTAATTATCTAGAGTGTCTCTTTAAATGTAAGGGATTTGAATAAAAAAAAAAAACATGGACATAGGGGAGTCAGTCAGTAAATATTTACCCGAACTTGATAGCACTTTCTACTTTGTTTGAACAGAAAGATGCTAGAGTTAGAGTAGATATCAACATATTTTCAGTCAAGAGGGAAAGGAAATGAAAAATGGTTATCACTTAAAGTTTAGAGGGATAGGTACAAGGGTTTTCCATATTAGGTACACTGAAAAATGGAATTCCATTGAAAAGATGTTGAGTCTTGCCTGTAGCTCACTTCCTCATTAAAACTACCCCAAAGAGAAGCACTTATGAACACAGGACCAATCAATGCTCCCATTTGAAGTAATCTTAATGTGTTTAACTTTGTGATTAAAGAGCCATTGCATGGAGAACGCAGTGTGGAGTTCCAGAAGGCAGTTGTCTCTTGAAGCACTGATCACTTGAAACTACCCCAACAAATAGCACTTACCAAATACAACAGACGAGTCAGTGCCGTTGTGAGGGTACCGAGGGTGAGAGTAGTAGTAGCTGCAAATCTTGTCCAATTGATAGCCTGAAACTCTGTAGGACCGGACGAGATCCTTTGCAGTCAGAGTCACATGGAGCATGTTGCCTGCTTTTAGGAAGAGCTGGTCTGAGCCATGTGGTTTACCAGCACCCAATATAAGTGTGTCTATGCCTCCTCGGCTGTGCCATGGTCGTTGACACTCTGCATTTCTGTAAAGCCCATCAACTTTTGATTGCCCAGTTTACATCTTTGGAATGACTCAGCATTTTTTCCAGCACGGGTGGACCTTTCACACATTTGAAGCACTTTATGCAAATGCAACACTCATGAACATTTCCCCCTGAATTTAGAAAAGAGTCATTTTTAAAGGAAAGGCCTACACTGAGTACAAAAACAGGATGTGGCAGACCAAACATCTAGGTGAAACAGCACCCGCTAATGTTTAAGATGGGTATGATGCAACATTATTGCGCTAAAGAGAAGCGCTTATTCTTACATAGAATCAGGAATGCTTCTCTTTGTAGTCATTCAAAAGGGGTCTGTAAATGTATGGGATCTGAATAAAAAACATGGACAAAGGGGAGTCAGTCAACAAATATTTACCCCAACTTGATAGCACTTTCTACTTTGGTTGAAAAGAAACATGTTAAAGTTAGAGTAAATATCAACTGATTTTCGGTCAAGAGGGCAGGTAAATGAAAAATGGCTGCAGGGAGGATGCAAAATAGTGTCCAAATGTTGCCCCAAGTTGTCAGCACTTAAAAGATACAAGTTGGATGCAAGATACAAGTTGGAAGCAAAGACATTCACTAAATACAAAATCAGAGAGTGGCATGGCAAAGCCTCTAGGTAAAGCAGCACCCTCTAGTGTTTACACTGGGTATGCTTTTGTCATGATGGCAGTGAAAGAACCACATCATGAACTCCAACATGACTTTTCCCAAGAGAAGCACTCATTTTTTATATGGAATCAAGAGTAATTATCTAGAGTGTCTATTTAAATGTGAGGGATTTGAATAACAAAAAAAAAACATGGACATAGGGGAGTCAGTCAGTAAATATTTACCCCAACTTGATAGCACTTTCTACTTTGTTTGAACAGAAAGATGCTAGAGTTAGAGTAGATATCAACATATTTTCAGTCAAGAGGGAAAGGAAATGAAAAATGGTTATCACTTAAAGTTTAGAGGGATAGGTACAAGGGTTTACCATTTTAGGTACACTGAAAAATGGAATTCCATTGAAAAGATGTTGAGTCTTGCCTGTAGCTCACTTCCTCATTAAAACTACCCCAAAGAGAAGCACTTATGAACACAGGACCAATCTATGCTCCGATTTGAAGTAATCTTAATGTGTTTAACTTTGTGATTAAAGGGCCATTGCATGGAGAACGCAGTGTTGAGTTCCAGAAGGCAGTTGTCTCTTGAAGCACTGATCACTTGAAACTACCCCAACAAATAGCACTTACCAAATACAACAGACGAGTCAGTGCCGTTGTGAGGGTACCGAGAGTGAGAGTAGTAGTAGCTGCAAATCTTGTCCAGTTGATAGCCTGAAACTCTGTAGGACCGGACGAGATCCTTTGCAGTCAGAGTCACATGAAGCATGTTGCCTGCGTTTAGGAAGAGCTGGTCTGAGCCATGTGGTTTACCAGCACCCAATATAAGTGTGTCTATGCCTCCTCGGCTGTGCCATGGTCGTTGACACACTGCATTTCTTTAAAGCCCATCAACTTTTGATTGCCCAGTTTACATCTTTGGAACGACTCAGCATTTTTTCCAGCACGGGTGGACCTTTCACACATTTGAAGCACTTTATGCAAATGCAACACTTATGAACATTTCCCCCTGAATTTAGAAAAGAGTCATTTTTAAAGGATAGGCCTACACTGAGTACAAAAACAGGATGTGGCAGACCAAACCTCTAGGTGAAACAGCACCCGCTAATGTTTAAGATGGGTATGCTGCAACATTATTGCGCTAAAGAGAAGCACTTATTCTTACATAGAATCAGGAATGCTTCTCTTTGTAGTCATCCAAAAGGGGTCTGTAAATGTATGGGATCTGAATAAAAAACATGGACAAAGGGGAGTCAGTCAACAAATATTTACCCCAACTTGATAGCACTTTCTACTTTAGTTAAAAAGAAACATGCTAAAGTTAGAGTAAATATCAACTGGTTTTCGGTCAAGAGGGCAGGTAAATGAAAAATGGCTGCAGGGAGGATGCAAAATAGTGTCCAAATGTTGCCCCAAGTTGTCAGCACTTAAAAGATACAAGTTGGCTGCAAGATACAAATTGGAAGCAAAGACATTCACTAAATACAAAATCAGAGAGTGGCATGGCAAAGCCTCTAGGTAAAGCAGCACCCTCTAGTGTTTACACTGGGTATGCTTTTGTCATGATGGCAGTGAAAGAACCACATCATGAACTCAAACATGACTTTCCCTAAGAGAAGCACTTATTTTTTATATAGAATCAAGAGTAATTATCTAGAGTGTCTCTTTAAATGTAAGGGATTTGAATAACAAAAAAAAAACATGGACATAGGGGAATCAGTCAGTAAATATTTACCCCAACTTGATAGCACTTTCTACTTTGTTTGAACAGAAAGATGCTAGAGTTAGAGTAGATATCAACATATTTTCAGTTAAGAGGGAAAGGAAATGAAAAAATGGCTTTAACTGTTATCACTTGAAGGTTAGAGGGATAGGTACAAGGGTGTACCTATCCCAGTTGTCTCTTGAAGCACTGATCACTTGAAACTACCCCAACAAATAGCACTTACCAAATACAACAGACGAGTCAGTGCCATTGTGAGGGTACCGAGAGTGAGAGTAGTAGTAGCTGCAAATCTTGTCCAATTGATAGCCTGAAACTCTGTAGGACCGGACAAGATCCTTTGCAGTCAGAGCCACATGGAGCATGTTGCCTGCTTTTAGGAAGAGCTGGTCTGAGCCATGTGGTTTACCAGCACCCAATATAAGTGTGTCCATGCCCCCTCGGCTGTGCCATGGTCGTTGACACTCTGCATTTCTGTAAAGCCCATCAAGTTTTGATTGCCCAGTTTACATCTTTGGAACGACTTCCAAAGCACCCTCTAGTGTTTACACTGGGTATGCTTTTGTCATGATGGCAGTGAAAGAACCACATCATGAACTCCAACATGACTTTCCCCAAGAGAAGCACTTATTTTTTATATAGAATCAAGAGTAATTATCTAGAGTGTCTCTTTAAATGTAAGGGATTTGAATAAAAAAAAAAAACATGGACATAGGGGAGTCAGTCAGTAAATATTTACCCCAACTTGATAGCACTTTCTACTTTGTTTGAACAGAAAGATGCTAGAGTTAGAGTAGATATCAACATATTTTCAGTCAAGAGGGAAAGGAAATGAAAAATGGTTATCACTTAAAGTTTAGAGGGATAGGTACAAGGGTTTTCCATATTAGGTACACTGAAAAATGGAATTCCATTGAAAAGATGTTGAGTCTTGCCTGTAGCTCACTTCCTCATTAAAACTACCCCAAAGAGAAGCACTTATGAACACAGGACCAATCAATGCTCCCATTTGAAGTAATCTTAATGTGTTTAACTTTGTGATTAAAGGGCCATTGCATGGAGAACGCAGTGTTGAGTTCCAGAAGGCAGTTGTCTCTTGAAGCACTGATCACTTGAAACTACCCCAACAAATAGCACTTACCAAATACAACAGACGAGTCAGTGCCGTTGTGAGGGTACCGAGAGTGAGAGTAGTAGTAGCTGCAAATCTTGTCCAATTGATAGCCTGAAACTCTGTAGGACCGGACGAGATCCTTTGCAGTCAGAGTCACATGGAGCATGTTGCCTGCTTTTAGGAAGAGCTGGTCTGAGCCATGTGGTTTACCAGCACCCAATATAAGTGTGTCTATGCCTCCTCGGCTGTGCCATGGTCGTTGACACTCTGCATTTCTGTAAAGCCCATCAACTTTTGATTGCCCAGTTTACATCTTTGGAACGACTCAGCATTTTTTCCAGCACGGGTGGACCTTTCACACATTTGAAGCACTTTATGCAAATGCAACACTCATGAACATTTCCCCCTGAATTTAGAAAAGAGTCATTTTTAAAGGAAAGGCCTACACTGAGTACAAAAACAGGATGTGGCAGACCAAACATCTAGGTGAAACAGCACCCGCTAATGTTTAAGATGGGTATGATGCAACATTATTGCGCTAAAGAGAAGCGCTTATTCTTACATAGAATCAGGAATGCTTCTCTTTGTAGTCATTCAAAAGGGGTCTGTAAATGTATGGGATCTGAATAAAAAACATGGACAAAGGGGAGTCAGTCAACAAATATTTACCCCAACTTGATAGCACTTTCTACTTTGGTTGAAAAGAAACATGTTAAAGTTAGAGTAAATATCAACTGATTTTCGGTCAAGAGGGCAGGTAAATGAAAAATGGCTGCAGGGAGGATGCAAAATAGTGTCCAAATGTTGCCCCAAGTTGTCAGCACTTAAAAGATACAAGTTGGATGCAAGATACAAATTGGAAGCAAAGACATTCACTAAATACAAAATCAGAGAGTGGCATGGCAAAGCCTCTAGGTAAAGCAGCACCCTCTAGTGTTTACACTGGGTATGCTTTTGTCATGATGGCAGTGAAAGAACCACATCATGAACTCCAACATGACTTTTCCCAAGAGAAGCACTTATTTTTTATATGGAATCAAGAGTAATTATCTAGAGTGTCTATTTAAATGTGAGGGATTTGAATAACAAAAAAAAACATGGACATAGGGGAGTCAGTCAGTAAATATTTACCCCAACTTGATAGCACTTTCTACTTTGTTTGAACACAAAGACGCTAGAGTTAGAGTAGATATCAACATATTTTCAGTCAAGAGGGAAAGGAAATGAAAAATGGTTATCACTTAAAGTTTAGAGGGATAGGTACAAGGGTTTACCATTATAGGTACACTGAAAAATGGAATTCCATTGAAAAGATGTTGAGTCTTGCCTGTAGCTCACTTCCTCATTAAAACTACCCCAAAGAGAAGCACTTATGAACACAGGACCAATCTATGCTCCCATTTGAAGTAATCTTAATGTGTTTAACTTTGTGATTAAAGGGCCATTGCATGGAGAACGCAGTGTTGAGTTCCAGAAGGCAGTTGTCTCTTGAAGCACTGATCACTTGAAACTACCCCAACAAATAGCACTTACCAAATACAACAGACGAGTCAGTGCCGTTGTGAGGGTACCGAGAGTGAGAGTAGTAGTAGCTGCAAATCTTGTCCAGTTGATAGCCTGAAACTCTGTAGGACCGGACGAGATCCTTTGCAGTCAGAGTCACATGGAGCATGTTGCCTGCTTTTAGGAAGAGCTGGTCTGAGCCATGTGGTTTACCAGCACCCAATATAAGTGTGTCTATGCCTCCTCGGCTGTGCCATGGTCGTTGACACTCTGCATTTCTGTAAAGCCCATCAACTTTTGATTGCCCAGTTTACATCTTTGGAACGACTCAGCATTTTTTCCAGCACGGGTGGACCTTTCACACATTTGAAGCACTTTATGCAAATGCAACACTCATGAACATTTCCCCCTGAATTTAGAAAAGAGTCATTTTTAAAGGAAAGGCCTACACTGGGTACAAAAACAGGATGTGGCAGACCAAACCTCTAGGTGAAACAGCACCCGCTAATGTTTAAGATGGGTATGATGCAACATTATTGCGCTAAAGAGAAGCACTTATTCTTACATAGAATCAGGAATGCTTCTCTTTGTAGTCATTCAAAAGGGGTCTGTAAATGTATGGGATCTGAATAAAAAACATGGACAAAGGGGAGTCAGTCAACAAATATTTACCCCAACTTGATAGCACTTTCTACTTTGGTTGAACAGAAAGATGCTAGAGTTAGAGTAGATATCAACATATTATCAGTCAAGAGGGAAAGGAAATGAAAAAATGGCTTTAACTGTTATCACTTGAAGGTTAGAGGGATAGGTACAAGGGTTTACCATATTAGGTACACTGAAAAATGGAATTCCATTGAAAAGAGATTGAGTCTTGCCTGTAGCTCACTTCCTCATTAAAACTACCCCAAAGAGAAGCACTTATGAACACAGGACCAATCTATGCTTCCATTTGAAGTAATCTTAATGTGTTTAACTTTGTGATTAAAGAGCCATTGCATGGAGAACGCAGTGTGGAGTTCCAGAAGGCAGTTGTCTCTTGAAGCACTGATCACTTGAAACTACCCCAACAAATAGCACTTACCAAATACAACAGACGAGTCAGTGCCATTGTGAGGGTACCGAGAGTGAGAGTAGTAGTAGCTGCAAATCTTGTCCAATTGATAGCCTGAAACTCTGTAGGACCGGACAAGATCCTTTGCAGTCAGAGCCACATGGAGCATGTTGCCTGCTTTTAGGAAGAGCTGGTCTGAGCCATGTGGTTTACCAGCACCCAATATAAGTGTGTCCATGCCCCCTCGGCTGTGCCATGGTCGTTGACACTCTGCATTTCTGTAAAGCCCATCAAGTTTTGATTGCCCAGTTTACATCTTTGGAACGACTTCCAAAGCACCCTCTAGTGTTTACACTGGGTATGCTTTTGTCATGATGGCAGTGAAAGAACCACATCATGAACTCCAACATGACTTTCCCCAAGAGAAGCACTTATTTTTTATATAGAATCAAGAGTAATTATCTAGAGTGTCTCTTTAAATGTAAGGGATTTGAATAAAAAAAAAAAACATGGACATAGGGGAGTCAGTCAGTAAATATTTACCCCAACTTGATAGCACTTTCTACTTTGTTTGAACAGAAAGATGCTAGAGTTAGAGTAGATATCAACATATTTTCAGTCAAGAGGGAAAGGAAATGAAAAATGGTTATCACTTAAAGTTTAGAGGGATAGGTACAAGGGTTTTCCATATTAGGTACACTGAAAAATGGAATTCCATTGAAAAGATGTTGAGTCTTGCCTGTAGCTCACTTCCTCATTAAAACTACCCCAAAGAGAAGCACTTATGAACACAGGACCAATCAATGCTCCCATTTGAAGTAATCTTAATGTGTTTAACTTTGTGATTAAAGGGCCATTGCATGGAGAACGCAGTGTTGAGTTCCAGAAGGCAGTTGTCTCTTGAAGCACTGATCACTTGAAACTACCCCAACAAATAGCACTTACCAAATACAACAGACGAGTCAGTGCCGTTGTGAGGGTACCGAGGGTGAGAGTAGTAGTAGCTGCAAATCTTGTCCAATTGATAGCCTGAAACTCTGTAGGACCGGACGAGATCCTTTGCAGTCAGAGTCACATGGAGCATGTTGCCTGCTTTTAGGAAGAGCTGGTCTGAGCCATGTGGTTTACCAGCACCCAATATAAGTGTGTCTATGCCTCCTCGGCTGTGCCATGGTCGTTGACACTCTGCATTTCTGTAAAGCCCATCAACTTTTGATTGCCCAGTTTACATCTTTGGAATGACTCAGCATTTTTTCCAGCACGGGTGGACCTTTCACACATTTGAAGCACTTTATGCAAATGCAACACTCATGAACATTTCCCCCTGAATTTAGAAAAGAGTCATTTTTAAAGGAAAGGCCTACACTGAGTACAAAAACAGGATGTGGCAGACCAAACATCTAGGTGAAACAGCACCCGCTAATGTTTAAGATGGGTATGATGCAACATTATTGCGCTAAAGAGAAGCGCTTATTCTTACATAGAATCAGGAATGCTTCTCTTTGTAGTCATTCAAAAGGGGTCTGTAAATGTATGGGATCTGAATAAAAAACATGGACAAAGGGGAGTCAGTCAACAAATATTTACCCCAACTTGATAGCACTTTCTACTTTGGTTGAAAAGAAACATGTTAAAGTTAGAGTAAATATGAACTGATTTTCGGTCAAGAGGGCAGGTAAATGAAAAATGGCTGCAGGGAGGATGCAAAATAGTGTCCAAATGTTGCCCCAAGTTGTCAGCACTTAAAAGATACAAGTTGGATGCAAGATACAAGTTGGAAGCAAAGACATTCACTAAATACAAAATCAGAGAGTGGCATGGCAAAGCCTCTAGGTAAAGCAGCACCCTCTAGTGTTTACACTGGGTATGCTTTTGTCATGATGGCAGTGAAAGAACCACATCATGAACTCCAACATGACTTTTCCCAAGAGAAGCACTCATTTTTTATATGGAATCAAGAGTAATTATCTAGAGTGTCTATTTAAATGTGAGGGATTTGAATAACAAAAAAAAAACATGGACATAGGGGAGTCAGTCAGTAAATATTTACCCCAACTTGATAGCACTTTCTACTTTGTTTGAACAGAAAGATGCTAGAGTTAGAGTAGATATCAACATATTTTCAGTCAAGAGGGAAAGGAAATGAAAAATGGTTATCACTTAAAGTTTAGAGGGATAGGTACAAGGGTTTACCATTTTAGGTACACTGAAAAATGGAATTCCATTGAAAAGATGTTGAGTCTTGCCTGTAGCTCACTTCCTCATTAAAACTACCCCAAAGAGAAGCACTTATGAACACAGGACCAATCTATGCTCCCATTTGAAGTAATCTTAATGTGTTTAACTTTGTGATTAAAGGGCCATTGCATGGAGAACGCAGTGTTGAGTTCCAGAAGGCAGTTGTCTCTTGAAGCACTGATCACTTGAAACTACCCCAACAAATAGCACTTACCAAATACAACAGACGAGTCAGTGCCGTTGTGAGGGTACCGAGAGTGAGAGTAGTAGTAGCTGCAAATCTTGTCCAGTTGATAGCCTGAAACTCTGTAGGACTGGACGAGATCCTTTGCAGTCAGAGTCACATGAAGCATGTTGCCTGCGTTTAGGAAGAGCTGGTCTGAGCCATGTGGTTTACCAGCACCCAATATAAGTGTGTCTATGCCTCCTCGGCTGTGCCATGGTCGTTGACACACTGCATTTCTTTAAAGCCCATCGACTTTTGATTGCCCAGTTTACATCTTTGGAACGACTCAGCATTTTTTCCAGCACGGGTGGACCTTTCACACATTTGAAGCACTTTATGCAAATGCAACACTTATGAACATTTCCCCCTGAATTTAGAAAAGAGTCATTTTTAAAGGATAGGCCTACACTGAGTACAAAAACAGGATGTGGCAGACCAAACCTCTAGGTGAAACAGCACCCGCTAATGTTTAAGATGGGTATGCTGCAACATTATTGCGCTAAAGAGAAGCACTTATTCTTACATAGAATCAGGAATGCTTCTCTTTGTAGTCATCCAAAAGGGGTCTGTAAATGTATGGGATCTGAATAAAAAACATGGACAAAGGGGAGTCAGTCAACAAATATTTACCCCAACTTGATAGCACTTTCTACTTTAGTTAAAAAGAAACATGCTAAAGTTAGAGTAAATATCAACTGATTTTCGGTCAAGAGGGCAGGTAAATGAAAAATGGCTGCAGGGAGGATGCAAAATAGTGTCCAAATGTTGCCCCAAGTTGTCAGCACTTAAAAGATACAAGTTGGCTGCAAGATACAAATTGGAAGCAAAGACATTCACTAAATACAAAATCAGAGAGTGGCATGGCAAAGCCTCTAGGTAAAGCAGCACCCTCTAGTGTTTACACTGGGTATGCTTTTGTCATGATGGCAGTGAAAGAACCACATCATGAACTCAAACATGACTTTCCCTAAGAGAAGCACTTATTTTTTATATAGAATCAAGAGTAATTATCTAGAGTGTCTCTTTAAATGTAAGGGATTTGAATAACAAAAAAAAAACATGGACATAGGGGAATCAGTCAGTAAATATTTACCCCAACTTGATAGCACTTTCTACTTTGTTTGAACAGAAAGATGCTAGAGTTAGAGTAGATATCAACATATTTTCAGTTAAGAGGGAAAGGAAATGAAAAAATGGCTTTAACTGTTATCACTTGAAGGTTAGAGGGATAGGTACAAGGGTTTACCATATTAGGTACACTGAAAAATGGAATTCCATTGAAAAGATGTTGAGTCTTGCCTGTAGCTCACTTCCTCAATAAAACTACCCAAAAGAGAAGCACTTATGAACACAGGACCAATCAATGCTCCCATTTGAAGTAATCTTAATGTGTTTAACTTTGTGATTAAAGGGCCATTGCATGGAGAATGCAGTGTTGAGTTCCAGAAAGCAGTTGTCTCTTGAAGCACTGATCACTTGAAACTACCCCAACAAATAGCACTTACCAAATACAACAGACGAGTCAGTGCCGTTGTGAGGGTACCGAGAGTGAGAGTAGTAGTAGCTGCAAATCTTGTCCAATTGATAGCCTGAAACTCTGTAGGACCGGACGAGATCCTTTGCAGTCAGAGTCACATGGAGCATGTTGCCTGCTTTTAGGAAGAGCTGGTCTGAGCCATGTGGTTTACCAGCAACCAATATAAGTGTGTCTATGCCTCCTCGGCTGTGCCATGGTCGTTGACACTCTGCATTTCTGTAAAGCCCATCAAGTTTTGATTGCCCAGTTTACATCTTTGGAATGACTCAGCATTTTTTCCAGCACGGGTGGACCTTTCACACGTTTGAAGCACTTCATGCAAATGCAACACTTATCAAAATTTCCCCCTGAATTTAGAAAAGAGTCCTTTTTAAAGGATAGGCCTACACTGAGTACAAAAACAGGATGTGGCAGACCAAAGCTCTAGGTGAAACAGCACCCGCTAATGTTTAAGCTGGGTATGCTGCAACATTATTGCGCTAAAGAGAAGCACTTATTCTTACATAGAATCAGGAATGCTTCTTTTTGTAGTCATCCAAAAGGGGTCTGTAAATGTATGGGATCTGAATAAAAAACATGGACAAAGGGGAGTCAGTCAACAAATATTTACACCAACTTGATAGCACTTTCTACTTTGGTTGAAAAGAAACATGCTAAAGTTAGAGTAAATATCAACTGATTTTCGGTCAAGAGGGCAGGTAAATGAAAAATGGCTGCAGGGAGGATGCAAAATAGTGTCCAAATGTTGCCCCAAGTTGTCAGCACTTAAAAGATACAAGTTGGATGCAAGATACAAATTGGAAGCAAAGACATTCACTAAATACAAAATCAGAGAGTGGCATGGCAAAGCCTCTAGGTAAAGCAGCACCCTCTAGTGTTTACACTGGGTATGCTTTTGTCATGATGGCAGTGAAAGAACCACATCATGAACTTCAACATGACTTTCCCCAAGAGAAGCACTCTTTTATATAGAATCAGGAGTAATTATCTAGAGTGTCTCTTTAAATGTAAGGGATTTGAATAAAAAAAAAAAACATGGACACAGGGGAGTCAGTCAGTAAATATTTACCCCAACTTGATAGCACTTTCTACTTTGTTTGAACAGAAAGATGCTAGAGTTAGAGTAGATATCAACATATTTTCAGTCAAGAGGGAAAGGAAATGAAAAAATGGCTTTAACTGTTATCACTTGAAGGTTAGAGGGATAGGTACAAGGGTTTACCATATTAGGTACACTGAAAAATGGAATTCCATTGAAAAGATGTTGAGTCTTGCCTGTAGCTCACTTCCTCATTAAAACTACCCCAAAGAGAAGCACTTATGAACACAGGACCAATCAATGCTCCCATTTGAAGTAATCTTAATGTGTTTAACTTTGTGATTAAAGAGCCATTGCATGGAGAACGCAGTGTGGAGTTCCAGAAGGCAGTTGTCTCTTGAAGCACTGATCACTTGAAACTACCCCAACAAATAGCACTTACCAAATACAACAGACGAGTCAGTGCCATTGTGAGGGTACCGAGAGTGAGAGTAGTAGTAGCTGCAAATCTTGTCCAATTGATAGCCTGAAACTCTGTAGGACCGGACGAGATCCTTTGCAGTCAGAGCCACATGGAGCATGTTGCCTGCTTTTAGGAAGAGCTGGTCTGAGCCATGTGGTTTACCAGCACCCAATATAAGTGTGTCCATGCCCCCTCGGCTGTGCCATAGTCGTTGACACTCTGCATTTCTGTAAAGCCCATCAAGTTTTGATTGCCCAGTTTACATCTTTGGAACGACTTAGCATTTTTTCCAGCACGGGTGGACCTTTCACACGTTTGAAGCACTTCAGGCAAATGCAACACTTATGAAAATTTCCCCCTGAATTTAGAAAAGAGTCATTTTTAAAGGATAGGTCTACACTGAGTACAAAAACAGGATGTGGCAGACCAATCCTCTAGGTGAAACAGCACCCGCTAATGTTTAAGATGGGCATGCTGCAACATTATTGCGCTAAAGAGAAGCACTTATTCTTACATAGAATCTTTGTAGTCATCCAAAAGGGGTCTGTAAATGTATGGGATCTGAATAAAAAACATGGACAAAGGGGAGTCAGTCAACAAATATTTACCCCAACTTGATAGCACTTTCTACTTTGGTTGAAAAGAAACATGCTAAAGTTAGAGTAAATATCAACTGATTTTCGGTCAAGAGGGCAGGTAAATGAAAAATGGCTGCAGGGAGGATGCAAAATAGTGTCCAAATGTTGCCCCAAGTTGTCAGCACTTAAAAGATACAAGTTGGATGCAAGATACAAATTGGAAGCAAAGACATTCACTAAATACAAAATCAGAGAGTGGCATGGCAAAGCCTCTAGGTAAAGCAGCACCCTCTAGTGTTTACACTGGGTATGCTTTTGTCATGATGGCAGTGAAAGAACCACATCATGAACTCCAACATGACTTTCCCCAAGAGAAGCACTTATTTTTTTATATAGAATCAAGAGTAATTATCTAGAGTGTCTCTTTACATGTAAGTGATTTGAATAAAAAAAAACATGGACACATGGATATCAGTAAATATTTACCCCAACTTGATAGCACTTTCTACTGTGTTTGAACAGAAAGATGCTAGAGTTAGAGTAGATATCAACATATTTTCAGTCAAGAGGGAAAGGAAATAAAAAAATGTCTTTAACTGTTATCACTTAATTAGAAGGATAGGTACAAGGGTTTACCATATTAGGTACACTGAAAAATGGAATTCCATTGAAAAGAGGTTGAGTCTTTCCTGTAGCTCACTTCCTCATTAAAACAACCCCAAAGAGAAGCACTTATGAACACAGGACCAATCATTGCTCCCATTTGAAGTAATCTTAACGTGTAGAACTTTGTGATTAAATGGCCATTGCATGGAGAACGCAGTGTGGAGTTCCAGAAGGCAGTTGTCTCTTGCAACACTGATCACTTGAAACTACTGGTGTTTTTGTCCCTCTGTTTGAAAGGAGTTTCACCTCATACAAAAAAAAAAAAAACATTTACACTGACAAAGCAGACACATTTAAGTTAAATTTGGCCAGCGAACAACCACATACCTCTCTGTTCAATAAATGTGTTCATCCCTGCCAACGCTACATCACGGGTGGGGATACACATCCAATGTGTGTTGTTTGCATGGGAGTGCAGCGTGCCCAGGCGGCTCTCGAGGGGGCTGCCTGCGAGCATTGTGAGAGTTTGCCGTTGAGAACGCTGCGCTCCCGCCGAGCGCTCTTTGAGGAGGGCGCTTCGGCTTGCTTTCCCCGTGGCTCTGGTCCCGCTGCTGCCGAGGCAGAGCGCCGACTGCAGTCATGGGGATCGCAAATGGATCTGACAGCAGGGTTAGAGACGGGCTCTGCCTTATCTCTGCCCATACCTGCCAGATCCAGTGCCTCCACTCAGGGTTTGGAAGCCCGCGCTGCGGTTTCTTCCGCCCCGATGGAGGCATCGATACAACAGCTATCTAGCTCAGAGGAGTTAGATGTGGTTAGTATCGAGGCAGGTGGAATCGGGGACTCGCCACTCCGTTCCCCTGCTAGTGAGGAGCTCGTGGAAGTGTTGAGCAGAGCGGTGGCCAGGCTCAGTTTGGACTGGCCACAAGAATCTCATGAACGCCCGTCCATAAAAAGCAGATTGGACGAGCGTTTTCTTCCCGCGCACTCTGCTCAGCCTCCACGTCGGGGTTTACCGTTCTTTCCCGACCTCCACACCTAGGTGTCAAGGTCGTGGAAACGTCCGGTTTCCTCGCCCACAAACAAGTACATACAGTGATATAATGGGTCTGAAAAAGCATGGTTATGGTCCGATGCCGAGGGTGGAGGAGACGCTTGCGAGCCATCTCTCTCCCGATTCAGCATCGGCCATCAAAGCCCCGACATTGCCCACCAAGCCACTTAGAGCAACATCAGCGCTGGTGGGCAAAGCATACTCGGCGGCGGGTCAGGCCGCGGCATGCCTGCACACGATGGCTATTGTGCAGGCATACCAAGCTGAATTGCTTAAGGATCTGGGGGAGAGTGAGGAGATCGGAGCGGACGTTGTTCGCGAGCTCCGGTCTTCAGCTGATTTAGCTCTCCCAGATCTGTGGGCCATTCTATGGCAGCCCTGGTGGCCACGGAGAGGCATTTATGGCTGAACCTCACGGATATCAAGGAAAGAGATAAAAGTTTTCTGTTGGATGCGCCGCTGTCTCCAGAGGGCCTGTTCGGTGACCGTCACCGACAGGTTTCTGGAGTCCAAAAAAACAGGCAGCGGCGCTCCAGCAGTTCCTTCCCCGTAAACCCCAGACTCCGTCTGCTGCTGGGCGGGAGCAGCAGAAGCCGAGTACCAGCTCCTCACACCGAGCGCAACAAAAGCAGAGCGTTACCACCCGTACCCCCCACAGAAGGGGTGGGGCGGGGGGCGGCGCCCTCAGGCGCAGCCTTCGAAGGGTAAGACGGATCTGAGGACCGTCATTATCTCTAAGGCTGCGTCAAAGAGGTCCTGACGCCAAGAGCATCAGGATCGTGAGGGTGGTCCCCTCCGAAGGCAGATGGTGTTCACCTCAGCATACGGTGCCCGTCTCCCTTCGGTGCCCTCACAGGGTCGATCCGCTAACCCCGCCACAATGCTTGGAGAGCCCTCGCAAATCATCCGAGGATGGTTCGCGCCCTCTGAGGAGGGCCACAGCGCAGTCGGGCCAGTCGTTCCCTGCCGGTTCGCCGCTTCAGGGAGCTGCACTCGCTGTGCAGAGTACATCAGAGGCCAGCCTCGAGAGGCTGGTACCCTTAGGAGATTTTTTGGCAGAGTGGGAGAATCTTCCAAATATATCGCGTTGGGTCCTGCACATTATAAAAAAGGGGTACGCCATTCAGTTCAGGTGTCGTCCGCCCAGTTTCAACGGGGTTCTGCCCACGGTGGTGTGCCCCGAGCAGGCTCTGGTTATGACTCAAGAAGTACAGACTTTTCTGCGAAAAGAGGCTATAGAAAAGGTTCCTCTAGCCAGCAGGAAGTCAGGGTTTTACAGCCGGTACTTCATCGTGCCAAAGAAGGATGGGGGGTTGCGGCCCACTTTAGATCTGCGCATTCTCAATCGCACTGTAGCGAAGCTCAAGTTCAAGATGCTTACACTCAAACAGATCGTGACACAGATCAGGTCCGAGGACTGGTTTGTTATGATAGATCTAAAAGACGCATACTTCCATGTATCCATCCTTCCACAGCACAGGAAGTTCCTGAGGTTCGCTTTCGGGGGAGAAGCGTTCCAATATCGAGTCCTTCCATTCGGTCTAGCATTGTCACCCCGCACTTTCACGAAGTGTGTGGACGCAGCTCTGGTTCCCATGCGCATGCAGGGGATCAGAATTCTCAATTACATCGACGACTGGCTGATCTTTGCGCAGTCAGCTCAGATGGCGGTTCAACATCGAGATGTTGTTCTTGCACACATGAGAAAGCTGGGGCTGAGACTAAACTACAAGAAGAGTGTTCTTTTGCCAGCACAGAGAACTACTTATCTGGGGGTCATTTGGGATTCGATCACCATGCAGGCTCGTTTGTCAGAGCCTCAGGCGGGGTCAATCCTCTCAGCAGTGAAAGGGGTGAAGCTAGACCAGCCGCTCACTGTCAAACAGTATCAGAGACTGTTGGATCTGATGGCAGCAGCGTCCAACGTGATTCCTTGCGGCCTGTTGTACATGAGACCGTTGCAGTGGTGGCTCAAGACCAGGGGGTTTTCTCCGAGGGGAAATCCTTTTCGCATCATCAGGGTCACGCGGCGATGCCTTCGTGCGTTGGTGATGTGGAAACAGCCTTGGTTCTTGGTGCAAGGCCCAGTGTTAGGAGCTCCGTGTTGTCGAGTCACTCTAACAACGGATGCTTCTCTCACGGGCTGGGGGGCGACCATGAGTGGTCGCCAGGCCCGGGGCCTATGGCAGGACCATCACCGCTCCTGGCATATAAATTGTCTGGAAATGATGGCGGTGTTTCAGGCTCTGAGACACTTCCTGCCGGAACTCAGGGGCCATCATGTGTTAGTTCGCACAGACAACACATCGGTGGTCTCTTACATAAACCATCAGGGGGGGTTGAGATCGTGCCCGCTTTACAAGCTGGCTCGTCAGGTCCTCCTGTGGGCCCAAGGGAAACTGCGCTCAATCAGGGCAGTTTATATCCCAGGGTATTTAAATGTGGAAGCAGACATCCTGTCGAGACAGGGGCAGAGGCCCGGGGAATGGAGACTCCACACCGAGGTGGTGGAGCTCCTGTGGGAGAACTTTGGCAGAGCAGAAGTCGATCTGTTCGCATCATCAGAAACAGCTCACTGTCGTCTGTGGTTCTCCCTAATGCATCCAGCTCCCTTGGGACTGGATGCTATGGTACAGGAGTGGCCGAGGCTGCCTCTGTACGCATTTCCCCCGATCGCTCTGCTTCCGGGAGTTCTAGAGAGTGCGCCGGGACGGGGCCCGTCTGTTGCTAGTAGCCCCGTTCTGGCCGGCCCGAGTTTGGTTCTCGGACTTAGTGTCTTTCCTCGACGGCTCTCCGATGGAGATTCCGGTCAGGAGGGACCTACTCTCTCAGGCGAGGGGAGCAATCCTGCACCCCCACCCAGAGCTGTGGAAACTGTGGGCTTGGCCTCTGAGGGGGCCCAGCTCATGAGTTCAGGTCTCTCAACTGAGGTTGTGGAGACCATTCTACAGTCTAGAGCTCCCTCCACGAGGAAACTTTATGCCTTGAAGTGGAAACTTTTCACTTCATGGTGTGGGGATCACCAGTGGGACCCAGTTAACTGCCCAGTGGGTGCAGTGCTGGACTTCCTGCAGGAGAGATTCTCCACAGGGTTAGCTCCCTCCACAATAAAGGTGTATGTGGCGGCCTTAGCAGCTTACCACACTCCTTTCGGTGGAGTTTCTTTGGGGCGACACCCGCTTATTACTCGTTTCCTTCGTGGTACTTTGAGACTTAGACCAGCGGTTCGCACCAGGGTGCCGGCTTGGGACTTGGCCATTGTGCTACAGGGCCTGTCTATGGCTCCATTTGAGCCAATTGAAGAGGTTCCTGAGAAGTTTCTCACCTTAAAAGCATTATTTTTGCTCGCTATCTCGTCTCTAAAAAGAATTGGAGACATTCAAGCTTTATCTGTGGCACCCTCGTGCTTGGAATTTGCCCCCGGCATGGTTAAGGCTTTCTTATTTCCCAGACCGGGTTATATTCCCAAGGTCCCTACTAATGTTTGTAGGACCTGTCATACTGCAGGCCTTTTGTCCTCCTCCCTTTCGGACATCGGACCAGGAAACACTCAATCTGCTCTGCCCGGTTCGGGCTCTAGATGCTTATGTCCACAGAGCTGCCTTGTGGAGGAAAACTGAACAGCTGTTCGTGTGTTTTGGGCCACCCTTGAGAGGGGGTCCAGCATCCAAGCAGAGAATGAGCAAGTGGGTGGTCGAGGCCATTTCACTTGCCTATGAGGCGCCCGGTCAGCCTTCACCTTTGGCTGTACGGGCCCACTCTACTAGGAGTATGGCGGTTTCTAAAGCTTCGTTATCAGGGGCATCCCTGCAAGAAGTTTGTGATGTGGCGGGGTGGTCCTCGCCGCACACTTTTGTGAGGTTTTACGAGCTTGACCTCAATGCCACCCCTGGAGCTAGGGTGCTCGTTCCGTAGCCAGAATGACGGACGGGCATCTGGCTCGTATGGGGCGTGGGGATTGTCGTTCCCGCAGCAGTGACACAGGTGACGCAGGTTACGTATGTAACCTTAGTTCCCTGAATAGGGAACGAGACGCTGCGTCACCCAGCCATACTCCCTGCATGCCGCTGAGCATTTACTTCAGGATTTTCAGAAGCTAGTTTCTGTTTGTGTTCACGGGTGCCTTAAAGTTTCCGGGTCCATGACGTCACCCGCCTATGACGTTCCATCTTGCTATTGGACTGGTTACACACGTGCTTCACGACGCAATCACGCAGAGGCGTTCCCGCAGTGGTGACGCAGCGTCTCGTTCCATATTCAGGGAACTAAGGTTACATACGTAACCGAGACGTTTTTAAAGGATAGGCCTACACTGAGTACAAAAACAGAAAGTGGCATACCAAACCTCTAGGTAAAACAGCACCCGCTAATGTTTAAACTGGGTATGCTGCAACATTATTGCGCTAAAGAGAAGCACTTATTCTTACATAGAATCAGGAATGTTTCTCTTTGTAGTCATCTAAAAGGGGTCTGTAAATGTAAGGGATCTGAATAAAAAACATGGACACAGGGGAGTCAGTCAGTAAATATTTACCCCAACTTGATAGCACTTTCTACTTTGTTTGAACAGAAAGATGCTAAAGTTAGAGTAGTTAGAAAAAAACATATTTTCAGTCAAGAGGGAAAGGAAATGAAAAATGGCTTTAACTGTTATCACTTAAAGGTTAGAGGGATAGGTACAAGGGTTTACCATTTTAGGTACACTGAAAAATGGAATTCCATTGCAGAGAGGTTGAGTCTTGCCTGTAGCTTGCCTGTAGCTGCCTGGGTACCAAGAGTGAGAGTAGTAGTAGCTGCAAATCTTGTCCAATTGATAGCCTGAAACTCTGTAGGACCGGACGAGATCCTTTGCAGTCAGAGACACATGGAGCATGTTGCCTGCTTTTAGGAAGAGCTGGTCTGAGCCATGTGGTTTACCAGCACCCAATATAAGTGTGTCCATGCCCCCTCGGCTGTGCCATGGTCGTTGACACTCTGCATTTCTGTAAAGCCCATTGAGTTTTGAATGACGAAAATTTAGCTTTGCCATCACAGGAATAAATTAATTTTTAAAATATATTCAAATAGAAAACAGTTATTTTAATGTGTAATAATATTTCACAATATTACTGTTTTTATTGTATATTTGATTCAATAAATGCAGCCTTGGTGA
Source organism: Coreius guichenoti (assembly GCA_039654105.1). Classification (NCBI taxonomy): domain Eukaryota; kingdom Metazoa; phylum Chordata; class Actinopteri; order Cypriniformes; family Gobionidae; genus Coreius; species Coreius guichenoti. The sequence goes on along the minus strand of CM077186.1, from coordinate 12,077,318 downwards.
GCATGAGAAAACATAAAAAAAACATAAAAAAATGTTAATGTTCCCAAACTTTTGACAGGTACTGTACTGTTTTCCCATTTATTGACTGACAGCTCTCCTGTCCCCATGTTGAAAGAAATCATGAGTAAGGCGTTGTGTGCGCTGTGTGCGCTGTGTAAAGATGATGGATATTGTAGTTCTAGACTAATTGTGCCAAGGTGTCTGTGAACAACCCCACAAAAGGCAGAACAGACAGCAAAGGCACACCAGCGTGATGAGACTCTTTTTATGACCCAAAGGAATTTAGAATTCCTATTAAAACAGACACCATAAATGGACACAAAACTGCCAGCCCACTCTGATCATGCAATTGAGTCAGCTTCCAAACAAGCTAAGGGTCAGGGAAGAGGCCAAAGAGTTCAAAGGAGTGGCTATGGGACAACTCTGTGAATGTCCTTGAGTGGCCCAACCAGAGCCCAGACCCGAATTAACATCTCAAGGGGCCTAATTTATAAAACGTGTGTACGCACAGATTTTATCTTAGAGTGTGCGTACACTAAAATCCATGGCAAAGTTCATATTTATAAAAATGGTCTTTGATGTGGAAAGTGCTTACAACCACGTCAGGGTCTGAGCAGACGTACGCACTTTCCTTGTGGCAGAGTCGGAGTACTGCAGGTATTTGGCGGTAGAAATAATAATAATAATAATTATTATTATTAATATTATTATTATCATTATCCTGATAATAGTTATTGTCCCTAATAATAGTTATTTATCCTGACAGATAAATCTACTCTAATTAAATTAGAATAGATAAATGTATGTCACCCATTATTATTATTTTTACATGTGCAAATATCAGCATGGACAACAGAACATGAGTTTTCACATATCGTCACATTACGCACCTGCAGCGCTTCTGTGAAAGGAGAAAAACAGAATAAAATGATATACACTGAACAAAATTATAAACGCAACACTTTTGTTTTTGCCCCCATTTTTCATGAGCTGAACTCAAAGATCTAAGACTTTTTCTATGTACACAAAAGGCCTATTTCTCTCAAATATTGTTCACAAATCTGTCTAAATCTGTGTTAGTGAGCACTTCTCCTTTGCCGAGATAATCCATCCACCTCACAGGTGTGGCATATCAAGATGCTGATTAGACAGCATGATTATTGCACAGGTGTGCCTGAGGCTGGCCACAATAAAAGGCCACTCTAAAATCAGTCAGTATCTGGTGTGACCACCATTTGCCTCACGCAGTGCAACACATCTCCTTCGCATAGAGTTGATCAGGTTGTTGATTGTGGCCTGTGGAATGTTGGTCCACTCCTCTACAATGGCTGTGCGAAGTTGCTGGATATTGGCAGGAACTGGAACACACTGCGTTAATGATGAACTAATACTTTACAAAACATGACTACACATTCATAAATGATTAGTAAGTGGTAACAATTTACAAATCTGTCGTAAGTTATCTTAAAAAATAGCATATCATAAAATGATCAGACAGATCCTTACACAAAAAAAATTAGGTTCTTCAGCGGTTCTTTGGGGTGATTGACGTGCTATATAGCACCGTTACCATATAAAAAACCCGTTAAGACCAGTGTGGTTCTTCAGCAGTTCTTCATTGGTTCTTTGGAGTGGTTAAGGTGTTATATAGCACCACTGCCATACAAAGAATCTGTTAAGCCCCTGTACAGTTATTTAACAGTTCTCTAACTCTCTCTTAGTTTAGTCAGGGAAAGGATTAAAAAACTACATTAACCCTTATGTGCTGTTGGGGACGTTTTCATCCACTATGGGGTGCTTTTGAGTCTTAATTTGGCCACAACTTTCTCTGTGTGATGATTTTTGGTGACAAATCTTATTTTTACACATATTTTGGGAAAATGCTTTGAATTTTTTCACAAACTCAACGATACACTGTGGGCAAATTCACTACCCTTTCGTTATGTTCGTGGATGAAAACATCCACTAAATTAAACTGCTGTAAAAATGTATCGGATAAATATTTTTTTCACATTTTTTTGCATAAATCTATTAATCAACCTCAGTCCTGATCAAAACTACTAAATGTTTTTAAAAAATCCAGGATTTTTACTCTTTAATTGCCAAGTTCATAAATGATGTCACTGATTTGGAAAAAAAAAAAGACTATTTTCAATATAAAAAGTGATTGTGGACTGGATTTTTTTTAACCTCTTATCACAGTCTTGGGCATGTCAAAGATTAGTAACAACATTGGCTTTGATGCATTGTTAGTTTTTGTGCAGCATCAGATTTTAATTTTTTCATTTAACATTTACTGTTCGTGGCTGTTTTTGCCCCATTGACTTCCATTATAACCACATTTTTTGATTGCAAAGCCATGACACCATATAATCATGCATTCTTGATTGTTGGTGGTTTTCCCTGTTAGGAAGAGGTAAAATTTGTAATTTTTACAGTTGATCACCAGGTGATACCATTAACCCTTTAGATAGGCCTGTGCAAAAAAAGCTTAGTTTCTGGCTTTTATATGGAGTTATATGGAGTATAACAGCATATTAGTGTGTGTGTGTGTGTGTGTGTGTGTGTGTGTGTGTGTGTGTGTGTGTGTGTGTGTGTGTGTGTGCGTGTGCGTGAGTGTGTGTGAGAGTGAGAGAGAGGCACCTGCTGCCTTTTGATGGTGAGAAGTACAGACTAAACAAAAACAAGGTAAGTGGATTTAAACACTTGCATGCCATCCTGCTGGTCATTTGATGGTGAGAAGAGCAGCAAGCAACATGAGAAAGACTTGTACCGAAGTTTTAGAAACGATTATGCAGCCTGACCCCTCCAGCGAGCTGCAGGATGTATTGTCTTCTCCCTCTGACACTACAGACTCAGGAGAGTCAGATCCTGATTTTGTTGTGGCACCCTCATCATCCTCTCCAGCTTCCACTGAAGGCGAGGAGGATTCAGAGGATCCTGGATCTGGGTGGATTGGGAGAAATGGCGAAGTGTGGTTTTCCACCAACGTGGAGACAACTCCCTTTCTTTAGCCTGCCAGAGGCGTGACTCCACGCCGTTTCTCCCAATCCACCCAGATGACGTTGATACTGTCTGTGATGAATGACTTATGAATGACCTATGACTTAACCCGTGATATAAGATTTTGGCCATATACCTATCCAAGTCATTCATCACAGACAGTATCAACGTCAGTAGGCTATAATTATTGTATTTCGGCCACACCACAAGGTGTCACTGTGGCCTCAACGCTTCGCCCTCGTCTACTCTGAGCTTGACTGCTATGTCTGAGGTAAACCACGCCCTCCTCATTACCCTACGGACAAAGAAATGTCAAAATACATAAATGTAAAAATAAAGAAATGTAGAAATAAAGAAATGTAGAAATGAATAAATGTGGAAATAAAAATAGAAATGAATAAATGTATAAATAAATAAAATAATAAATAGATAAATGTGGAACAAAATAAATATATACATAAATAAGGAAATAAATGTATAAATAATTATTTATTTTTGTTTTTTTTGCTTTTCTATGTATATTTATTTATTTATTTATTTTTGCTTTTTTACATTTCTTTGTATATTTATTTTTGTATTTATTTATTTTTAATTTTGGCATTCCATATTCCAGTGGGTTATGATAAATCCTCTCACTCATCAGCACAAACGTGTGTTCTGTGTGGGATCTAATGATCATGTGAACCAGTTTCACCTTCCACTGAAGCTCACATCAGAGAGAAGACAGCGGTCTATACCAGGGGTCGGGAACCTATGGCTCGCGAGCCAAACCTGGCTCTTTGACAAAAATCACGTGGCTCTCCAGGTCTCTCACCCTTTACCAACAAATGATCGATAAAAAAATTAGACACATCAATGCAGATCCGCTCTCTACAGAAAGGCAGCCAATTACAATTCCCTTGTTGTACAGCCTACCAAAGTTAATGAAAAGTTTATGATAATAATAATATTCAAGTTGTACCGGCCGCGCGTGTTCAGTGCTGTTCGCGAGTGTCGAGTCACGACAGCAACCACTCACGTTTCTGTGGTAACCTACAGACTGGGATTCAAGCAGCTGCAGCTTGTTTAAGGTAATGGCGAAACCATTTTTAGAACAGCAGCATAAATGTAAAAGTAGGCCATCTAAACTTTAATATCCTTTTATTGAAACTGGTGCTTTGCTGTGCAAAGAGACATTTCCAAACATTTCACCCGCTGGTACACTCTAAAAAATGCTGGGTTAAAATCAACCCAAATTGGGTTATTTTGGCAACCCAGCGCGCTGGGTCAAAAAGGGACGTATCCAGCGCTGGGTTGTTTTGACCCAGCATGTTGGGTTAAATGTTTGACCCAGCATCCTGGGTTGTTTTTTTAACCTAAATTTTGGTGTAAAATTACATTGCTGAATTAAAATGAACCCAAAATGGGTTTGAAATTAAAGCCAGAAATGTTTGAAATTATAAAATCACTTTTACACACAAAGAATTACTATGAAAGGTTAAAAATTTATTAAAAACGAGAACAAGGGCAAACATGGTCAAAAGTAACAAAGTGCATGTGAGAAGAACATCAGAAAAGAACTGCAAATCAACAGACACACAGTTTATAGTTAAATCAAAATTGTTTTTAACAGTTTAATGAGCATTGATGAATATAACTTGCATTTAAGACCAAATTAGACTTTTTAACATAAGTTAACATGACTAAAGTTTTTTTTTACAAAATAACATTAATGAACACATTAGCACTGACATTATAACATTTGCATAAGTTATTGAATTTTCTGTCTAAGACACAAGTACACATGTGAAAGAATGTGAGCGAGTGTGTGTGAATTCCTCGAAAAATGTTCAATGCTTCTTCAGTGTTGTTTAGTGATTGCAGATTAAATGCTAACAGTTTGTCAAGTCCGTGAACACATACAGAACATGTATCACTGCCAATTTTCATGACCTCCTTAGGATAACTGATGTTCAGTCATGAAGAAGCTCCATCAGCACAGCAAAGGCATGCAACATCCTTTAACTTATCCAGGACAATCTCCTCCTTTAAAAGCACTGTAATTATCTCCTTTGGGGAAAGTCATTCTCCTTTTTGACCAGCATTCATCCCTGTCACCACCTGTTCATCAGTGGGTTAAAAAGAGGAAAAAGAACATTACTAAGGAACACAAATTCAGTAAACAAATTATTAAAACATTTGTTAGTTTTTTTACATTTGTTAATTTTCAGACAGGTGCATCCACATCAGTAAGGGTAGGTGAATAGTCTATTTTATAATTTCAACAACTTTGTGTAGTTGTTTAAAGTCTCTTTCTACCACAGCACTCTAGAATGCTACAATGGCAGGACCAGTGTGAGTGCATTTAATTCAATTGATTATTATTGACCAACACAAATGATTCATGAAATTATGCTGCTCATTCTCACTGCAACACGCACTGACTGGCTGTTGTCATGTTTATTTATACTGATAGGCTGTTAGATTAAACCATATTGAGTAAAAATGTCTAGAGCTTATTGTTAGACATATTTTACCATGATCTCGATATGATATTGTTTATTGCCAAGCCCTACTTAAAAACCATGTTTTTGCCATGTTTCAATTTAGGGTGCAGTGTCTCCCTACACAGGGTGTAGCGTGGAGCCCTGTGTGATGTTTTTCTGTCATTACGAAGCTCAACAGTTAACAGGCCAGAACATTCTTTAAATTAAAATATAAATATCTTTTGGAAAACTACTACTTTGTTGAAGTATTAAAACAGACATGACATACCTCACAAATTTTGATGAACTTGGAGGGCTGCTCTTTAAAGGGTTAGTTCACCAAAAAATTAAAATTGTCATAATTTACTCACCCTCATGTCATTCCAAAACCATAAGACTTTTGTTAATCTTTGGAACACAAATTAAGATATTTTTAAAATTCTAAATTGTTGTCCATCCATTGTCTGAACAGATCCTTTTATATGACATTGAGGATTTCATTCATATATAAATATTGGTATGGATTACTTAAATCACTTTGTATTTTTAAAGCTTGAAAATGTTGATTATCTAGACTGTAAATGGATCAACAAAAAAATGAGAATATTAAAAATATCTTAATTTGTGTTCCGAACATGGACAAGTCTTTGGGTTTGGAAAGACATGAGGGCGAGTAACGTTAAATGACAATTTTTATTTGTGTGAACTATCCCTTTAAGAAAGGAAGACCAAGAAGGATGACCCCTTCTCCAAAGTTTGAAGTAAACAGGGAGGAGACAACAGAAACATTTATTTTCTAAAAATAAACTCACATAAACTCAAAAGAACGAAACACTCATAGGTCTCTGGCTTGGTACATCTACAAAAAAAGCAAACATGGTTTCAAAAACAACTGATAACGACGTGGAATTTTAAACTTTGCTTACCATAAACCGTCTTTCCCTCTCTTCTGAAGAAGCGAGAAGACCGCGCGCGCGTGCCTCCTCGCACAGCAGTTGGTCGCCGGTGACGGTTACTCCCGGCGCGGGCAAAATGAACACACGAAGCTCATTAGGTCTGAAATATTACAGACAAAACATTCATTTTTACAAGTATCGCTTCAACAGCATCAACATAATTCAACCTTTATTACATATTGCCGTTTTATTTCCTTAAGTGAAAGTATTCTTTACATTTGGGTTGACGGCGAAGATAAATAATGAATTAAAATGCGAATCTGTTGATAACCCTCTATTAACAGACTTCAAAAAACGTATAAATAATACATAAGAAACGTCTCAGGTTACGTATGTAACCATGGTCAGATTTGTTCTGAGTTTTCGCTTTATATTGAGTTAAGCTTGTTTTGTTGACCTCAGTTTATTTAAGTCTAGCTAGAGTATTTGTTAGATTAAATGGATTTATTTTGTATTCTTTATTTGTGACTTTTTCTTATTTTTTGGGTAAAATAAAACCCACCTTTTGTTGGAAATCCAGTGTTCTCATGCCTTACCTGGCTTTGTCACACTTTAACAGTGTCCAAATATGAGGAAATTATGCTTAAACACACACACAACCTGTAACTGGCAGGTTTGCAAAAATTTGCATTTCTATAATCTAACTTTGGTAACAACTGTTAACTCTTTCTCTCAACAGTTTTAAGGGGAATATGCAAAGGTGGGTAGAGTATCCAAAAACTGTACTCAAGTAAAAGTACTTATAGAAATATTTACTCAAAGTAAAAGTAAAAGTACTAATCTGAATAGTTACTTGAGTAAGAGTAAAAAAGTATCTAATAAAAAAACTACTCAAGTAGCTAGTTACTAGTTACTTCGTATCATATATAGCCTATATAACAACAATACAATAGCATGTTAATATTTAGATAGATATTGAATGTAAATTGTTATTATTATCATAATTAGATATCTTTGCAACAAACACAGAAGAGACAAGCATTATTTTTGGCATCTGTAGCCCAAAAATCATTGCACATCCTTTGTGTAACCCACATTAAAATATGGCCTAAATGAGTATAAACAAATAAATAGATAACTGCAACAATTCATAGCATTATAATATAAAAGATAATATAATATTTTATAGTTCACAAGTAAATGTGTTAAAAGTAAACATTCGTTAAGAGTTCAGGAACATTTGAATAAAAACAAACCTATAAGGAATTGCATTTCCGCTTCCCCTTTAAGAGATTCGCGCGCACGTAAGCGAGAGAGCAACGGCAATAATGTAACGGCAGAGGAGGGGAGAAGCGGAGAGATCGAGAAAAGATTAATGCTGATTTTAACTTTTTAAAAGTTGATTTTAAGACCTTAAGTTAAAGACATACTGATGTTGACCTAGTCAGCAACCTGAAGGGAATACATTTGGGTGAATGACAGTTGTTTGGTGAGGCTCATTTTGTTGAACTCGTTTGATTGTATGCTGTTTAATTCCATTGAAGAGTCGGCAGTTACATGGAAAAAGTTATGAATATGTATTGTTTAACAACTGATATTAATGAAATATGAACGTATGCTGTCTGTAATGAAATTTCATTGTATAACACACTGGAGTAGTGAGTATAAAATGCCTGTTCTGCCGCCATTTAAAGCTGTTTGAATAACATAGTGGTGACGTTGTGCTTTACGGTTTTGTATAGCGTTATTTGAATTATTTGTATTGATGGAATAATATGATGTTCTTATGACCTGTTGTGCAGGTCAGGTTTTATGTTACAGTAAATTTAGTAAGTTTGACATTGGACAATGATTTGATGGCGAGCCTAATCCAAAGTGAATTTCATCTTCGTCAGCCAGAGGACCTGTTGCTGCATTGCCTGGTAACCCACTGACAGAGCAGAGTGATTGCTTTATTTGAATTGGATTGGATTACGATAATTTTCCTACCCTTTTCCCGGTTTTCCCTGAACTGGATTGGATCTGACATATTTTTACATTACACACACACAAACTGAACTATTTTACACATATTGAATGAACTGAACTGTATTATACACCACAAAAAACCTTTTCCCCCACTCCTTCCGAACCTAGAACTGGTCCAGTCTTGTGTTGGAGGACATAAGTGCTACATTTGCTTTGTATAATATTAACATTTTGGATTATTAGACAATGTCGAAATAAAGTGAACCTGCAGAGTTTTGGGTTCAAAGGCACGTAAAAGGAACTGTAGTGTTTTGGGTTGTATGTAAACTCAGGAATAAGCACTGTTTGGCCACCCTAGAGATTAACTCTGGGTTAGTTTTTGGTGGGCCAGTTCATTGTCCAAAAGACCTGTGTTGATAGAGTTGATTTGTGTTATTTGAACAGTATTAAAAGCTTTTTACATAAATTGAATATGGAAGGCGGTCCGCTGCACTGTTAGCCCGGATTTTGTATTTAATTAAACATTTAATTACAATATACTTAAAATATTTAAGTTTGATTGCATTAATTATAAAATATTAGTAGATTATACTATTTGTGGACATAATTTAAATGTGTGAATACATTTAATTTAAATAGACTCATATTATGAAGTTTTACTCCTGACTACGCCTCCCACACACTGGTTTGGTGCTGTGAGTCAGGTAATGACGCCATTTTATATTGTGGTGTGTGTGAATTCAAGGAGCTGTTGATGAGAAGTTGGAACATTTGTTTTGGCAAGTTCTACGGACATTTTCCCCAACATTTACCTTTTTGTTGTTTCTTTGCTACCAGAGAGACTGTGAGCAGTGAAAAACATTGTTTGTTTAAACGACGGGACATTTTTCTCCGGCGAGCAAGCTAGTTTTCTCACTCGCGTGCGGCATATCCGCCACGCGCTTGAACCAGCTGAGGAGTGAGGATGGCGGCGCGAATATATGGTAAGTGCAATAATTTAACGTTTTATTTCGACGCATCTATTGATTGAAAGAGAAAGTTAAAGTTAATAAACGGGTTGAATACAAAAACGGATGGATGTACTCCTGTTTTTTCTAGGTTCATAGTCCTCTTAACGACAGACTATCTTGTTTTGTGTTGCAGGTCAAGAAGAGATGCTTTGGAAATGTAAGTATTGCCCTCATAACTGTGAAAAGAGAGCACAGCTTTTTAAATATTATAGGCTCAAACATGGAAATTATACAAGAACAGAACAATTTCCTTGTTTACATCCGGAATGTATGTACATTTATATCACTTCATGAACAATTTGTACACTTATGCCGCCTTCACACCAAAACTCCAGATCAGCAGTATGTCATGTGGGTTTACTGAGACCTGTTCTGAGGGTGATTATTATATTAACCTGCATACTGCACAGTGCACAATTACATGTAAGCCAAGTCAGGTGCCATTATAAAGACTATAACTTTAATGTTTGCTCCTTAAAGAAGAGTTGTCAACGACAAGCCTGACATCAGCCCAGATGGTACTTCAATGGCCAGCTCTTTCTATAGTAAACCAGGTATGTATTGGTGCATTGACACCATGTTGCAATTACCATAATTATGAGATTCCAGCTTGTAAAAAACTTTCATGTTCTCATAGAAATAACGACCTGTAAACTGGGAATTTTCTGGGAGCTCCTACTTGTATAACTATACCACCTCCTACTGTACAACTGTACCACCTGACTGCTGGGGATTAATTTAGCTGTTGATAGTGTTGCCATAGAAATGCGTAATTCCCAGTCCAAGGACATGAACAGCTTGGAGTAGAACATCACATGTTGTCATCTTGGAATTACGATATGGTGTGAACACAGCATATGACTTTGAGTATTTGACAACAGCACTATCTGACGCTATTATAAATGGTAATATCTTTGTCAGTTTTTTTCTTCCTCTGTTAGGTTGCAGCTGACAAGGACTCATACAGGCAAACTCCAATGAGAATTCTCTGCGTTGATCAAGAAGCCCATCAGCTAAACCCATCTAGAGTGAGGATCGTCTTGGTCGTCGAAAAGAATGTTTGGTGATGGATGAACTGACCAACCTCAGGACTTCGGTGTCCTTTTTTCCCGGACTGATTTATGCCCTGCACCTGGACAACAACTGTATGAAAACTACTTTATATTTTATTCAGCAGGTAATGCTCAACCTAGGAAAAGGTGAGCTGACACCTAAAATTGAATACTGACAATATTGTGAACTCAGGAGTGTATTTGTTTGATATAAAGCACAGTTAAAACATAATGTTGATGTAGTGTAAACAAACTATTGTCATGGGTGTGTGTAGGCAGGAAGACGAAGACGGGCGGATACAATTCTCAAACGAAGTTTAATGATCAAGGAATCTCAGGTGAGTCAATACAGGCAGGTTAACAACACACTCTATACATAGACGAGACCAGACAGCGACTGAAGGAAACAGGAGAACTTAAATAAGGAACACAAACGAGATGAATACACACAGCTGACACAGATGAACTCATAATGACGGTGACCATGGAGACAGACGAGTGGCGGGAAACTTGAACAAAGGAACATGTCAAACACAAACAAAACAGACTGAACGTGAGAACTATATAGTTTTGATGCAATTTGTTGTGATTCTGATAGACTGTCCATGTGCTTAACAATAAGCTGATTTGATAAAACTAGTTTTTTTCATATTTTATAAGGAAAATATTTTCAGGACATGAAAAATTCATGTTTTGCTGAAAACATGAGGACAGAAAATTGTATGAATGTACCTTTTATTTGCTTTTTTTCCCTTAATTTTCTAGTTTAACAAATTAAAAAATAAAACAATTCATATGAACTTAACTTAGCACACTGAACTTAAATATACTGTGTGTAATAATTACAAAGTAATTGATATTACAAAACATTTTAAGTTAAATGAACTCAAATTTTTAAGTTCACATTACTTAAAAAATTTGAGCAAACTGGTTGCCCTAAAAAAATTAAGTAAATTCAACTTATCTGGGTTAATAGTGTGGAAGCTAGATATTTTACTTTATAACGTGTTAAATATGGATATTTTTCTTACACAAACCCATCGATTCACTTCAGAAGGCCTTTATTCACCCCCCGGAGCCGTGTGGAGTATTTATAATGGATGGATGCACTTTTATGGGCTTCACGTTTTTTTGGGGCCATTATAATGCTTGGATTAGACAGGACATTTTTTAATGTAGCTTAACTCCGATTGTATTCGTCTGAAAGAAGAATGTCATATACACGTAGGGTGGCTTGAGGGTGAGTAAATCATGGGGTAATTTTCATTTTTGGGTGAACTATCCCTTTAACTGTGTCTAAGCAAAGACATTCGTTTTCAAGACGAACAGATCGCTGCCACTGCGCAATACTCACAAAGTACTGCGTGAAGGCGGGTGTTTATTCATCTAATGTATAAATTGAGGTATATGTCCAAATATTACTGGTAATGTCATACTTTGTAGTAGTGGTATATCGTGGCAAAATATGTTTGGTTGTAAAATGTATGATCTGAATTAATTGAAATCGAAGGTAGCTCGTTCACAAACAGCATACACAGATGTTTAACCAATAAAGATGTTCATCGCTGGCAAACAATAGGATGCATTTGCAGATTTGCTTTCAATTGACTGTAACGTTAGGTCCACGGACACTTCATCTAATGCTCTTGATGTTCTTATATTTCCTGTTACGACTCCGAGTGAGAAACGATTCAGTGCGCGCAGGGAACTGAACAAATCATTCAAACCGATTCGCGAACCAACTCAGACAGTTTTGCCAACTTGTTTGATCGAGTCTTTGAACAGAATCGACTCGCTCATGCCCCAGAAAAAGAGACAGCGTGCGCTTGGAATAAACTACATATTTCTTAACATGTATTACATTAAACTAAAGTAACGAGAGGAACGTCGCCCAGTGTAACGGAGTAAAAGTACAGTTTTTTTCATTATAAATGTACTCAAGTTAAAGTAACCACATTTAAATCTACTTTTAAAAGTACAATTTTTCCAAAAAAATACTACCCACTTCTGGGAATATGTTCCCCCTAAACTAGTATGAAAGCCTATATAACCTTGCCAAACTGGCACCCCACTCTACTTTTTACTTTAATTATTTTTACCACATTATGGGGAGAAGCTTTCCATTCTTTTTCAAATTATCTGCCTCTGATAAAATTGCTGGAAATACCACTGAAATTGCAACATCATCTATCTATAGAGTTTTCCAATGCCTGTGGTTCACAGTATAATGCCTGTAACCGAGCTGGAGCAGAGCATGTTTGTAAGCCCACCACTCATCACTGATGATGATAGACCCTCTCTTGGCATGGTGAGCAATAAGTGGAATCATTTCCCTTCTGGTCCTCCTTTCAACTAAGCGGAGAACTGGTTTTGCAAATTGGTGTCCTTGGTATTTCACCCCCAGGATGCCAAACACCCACTTCCTCCTTTTCCATCCAACATCCATTCTGCCATACTGAAAAAAAAATTGTCCAAAGAAAGAAAGGAATTTTTGTAAAATTTTAAGAAAGTTAATTTAAATAGATCATGGTTCAAACCGTGTTTAATTATGGTGGATAGTTTAACATTTAAATAATAAGTTATGTAATATAAAAAGTTATTATATTACTTGTAATAATAATAATTATTCTTGCTTTACTTTTATTTCGAAAGTGACTCTCATCTATAACAATGAACTGTCTTCTGCCCCCTATCCGTTGTCCTCAGTTCAGTTCAGTTTATTTATAAAGCACATTTAAAAACCAAAAGTGCTGTACACATAGAAATAGAGCTAATAGCAATTAGTAACACAAATAATATTAAACAGTTTAAAACAGAACAGTCATTATAAGCTGAAAGCAACAGAAAATAAATAAGTTTTCAGACATGACTTGAACTCAGACAGAGAGGAAGTCGATCTAATATAAAGTGGGAGCTTGTTCCACAATGTGGGGCCAGCCACTTCTAAAGCTCGGTTACCCCTTGATTTTAGCCTGGTTCTAGGTATCTGAAGGAGGAGTTTCGTTTCAGATCTATAGGTTAAAATAACCTATAAAGAAATTTCATCCATTTGAAGAGGAAGACTTTGGAATGACTAAATACTGGGTAACAGGTTTCATTAGTTAACATTAGTTAACTACTTTATTTAACATGAACTAAGAATGAACAATACTTCTACAGCATGTATTACTCTTTGTTAACCAACATTTACTAACACATTATTAAAAATTTAAAAAGTTGTATTTGCTAACATTAGTTAATGCACTGTGAACTAACATGAATAAACAAATAAATGAACTGCATTTTAAAATATTCAAATTCAAAATATCAACGTCTATAATAGTATATCAAAGATACTAAAATAACACTTATAGAAATTTAAGAAAACACATTATCACATGAAATGCACATGAGAAAATGACTGATGATGGTTGAAAAACACATTCACACTTAGCAGTTTTTGCTATACAGCCTACTCTCCCGCATCACTTCTCTGTATGTTTCATAATTTTCAGGCATGTCTTCAAACATCTATTCAGGATAACTTATGAGCAACAACCTTTTTACTTTGGGTATGTCATTTATGCCTCACTTGCCAAAATGGAGGTTGCATGGAAAGGGGTTAAAAATATTTCTTGAAGGTGGTGTGTTGGGAACCACAGTCCAACTTCGGCAGCGCAAGGGTTAGTATTTAGGTGGTGAGAGTGGCCGTAGTATTATTCTCACAACTGCAACACAAAGGTGTCTTGTAGGCAAGGTCCTGCATGACATCACAAGCTATGGCCAACTCACCTGCCTCAGGTCTTCTCTAAGCATTGTGTAACGTTTAGATATGCCTTTAGTCCTATTTGGGAGGTGTTAAAAGAACACTTTCATATCCTACTAAAACGTAAATAACATTTAATTTGGAATAATGCCTTAACATCAATCTTCATTAATCAAGCTTAAAGTAAACTAGGCAGTTGTATAAGGTCACACTCGTCCGTCCATCCATCCATTCTCCAAACCGCTTTATCTGGTGGAAATGCTGGAACTATCCCACTTCTGGGGGCCCTAAGCAAAACTCTGTGAGTGGGCCCCTGTCAGTGCGTTCATAAAAACCCCAAAATGACCCCCACCCCTTAATCTGTTCTTTCAGAGCAGTTTTGCTGTCAACAAACAACATACAGAAAGTTGATTTCAATAAACATTAGTATTTATTACAATACTATTCAGTATATTGCTATAATATAAATTTAATTAATCAATTAGCAAGTATAAATGAATGAAGACTGAAAGACTTTTCTTCCAAATTTTGGTTGACAGAAATCTTTATTTCTTACACTGTATAAAACATGTATTGTTTTGATTATTGATGTGCACTGACAAACTGAAAATTGCATTTCATCATGGGGCATTTCTAAAAAAAAAAAACAGTGAACCAATATTGAATATGGAGTATTTGTTAAATTAATATGTTTCATGGTTTCTTAAGATTGAATAAGAATTTAAAATATTACAAAAACACGTGACGTTCTATTCGGAGCTTCTCACATCCTTGGACTGGAAATTATGCATTTCTATGGTGACACTATCAACACCTAAATGAATCTGCAGTGGTCAGGTTGTACAACAATCTTTATTCTTTCATTATCACTTGATTTCAAAGCATAAAGTGATGTTACAGGATTGCATATAATCTTGGCTTCCTTCTTGAGAAACTTCACAAATTGGCTGAAACTGGGAAATGTGTTAGTACTGTCTTCAATCTCCAAGACCTCCCTATTCCATATTGAAGTTAACCAATCAGGAAGCTTGGCAAGAATTTTCTGGTTTTCGTTGCAATCATTCAACACCTCAAGTCCCCTTATTTGAGGAATGGCAGCCTCACAGCTTTGAAGGAAATCCACAAACTCTCGCAGTTCCAGACTGTCTTTTGGACCTACTTTTGGCCATGCGTAAAGTTTATCTCTGAAGGACTTAGCTATGAGGAATGGATTTCCATATCTTTCCTCTAAAATCTTCCAAGCTGCATGATAAGCAGATTCTGTACCAAGAAGAAAGTAACCATCAAGAGCCTTCTTAACAGAAAAATCTACGTACAGTGGGGAGAACAAGTATTTGATACACTGCCGATTTTGCAGGTTTTCCTACTTACAAAGCATGTAGAGGTCTGTAATTTTTATCATAGGTACACTTCAACTGTGAGAGACGGAATCTAAAACAAAAATCCAGAAAATCACATTGTATGATTTTTAAATAATTTGCATTTTATTGCATGACATACGTATTTGATCACCTACCAACCAGTAAGAATTCCGGCTCTCACAGACCTGTTAGTTTTTCTTTAAGAAGCCCTCCTGTTCTCCACTCATTACCTGTATTAACTGCATCTGTTTGAACTCGTTACCTGTATAAAAGACACCTGTCCACACACTCAATCAAACAGACTCCAACCTCTCCACAATGGCCAAGACCAGAGAGCTGTGTAAGGACATCAGGGATAAAATTGTAGACCTGCACAAGGCTGGGATGGGCTACAGGACAATAGGCAAGCAGCTTGGTGAGAAGGCAACAACTGTTGGCGCAATTATTAGAAAATAGAAGAAGTTCAAGATGACGGTCAATCTCCCTCGGTCTGGGGCACCATGCAAGATCTCACCTCGTGGGGCATCAATGATCATGAGGAAGGTGAGGGATCAGCCCAGAACTACACGGCAGGACCTGGTCAATGACCTGAAGAGAGCTGGCACCACAGTCTCAAAGAAAACCATTAGTAACACACTACGCCGTCATGGATTCAAATCCTGCAGCGCACGCAAGGTCCCCCTGCTCAAGCCAGCACATGTCCAGGCCCGTCTGAAGTTTGCCAATGACCATCTGGATGATCCAGAGGAGGAATGGGAGAAGGTCATGTGGTCTGATGAGACAAAAATAGAGCTTTTTGGTCTAAACTCCACTCGCCGTGTTTGGAGGAAGAAGGATGAGTACAACCCTAAGAACACCATCCCAACCGTGAAGCATGGAAGTGGAAACATCATTCTTTGGGGATGCTTTTCTGCAAAGGGGACGTTTTTCTGCAAAGGGGACAGGATGACTGCACCGTATTGAGGGGAGGATGGATGGGGCCATGTATCGTGAGATCTTGGCCAACAACCTCCTTCCCTCAGTAAGAGCATTGAAGATGGGTCGTGGCTGGGTCTTCCAGCATGACAATGACCCGAAACACACAGCCAGGGCAACTAAGGAGTGGCTCTGTAAGAAGCATCTCAAGGTCCTGGAGTGGCCTAGCCAGTCTCCAGACCTGAACCCAATAGAAAATCTTTGGAGGGAGCTGAAAGTCCGTATTGCCCAGCGACAGCCCCGAAATCTGAAGGATCTGGAGAAGGTCTGTATGGAGGACTGGGCCAAAATCCCTGCTGCAGTGTGTGCAAACCTGGTCAAGAACTACACGAAACGTAGTTTCCAGATGGTCACTGGCAAACTTCAGATGGGCCTGGACATGCGCTGGCTTGAGCAGGGGGACCTTGCGTGCGCTGCAGGATTTTAATCCATGATGGCGTAGTGTGTTACTAATGGTTTTCTTCGAGACTGTGGTCCCAGCTCTCTTCAGGTCATTGACCAGGTCCTGCCGTGTAGTTCTGGGCTGATCCCTCACCTTCCTCATGATCATTGATGCCCCACGAGGTGAGATCTTGCATGGTGCCCCAGACCGAGGGAGATTGACCGTCATCTTGAACTTCTTCCATTTTCTAATAATTGCGCCAACAGTTGTTGCCTTCTCACCAAGCTGCTTGCCTATTGTCCTGTAGCCCATCCCAGCCTTGTGCAGGTCTACAATTTTATCCCTGATGTCCTTACACAGCTCTCTGGTCTTGGCCATTGTGGAGAGGTTGGCGTCTGTTTGATTGAGTGTGTGGACAGGTGTCTTTTATACAGGTAACGAGTTCAAACAGGTGCAGTTAATACAGGTACTGAGTGGAGAACAGGAGGACTTCTTAAAGAAAAACTAACAGATCTGTGAGAGCCGGAATTCTTACTGGTTGGTAGGTGATCAAATACTTATGTCATGCAATAAAATGCAAATTAATTATTTAAAAATCATACAATGTGATTTTCTGGATTTTTGTTTTAGATTCCGTCTCTCACAGTTGAAGTGTACCTATGATAAAAATTACAGACCTCTACATGCTTTGTAAGTAGGAAAACCTGCAAAATCGGCAGTGTATCAAATACTTGTTCTCCCCACTGTACATCCCAGAAGTCCATAAGAAAACAGTTTTATATTAGATATAGGTTAATATGAAATGATTTTTTTAGTTGTCTTTTGAAATTGGAGATAGAGGGCAACACCTTGAGGCCATCATCAATCCCGTTCCAGATCTGCGGCCCCCTACAGACAACACTCATATTGGCGCGCACATGTCGGCGACATTTTCCTGATATAAGTGGTTTGATTCTCGTTAGGTATGTATGCTGGGGGCTGTAGATGGGAACAAGACTACTCAACCTAGAGTTCAGCCTGTTGACAATTTGAAACATAAGGCAGGCATTATGATATTCATTTAGCTCAGGTAGTCTTAGTAACTCAAAGCAGTGGAATAGAGGGTGAGTGGGTGAATTGAGTGGGCGATATGACATTTAAAGTTAAGAGAGTCGTCAATGAGGAACATCTTTGGTACCTTTACTTGAACTTGATTGCACCCATCTTGCAGCTGGTCTTGACTTGACTCTTGTGCTGCTCTTCAACTTGTGTGTGCCGTGTCTCTATATAGAAACATCCATGTCCTTTCCTTCTTGAATTGCTAGAACATGAGATTCTTGTCTGGCTCCACCAGAACTCTAAAACTTGTGTAATCGTTTGCTGGGTGGTCATTTTTCTTTTCCTACTCGCGATGAGCAGTTTCAACGTGGATTTGCAGTTATCATTTTGTCAATATGTTGAATTTTGGGGTAAAATCATACCCTATATACACCGATCAGGCATAACATTAAGTGAAGTGAATATCTCTTGATTATCTCTTGATTATCTCTTCATCACGGAACCTGTTAGTGGGTGGGATATATTAGGCAGCAATTGAACATTTTTACCTTAAAGTTGATGTGTTAGAAGCAGGAAAAATGGGCAAGCGTAAGGATTTGAGCGAGTTTGACAAGGGCCAAATTGTGATGGCTAGACAACTGGGTCAGAGCATCTCCAAAACTGCAGCTCTTGTAGGGTGTTCCAGGTCTGCAGTGATCAGTATCTATCAAAAGTGGTCAAAGGAAGGAACAGTGGTGGACTGGTGACAGGGTCATGGGCGGCCAAGGATCACTGATGCACGTGGGGAGCGAAGGCTGGCCCGTGTGGTCCGATCAAACAGACAAGCTACTGTAGCTCAAATTGCTCAAGAAGTTAATGCTGGTTCTGACAGAAAAATGTCAGAATACACAGTGCATCGCAGTTTGTTGCGTATGGGGCTGCATAGCCGCAGACCAGTCAGGGTGCCCATGCTGACCCCTGTCCACCGCCAAAAGTGCTGATGAAGTCTGATGAATCACGCTTTCTTTTACATCACGTGGATGGCCGGGTGCGTGTGCATCACTTACCTGGGGAACACATGGCACCAGGATGCATTATGGGAAGAAGGCAAGCCGGCAGAGGTAGTGTGATGCTTTGGGCAATGTTCCTCTGGGAAACCTTGGGTCTGCCATCCATGTGGATGTTACTTTGACAAGTACCATCTACCTAAGCATTGTTGCAGACCATGTACACCCTTTCATGGAAATGGTATTCCCTTGTGGCTGTGGCCTCTTTCAGCAGGATAATGCGCCCTGCCAGAAAGCAAAAATGGTTCAGGAATGGTTTGCGGAGCACAACAATGAGTTTGAGGTGTCGACTTGGCCTCCAAATTCCCCAGATCTCAATCCATTCAAACATCTGTGGGATGTGCTGAACAAACAAGTCTGATCCATGGAAGCCCCACCTCGCAACTTCCGCCATGCTTGCTGCCATTTTTGTGTCCGACATGGCAACGAACACATTACATTCTAGATGAGATGATTTGAGAAAAGAATCAATATTTGGAAAAAACGTCTCGGTTACGTATGTAACCCTCGTTCCCTGAAGGAAGGGAACGGAGACGTTACGTCAGTTACTGACGAAATGGGGGTTTCGCTTAGAAGCCAATCGCCTTTGAGCTCTACAAAACGAGCCAATGGCATGAAGATGCCATGGGTCTGCGGAATTTGAATAACGCAACCCCGCCCCACCGCGTGGGTATAAAGGGCGTTGCGTGGCAATCTCGCATTGTGTTACCTGCTGAAGAGCCGAGGCATGAGCGTCCGGCCGTTCCAGCGGTACAGCGGAAGTGGCATGGGGACGTAACGTCTCCGTTCCCTTCCTTCAGGGAATGAGGGTTACATACGTAACCGAGACGTTCCCTTTCAGTCAGTACACTACGAGTTACGTCAGTTACTGACGAAATGGGGGTCCCAATACAATCTCGCCACGACGGCTGTCTTCCAGCGTCCTGCGCTGACCAGGGCTCCCTGCCGTGAGACTTAGCACGAACGAGGGGCTAGGCTCAACTCTGATACCAAGGTACACTGGGAAGCATATCCCACATGGAGAAATGCAACACCATGCCTGCCTGAAGGGAGGACTCAAGAATACACATATGACCCCCGTAGGGACTGCATATGGAGCACTCTGGGGTATCCAGGCGCAGGTGGAAAATTTTTCAACCCCAGGAGTGGCAAGGTGTCTTGCCAAGGGAAGACACGTGCTCAGAGAGACTTACCGTGGAAATACACATGTGGGGGTTGCCCAACGGGGGAACCATGCACACGGAGGCACCTAGCCGAACACGAGGGCTGACCAAGCGGGCATGCACTCTGGTGTCGACATCAGCAGTGCTGGAGGAGCTCAGGGCTTACTGGGAAGCTCACCTGAGAGAAAATGCGCATGCATCCAGTCCGTGGAGTGGAATGGCGCAGCAAGCGAAGACACCTGAGCCTGTCCAGTTACTGGCCACTTGGGGCGAGTACACGAACGGACACAGGCTCCACTCGGAGATTATAAAATCTTGCGAATGTGTTGGGTGTCGCCCAGCCTGCAGCTCTACAAATGTCTGTCAGCGAGGCGCCACGCGCTTAAGCCCAAGAGGAAGCAACACTCTTAGTGGAGTGTGCTCTAACCCCAAGGGGGCATGGCATGCCCTGAAACTGATATGCCAGGACAATGGCGTCCACTATCCAGTGAGACAACCTCTGCTTGGAGAGAGCCTTCCCTTTCTGCTGCCCTCCGTAACAGACAAAGAGCTGGTCTGAGGTCCTGAAACACTGCGTTCGGTCTACGTAAGCGCGAAGGGCGCGTACTGGACAGAGCAGTGCCAAGGCTGGGTCTGCCTCCTCCACAGGCAGCGCTTGCAGGTTCACCACCTGATCCCTGAAGGGAGTGGTGGGAACCTTGGGCACGTATCCAGGCCGGGGTCTCAGGATCACGTGAGAATTGTCCGGCCCGAATTCCAGGCACGCTTCGTCAACCGAAAATGCCTGCAGGTCCCCTACCCTCTTGATGGAAGCCAGAGCAATCAAGAGCGCCACTTTCAATGAAAGGAACTTCAGCTCCACAGACTGCAGGGGCTCAAAGGGAGCTTTCTGCAGGGCAGATAAAACCACTGCAAGATCCCAAGAGGGTATTTGAGGAGGACGAGGAGGATTTAATCTCCTCGCTCCTCTAAGGAACCTGCTGACCAGGTCGTGCTGACCTACCGTTTTCGAATCCACCAGGTCATGATGAGCCGAAATCGCGGCCACATAGACCTTCAGGGTGGAGGGAGACAGCCTTCGCTCCAACCCTTCTTGGAGGAAGGAAAGCACAGACCCGATTGAGCATTTCATGGGGTCTTCTTGGCGAGAAGAGCACCAGGTGACGAAGAGGTTCCACTTCAACGCATAGGCCTGTCTCATGGACAAGGCCCTAGCGGAAGTGATGGTAGCTGCCACCTGAGGTGGCAGGGTACTCAAACCTACCGCGTCCCGTCCAGGTCCCACACGTGTAGGTTCCAAAGGTCGGGACGTGGGTGCCATACGGTGCCCCGTCTCTGAGTAAGGAGGTCCTTCCTCAGAGGGATCGACCAGGGAGGGGCTGTCGCAAGGAGTATGAGTTCTGAGAACCAGGTCCGGCCAGGCCAATATGGGGCGACCAAAAGGACCTGCTCCCTGTCCTCCCTGATCTTGCATAGAATCTGTGCGAGAAGGCTCACTGGGGGAAACGCATACTTGCGTGGGCCCCGCGGCCAGTTGTGCGCTAGTGCATCCGTGCCGAGGGTCCCCTCGGTGAGGGAATAATACCAGCGGCAACGGGAAGAGTCGTGGGAGGCAAACAGATCTATCTGTGCGTCGCCAAACTGTTCCCAAATCAGCTGAACCGTCTGGGGATGGAGTCTCCATTCCCCTGGAAGCGGCTGAAACCGTGACAGCTCGTCGGCTGCACGATTCAGTTCTCCCGGGATGTGAACGGCACGAAGCAACCTCAGATGCTTCTGACTCCATAGGAGGAGATGGCGGGCGAGTTGCGACATCCGGCGGGAGCGTAGACCACCTTGTCGGTTGATGTACGCTACTGTCGCCGTGCTGTCTGAACGGACCAGTACGTGCTTGTCCTTGAGCAGGGCTCGGAAGCGGTGCAGGGCAAGACGTATGGCCAGCAGGCATGTTGTTACAACAGCATGCCTGGAAACTCGTTCTAGGGAAACACCTGCCCGTAGAAAACTGAGGTTCGCCCACGGGGTGAAGGTCTGACGGCAGGCCCGAGTAACTGGGACCCGGAGCGTGCCGTGTTGCCATGCCCATCTCGGGACTCGATCGCGAAGCCAGTGCTGAAGCGGTCTCATATGAAGCAAACCGAGCGGCGTTACCGCGGCTGCGGATGCCATATGCCCCAGGAGCCTCTGAAAATATTTCAGTGGTACCGCACTCTTGCCCTCGAACTGGCGAAGACAAGTCAGCAGTGACTGCGCGCGCTCGCTCGTAAGCTGCGCGTACATGGCGACCGAGTCGATTTCCATACCGAGAAAAGAGATCCTCTGCACTGGGGAGAGTTTGCTCTTTTCCCAGTTGACCCGAAGGCCCAGACGGGCGAGGTGCTGAAGCACCAGGTCCCTGTGTTCGCAAACCTGATCCCGAGAGTGGCCTAGAATCAGCCAGGCTTCCAGAAACTGAACCAGTGGGGTCATGCGGACCAGAATGTGGCCTAGAATCAGCCAGGCTTCCAGAAACTGAACCAGCGGGGTCATGCGGACCACAGGCGTACCCCCGATGGGGCAGCGAGGCGGAATGACCGGCCCAGACATGGGAGGCGTGGGAGCGTCCCGGGGTGTGGGCGGGGTCGAATTCCGCGCCCTGACAGAGGAGACCAGGGAAGGACCAGCGTTCCACGGGGGTCTCATTTGCCAGGGGGCTGGCGACAGAGGGGGCCAAGAGTGGCGAGGCTGCTTGGCGTCGCACACTGCCAGCCGCGCCCTCTTGAGGCTCGGATTCTCCAAGGAAGGAGGAAGGAGTGGCCCTGTTACCATCTCCTGGGAAAGAACCGAGTTCACCTCCTTCCTGCGGCGTCCTCCATGCCTCGGCCCGGGTGAAGGCTGCTGCTGGGGCTGGGCGGGAGGGGCGGGAGCCACAGGAGGGCGGCCTCGGCGGGGAACAGACTGAGGCCTCTGAGCCGGCGGCTGGGTGGAGGCAGCAGCAGGCCGCCGGGGCAGAATATGCTTAATTGCCTCAGTCTGTTTCTGAGTGGTCGAGAACTGTTGGGCAAAGTCCTGGACCGCTCCGCCGAATAGCCCATCCTGGGAAATGGGAGAATTGAGGAAACGTTTTCGCTCAGATTCTCTCATATCAGCCAGGTTGAGCCATAAGTGGCGCTCCTGGACCACCGAAGTGGACATCACCTGACCGAGAGAGCGAGCGGTCACCTTCGTCGCTCGTAGAGCGAGGTCGGTGGCCGCCCGCAGCTCCTGCATTAGCGCGGGGTCAGCATTGCCCTCGTGCGTGTCTCTGAGCACCTTGGCCTGGTAGACCTGAAGGGTGGCCATTGCATGCAGGGCAGATGCGGCCTGCCCCGCAACTCTGTAGGTCTTCGCCACCAGAGTAGACGTAAACCTACAAGCCTTGGACAGGTGCTTTGGGTCACCACGCCATGTCCGCTCTGCGGACACAGTTGCATCGCAACAGAGCGCTCAACAGGGGGAACCCCAGTGTACCCTTTCACCGCGCCGCCATCGAGGGCAGTGAAGGCGGAAGTGGCTGCCGAACGATCGCGAAAAGTCAAGGGAGACTTCCACGACTTCGACACCTCTTCATGCACTTCCGGGAAGAAGGGCACTGGGGGCTGACGGGCGCCTTCGGCACGGGCCGCCCCCAAATACCAATCATCCAGCCGAGAGCGCTCAGGACATGGCGGATTGTTCCACACAAACCCAAGAGCCTCGGCCGCCCAGGAAAGCATGGCTGTGAGCTCCGGATCGGACTCGGACAATGCTGGGACTCCCGAAGGAGGCAACACAGCCGAATCGTCATCTCCAGAGGAATCCAGCCCATCTTGTGATGCGGCGATCGACATAGTATCCTCCGCCGGTGCGCCAAATGAAACGCAGGGCCCAGGACGGGAAACACCTGCGCCCTCATCTGGCAACACCACAGGTTGCAGTGTGCAAGAAGGGGGTGTGGCCCGAGGAGGATTCGTCGGGTTGTTTCACACCGTCACCCTCAAGTCACCCTGACCACCAGCCAAAGTATTCCCACTCATGGTGGGAATAGATTGGGATGTGGTAGAGGGGACTCTCCCTCCAGCACGGAGATCACGGAGTCTCGACCGCAACACTGCGATGGCCATGTTCCCGCAGTGGGAACATGACTCATCCATGAACGCGCGCTCGGCGTGCACGAGGCCCAAGCACGCCAAACAGTGATCATGCCCGTCAAACGGAAGAACCAGCCGACCGCACCCAGGAATGGAGCACGGGCGAGACATCTTGAAACAGACGTGCCACGTGCAGATCTTTTAAAGAGGAGTTTTTGCTCTGCAGAATGCCGAAGCGCCTAGGGAGAACACACACGCTGTGCTAGATCACTGCACAGATCAGACAGGAATGCGGAACTCGCTAGAACGTGCCGTAACACCAACACTCTGGAGAGACACTCGTCTTGAAGAGAAAAACGCTCAGGCAGTAACACTCGGCTTTGAAGCAGAAACATAATGCGAGATTGCCATGCAACGCCCTTTATACCCACGCGGTGGGGCGGGGTTGCGTTATGCAAATTCCGCAGACCCATGGCATCTTCATGCCATTGGCTCGTTTTGTAGAGCTCAAAGGCGATTGGCTTCTAAGCGAAACACCCATTTCGTCAGTAACTGACGTAACTCGTAGTGTACTGACTGAAAGGGAACATTTGTTATTGGTTGTGATCCTTATTACATCCAACTGTGTTTTGTCCCTTAAAATCTGCGACGTCAACTTGCTTTTCCGGACATTTCTACAGTAGTGCCCCGAGAATAAGGTGGATATATCTTGTACATAATCCATCGCCATACACGGAGAAAGTGCTACCAAAAAATCTATTACCTATCATAAAAATAAAATACAATAAAATACCTAAATGCAAATGTATTAGTGTACAACATTACTTATAGGCTACATATAAAGAAACAAATTGCATCTGCCATGGATAAATAAAATGTAATAGCCTCCGCACGGACAATAAGGAAATGATTTTAATCAAACCATGTTGTTGATGAAAATAATACGAGAACAATACAAGTGCTAGTTATTAAAAATAATGCATGAATGTTTTTGAAAAAATATTAAACATTTTTAATATTACAGTAATAGTAAATATCTTTAATATTACTGGTTGAACATGCTGTTTGAGAGCGCTGAAGCTGAAGAGAATTAATTAACACTCGCAAACTGAAGAGCTTGTTGTGGATGCATTCCCGTAACAACACACTGAAACACAGCAACTGAGCCCAAATAATTGACAACGTTTTATTACAATAGTGTATACAATTATAATGTTATGGATATGACAGCCCTAATCATAGTTATTAATGTTTTTCGTTGCTGTTTGAACGCGCACGCTCCTCTGAAGCTAAAGATGATCAGGTACAAGCGCTGCGGATTATTTACCTCAACGAAATGCATCTATATGAGATTAATCAGATATTTAACCTACATAACTTACTATTACAACTTATATCTGCATAAGTGAAGCTTGAACTAAGTTATGCTAATGTGCAGAATGTGTACGTTAAGCCGACACGCTCTTCACACAACAGCGCGCTGAAACAACAACAAAACCAAACCCAGAGAATTCACAACGTTTTATTACAATAGTGTCCTCATTACAGTTTTATGTATATGACAGTCCCAGTAGTTATTAATGTTGTGCATTGCTATTTGGCTGCCAGTGGTCCCTTCTGGTTGAAGCAACCATTTATTCCGCCGACATAACTCCTTTGGGATCGAATAAAATTGTAGTTCGGTGTTTCTCAGACAACTGTTGTTACAGCTAACTGCACAACATATCACAGGCATATTGTAACCTTGTCGTGAACCTTCTGGGAGTGTTTCGTTGATCTTTCTCTGGTAGTTGTGGCTGCTGTGCCCATAGACTGAAACAGGTTGCGCAGCTGTGACCGGACACAAAAATGGCAGCGATAAAATACAGTGACATCTTTTTTCCGCTTACAGAATTACAGAACTCAACAGCAAGTTGACATTTTACACATTTTCACATTTTGAAAGTATAAATTGAAACATAACAATAATTTTAAAAAAGTTTACTT